>JAAGVU020000099.1:1241448-1275162 GCA_011763525.2 Mormyrus iriodes | reverse complement strand
CTACCAAGTACTAAAGCATGTATTCCAAGGGATCAAATACTTATTTCCCTAGACAAATGACGAATTGGTTTATAACTATTACATAATGATTTTTTATTCCTTATTTTGTTGATAATCTGTCTTTTGCTGTTAAACTAAACCTACCAGTGAAATTATAGATTTCTCATGTCTTTTTTAATGGGTCAACTTAAAAATTCAGCAGGGGGTCAAATAATTATTTCCCTCACTGTATAGTTCAGAAAAAACATGTCTGAGGAAGTATGATGCTTGTGGAGCTATTATGGATCTCCACATCCCCTTATTTCTGCAGTATATAAGGCCTGGATGAAGGAACATGGTGGGGCAATTGTCAACATCATTGCTGACATGTGGAAGGGTTTCCCCGGGATGGCGTAAGTTTCTAATGGCAAACAATATTGACCAGACCCAACAGTTGACTTTGCCTTTGATGTTGACCTCTGTTGTACCTATGACCTTGGGCTCCAGACACACAGGAGCAGCGAGAGCAGCTGTGGACAACTTGACCAAGAGCCTGGCAATCGAGTGGGCAGCCAGTGGCGTGAGGGTGAACTCTATAGCACCTGTGAGTGGGTGATGTTTACGCTTCTTGTCTGTGTGTTGATGAGTGCGTGTGGCACTGCTGGGAGAAACGAGAGGCAGGTTTCACGATGGACCCAAAGGGTTCCTCAGTGTTGACTTTTAATTAATTTGCTAGAAGGTGCCAACCCAAAGAAAAAGCTATAATTATTCAGCTCAAATCTATTTCTCTCAGGGATCAATAATTTCTAAAACTGCAATGGCCAACTACAAAGAAGCTGGTCCGACTTTGTTTAAGATGTCTATAGCCTTCAGTCCAGCCAAGAGACTGGGAGTTCCAGAAGAGGTGAGCCTCAAGTAATAAGACCCATTTATTACTCTGTGTGGAACTATACAGCCTCTGTATACAGTTCCGATAAACCTATCGTAAGGCAAAAACACATTTTAATACCGTACACCTAACCTAACAAACATCATAGTCTAACCTATAGCCTACCTTAAACATGCCTAGAACACTTGCATTAAAATACAGCTGGGCAAAATCGTTAACACAAAGCCTATTTTGTAGTAAAGTATTGAATGTCTCATGTAATAATGTAGTAATGTACTGAAAGTGAAAAACATTTACCCATTGTAAAGTCAAAATATCGTAACGCGGACCCTCCTAACCCCGGGAGTGTCTGTATTTTTGTTCAATACATTTAATATCGAATACAAGGCGCATAATGGTTGTCTTGTAACTACATTATGGCACTTAACGTAAATTGTTTGTCATCTGGATGGTAATAGCACTAACTCGGCGCTGGATTCGTGACTCCCCATCCTTGCATGCTCCCCAATAGATCTCCCCAGCTGTGTGCTTCCTGCTTTCACCAGCGGCTTCCTACATCACTGGGGCAACACTGAGGGTAGATGCTGGTCAGAGCCTCTACCACTCCATGTGGAACATTCCAGGTAACCAGAGCCCATAGTCTGGGTCAGGGAGAGTGATTTGAACTGTTGAGACATTCTGCAATATATACAAAGCCAGGATTTTCCTCATCCCCCTCCAGATGTTAATGATGCACAAGCAATTAATATGTAATTTAGAAAGACAGCAATGTGGTGATCTTCTATAGGAAAATATAAAGAATGGAATCAACCAGCATTTGAAGGCATTGTTAAATATGACTGCATCTCAGTATGAGTCCAGCCTCTGTACCCACTCGTTATTCACTAAGGCTGGCATGGGCTCTCAGTCTCCCAGGGGCTGAAAGGTTTGTTTTGTGTTTCAGATCACAATGCCTGGCCTGATGCACCAGAGGGGGAAAACACAGAAACTCTGAGGGAGCTTATGAGCGAGAAATCCAAACTGTGAGCACTGGAGCTGAAGTCACTCACCTCGCAAAGAACAGACCTTTAGCCATAAACTTAGCACAGTAATTTTGAACTGATTTACTGTAAATTCTTCTGTGTTTCATGACCACTTAACCAGTGTAGGGTCATGGTGGTGTTACGGTGGGTCTGAAGAGCCACACAGGGAATAAAGCCAGAGATACTGATCTACAATGGGAAGTTTACCGAAGATAATCCCAGTGTGAAAGGAGGATTGTCAAAGAAAATCCGAACACCCAGAGAAATTTTGGGGAGATCATACTCCACAATCAAACCCACAACCTTTGAGGCACGGGGCTACAGTGCGAACCACTAAGCTGCCCTTCTACTATCAATGTGTTCTTTAAGTTTGTTTGCAACATAAATAAAGAGAATTATCTGAAAATGTACTTTATGCGTGATCTGTTCTGTGCATTGTGATCGCAAGGTAAGTTAATTCTGCAAAGGGAGGGTTGTAAATCTTTGCGAGTATTTTTTCAATTAAATTTATTGTGCCTTGAATTTTGGCATGTTGACTATCTTGGCGTAATTTTTCATGACATCCCAAATACTGAAGGGGGCTGTTTATGAACGGGGTTTATAAATATCTGCTCCCTAAATACGTGCTTTTGTGCTTATCTCCGGGCAGACAGATCCCCCAGCCTCGATGTGGATCGCATAGCCCTGTAACAGAGGGCCATTATCCTCATCCGATTGGGTAGCAGAGCCTGGAGACCGGAGGGCGGGGTGATCCGTACCTAAGGATCCGGCTGAGGAGTGCTGTAGTAGGGCGAGCCGGAGCTGCACGTCGGGACGCTTCCTGGGTAGGAGGAACGGAGTCCTGAGTTAAATCAAAATGCACTATAAAGCAACCAAACGGGTTCACAATGTCTGCGGTTTGCTCGGTGTTTTCAAGGTAGGACTGCTCCATATAGTCATTGTGCATTAATTTCTATTCGCGTAGACAAAAGAAGGATCGGGTGTGATTTAAAGGGGCGCAGTCAGCTGGTTCAGAAGCAGCTCCCCTCGCTTCGCCAAACGTCAGTCTATTAGTGACAATGCAAGGGGTGCTTCATTCTATCCAAATGTGGGGTTGCATTTTGCACAGATAGATTGTAGTTCGCGAGCACTTTCGTCCTCAGGTTTCTCAGCTTTGGTACATGATCGAATATTGCACACTACGATTTTTTCCCCCGCCTTTTAATATTAATGGCAGAGATGTCTTTTGTGTAATATTGGCATGAAGGGGCTATTCGCCATGCCACGACATGTCCTCGTATGTGCCTGCAAAGAAGGATGCTTGATTTAGGCGACGGAAATAGAAAATAAAAATTAGACGCTTTTTTTCCGGCTCTCCCTTTCTTTTTGATGAAGAATAAACTGTGGGACCACAGAGCTTCTTAGAAAAGCTGAATATTTCGCACAAAACGACAGTTAATCCTAAATGTGCATTTTGGTGGTGTAAAATGTATTTGGTGGGGCTATTCCTTGTGTCTTTATGTGCCGATTGGGGTGACGATCAATACAGGGAGCCGCGACTGACAAGCCGGAGGCACCAGCGACGCCGCCCCGATTCCTGCAGCTCCGCGTCCTTGCGTTTCCTTACGCTGATCAACCGTTCAACTTAGACTTTAAAACCTTATAACGCAGTTAATGGTCGTCTTTTTGATTTTACCGGTGAGCTTTTTACCCATTTAAACCTCTGTGGGTTATAAGTGTGTGTGTGTGTGTGTGTGTGTTTTTTTTTAAATACATCGTTTTCCACAATTGGATATTATAACAAAAGCAGTCGCCTAATGCATTCAAGTTCCTGTTAATTAAGGTACCGGCGGAGTTTTGTCTTTGTTTTACTCGGATGTCCTCTGTCTGGTTTTTCCGTCAGAATGCGTTGTGGTTAAGGATGACGACCTGTGAATGAAAGGTCGTTGGTTCGAGTCCCAGGATGGAGTTATATTGTAATATTGAGGACAGTACTAAACTACTATAGTAAAGCACATTCTGCTGCACCACAACCCCGAAGCTAAGGTATCAGCCAAAAAACGCTAATAACGATCATTTTACACCCCCCCCCTTGTTCAAGCAGAATGAACGCTGGTAGTGAGCTCCTCACCCAAAGCCAGCAGTAGCCAGTAGCCCTGAACCTGAGGAGCAGAAGGTGACGTGAGGTGAGATGGCTGAGCCCAACCTCAGCATAGAGCAGGTGGAACCTGCGGATCCAGAGAGCCCGCAGACCGACTCGCTGTCGAGGTCCGAGGCCACAGCGTGCCCGGCTGAGGAGGACACGGGGACTGCCACACGGAGGAAGAGGAGGAAGAAGGAGCCCCGCCCTGAGTCTATAATAGTATACCGCTCGGAGGTGGAGAGGGTCCCCACAGAGGAGCAGGGTGGGGAGGAAGGGGCAGAGAAGAGTTCTGAGGAGGGCGCTAGATTTCTCACCACATCCAGCGAGGAAGGTGAGCCGTCCTGGGCGGTGCCTGATTTTTCTGATCCTTGGACTTGGTACAACCCAGACTCCTCCTATTAACAATTAGTTCGCCTTGCATTGACTCTGTCTCCAGTGAAAACCTAATTAAAGCAACTGCAAGACTCATTACAGTGAATTTCTTGTTTTTTCTCCCTTTAAAGAAGCTGACAGAAATAGCCCTTGTTTCCATAATCACTGATATAGAGTTCAATCCTACAGTTTTTTTGGTGAAAACCTTCTGTAAAAGGCTGGGGCTCCAGCTTAAAATGACTTTACTTCAGCTGTACAGATTTAAGCAGCCTGCCTGAATTGTTTAAGATGTTATTGTTATCCAGCCAGCCATTCATACATTTTCCTTAAATGGTCATCCAGTGCAGTGTCGCAGTGAGCCTGGAGCCTGTCCCAGGAAGGACAGGGGTCACCCAGGAAGGGGTAGCAGTCTGTCACAGGATATACAGTCACAGTCACCATGGGTAGTGTTCGAGACCATAATCCATAATCTGAAAAGGCACATGTGCCAACAGTGGGAAGAAACCCATTCATCTTCCAGTACAAAGCCATTGTGCCACCTAGTATTAGTACTCTCATAATGATTATTATGATCATTAAGTAGTAGTGATGGTCACTTTAGCTATTACCGTTCCTAAGAGTAACTTAGACCTTGGTTTTTCCAGGTCTGAAATTGAGACATTAGCATAACAACTTTGGTTTCTTTGCCGTTATATTATCTGATAGCTACAGATAATAAGAAGCCTCCCATCTCCCTTTTCCTAAGGCGGCTGGAGCGTGCCCCCTGACAGCCGCTATGTGACCCTGACTGGCACCATCACGCGGGGGAAGAAGAAGGGTCAGATGGTCGACATCCACGTGACGCTGACGGAGAAGGAGCTCCGTGAGCTGGCCAAGTCCAAAGAGCGCCTAGATGCCGAGTGCGAGGGAGCCGGTGACGCCAAGCCCTCGTGCAGCCTGGGTCTCGGCCAGGGGCCCCACGTGCTGCTCTGGAGCCTGTCCTGCGCTCCCGTGGTCTTTCTCCTTTCCTTTGTCACCTCCTTCTACTATGGCACGCTCACCTGGTACAACGTCTTCCTGGTATACAATGAGGAGCGGACTTTCTGCCACAAGATCACCGTGTGCCCGTTCCTCATCATCTTCTACCCCGTGCTGATCATGGCCGTCTCGGTGTCGCTAGGGCTGTACGCCGCCGTGGTGCAGGTGTCCTGGGTCTTCGGCCGCTGGTGGCTGGCCGTGCGCGACCTGGAGAAGGGCTTCTGCGGCTGGGCGTGTGGGAAGCTGGGCCTGGAGGACTGCTCCCCCTACAGCATTGTGGAGCTTCTGGACTCCGATACTTTGTCTGGGAGCGTTCAGGGCAAGCCGACTGGAGAGAACCTGCAGACAACCTCCGTGTGACCCCGTGAACCAACCTGGACACTCTGGGTGGAATTTTAAAATTTTTATCGTGTACCAAGACAAATTTTTATTTCTGCACTGCTCTCTGTGTCACCCCTGGTGGTCCATCCAGTCTGGTAAAAACGAGCTTTCCGTTATTCAGAATCTGAACTGAATATCTCCTCAAATTGCCTTCTCTGTCTTATGATATGGGTTCATTCAGTGTTCTCCTCTGCTCCTCATGGTAGCCATCTGTGTTAGAAGGTGAGTCTGCCCTTCAGAATTTGAAAAGGGTATTTTTTTGTAAAATTTCTCTATCTCCTATGGAAATGGGGGAAATTCAGATAATGTCTTAATCATGATTTTATTAGACCGATTTTAAGACTGATATGACCGGCGGTATTGTTACTGGGGACCCTTTCCCCATCATTATGCTGAAAAAGGCACTCGTGGATGCAGTCTGTCCTAGCTGTTAGCCCCCATTGTTTTATTTAAGCTATTTATTTAACTTATTTGACTAGCTGGCTGGTGAAGGAGGGTTTCAGTTCTGGTTCTGGGTAGGATCTACAGAGGAGCCGTAGTAGAGATTGGCCAAAATTCCCTCACTCTCTCTCTCCCATCCATGCAAATTGAAACCTGTTTTGAGGTTGGACAATGTGTGCATTCATCGGAAGTGACTGTCAGGCTGAGAGCAGAGGTGCGCTGCTTCAGAGAAAAGAAACAGCACTGAATACTGAATACGTCACCCTCTCTGTATTGACATAGATCTTTTTTATTTTCATTCGTAAAAGCACCTTTTTTACAGTGGAGGGTGGACCTTGGCAATTAATCTGCCCGGTCACCCTAAATCTTCTGATACTCGTGTATGTAATTTTTTTTTGTTTTGTTTTTAAATAAATTTACACCAAGTGAGTTAAGACTATAATATAATAATCAGTCTTTTTCTGAAGGTCGATCATGTTTAATTTGCCATTATACATCGTAAATCTCTCACCAATATGCTCACGTATTTATTATATATTTACAGCCATGTATAGCATTGTTCCATTTATCTCCCTTTTGATTCTGTTGTCATATTAGATGTGATAAATGGTGGCTTTTCACACTGCGGCACTGTGACCCCCATCCTGAAGATTAGCTGGGAAAAAC
The DNA here is from genome assembly GCA_011763525.2 of Mormyrus iriodes. Taxonomy (NCBI): domain Eukaryota; kingdom Metazoa; phylum Chordata; class Actinopteri; order Osteoglossiformes; family Mormyridae; genus Mormyrus; species Mormyrus iriodes. The sequence continues at coordinate 1,268,273 of JAAGVU020000099.1, read as the reverse complement.
CATTTCTACTCTGATTGCTACATGTTAGTAGTTATGTAATTGTATGAATGAAATGTATTCTTTTCTGTTTGTGGCTGGGTGCACAACACCTGACACCTGCCATTTCTTGTTGATTTGCTTTATTTTTTACACAAAGGCCACCAGCCAATCGAATGTGCAGATTTGCTTACCTGGTACAGAGGATGGGTACACGAACAACCAAGCACAAGGACGTCAAAGGATCTTAATTCATTAAAACAATTTAATGTTTCAGTTAACCCTGCATTTGACTGGATTTTCCTTTGAACTGATTTGGTTGTATTTCATGAAATGTACACTTGCAGAATCATTGTGATCAGCAGCAATGGACCAGCATTATTTGCATCTACCCATAATGCACTTCTGTCCAGCAGCTTTCACAAGACCTGCCTTCTTGATCCATTGACACACATTTGCTTTGGGAATCACTGTTTGTAATTTTTTGCTGGAAACTTCCTGAGTCATATATTATTATTATTAGTCATAGCCTTAGGTTTAATCTAAGTTTGAATTTCTATTAGAGGACTTTTACTTTAAACTCATATTATTACCCAGTATGCAACATCTGCTGTTGGTGCTTAATTCTGTTCAATTTTGATGTGTTTCTATGTCTGCTGTGTACATACAGTGTTCACAGCTACATCAGAGTTTGGTGCGCATCAGCACAGTAGCTTTAAACCTGTTCAAAATTTCTGTTTAACATGGCTTTGTTTAACCTTACCCTTAACAAAGATCTGGTAGGCCTATCTATTCACACCAAACCTAGTCTTTCTCTCTTCCGGAACATTCTATGGCACATGGTAGTGCCTCAGCTTCAGGTGGACCCATCCAAGTATGTGAGATGGCAAACATTACAGCATCTGTGAAGGGTCTGAGAGCCCCTCATATCTGCCTATATCCTGAGAATGTTCCCCTGGTTTCTGCTGTTTTTGAAATGTTTTCCTCACAACATAATCTTTGACTTCTGTCTTGTATCACTGATCCTGACTATGGTTACCTGGTACTATAATTCTTCATTGTCAAGATAACATTCAGAAGGTCTAAGCATCTTGATATCATCTGAAGCAGTAACCCTTAATTTAACACACTCTCCTGAGCCAACCTTGGGGACATGCGAGTTGTGCATTGGCTGTTTTTTCACGGCTTTCCTCATTTCTCCAGGTATTGCCGTCTTCCGTAGGTAACATGCTGCATTCTGCGGGGCGCTTATAAATGACCTTGTGAGCATTGGCAGCCCTTCATTTGCGTTCCTGAATCTCACTGTTTTGATGAAATCTACACTCCTCTGTATTTGCAAAGCATTTCACTTTCTTGGATTACATTTTGAATCACGAGTTGAGTTCTCTGTATTTATGTTTTTATATATTGATGAGTTGCTATATCATCCATTATTTTTATCGTCATTAATCCAAAAATGTTACATTTAATGATTCAGAAGCTCGTGTTGATGTGATGTCCATACTAAAGTAACCAAATACGACCAGCTGGATAATTTGCGGCCTGTATGTATCTGATGTTAAAGTCACTACCAAGAGTCCTCATTCTGAAGGAACATGATTCTCACTGTACTAAAGTAGTGTTTTCCAACCTTTTTTACATTTCAAGCCACTTTTATAAGGGAATTAATCTGGGGAGATACTGTGAGTCACCTTGTTATATTTTGCTGAATGGAAGGGGTCCCCCTTGGTTGATCTTTTTTGTATGATCAATTGGGGATGTCTACGATGGACTGGTTGGGGACCACTACTAAAGTATTGGTCCATCCATTCATCTTCCAACTGCTTAGCCACCAGAAGGTTGTGCAGAACCTTGAGCTTATCCTGGGAAGCACAGGGCAGGGAATACCAGTCAGAAATGTTGTTTTAAAAGTGGTTTATTCACAAGGAGAATGTTATTTTGTTAGAATGGTTTAAACTTTGTTTTAGTGAGGAAAAAATGTCCATAATGAGGTCAAGATTTCCCAAAAAATTCAAGGAATGCGAGGAGGTTGTGTCCCTGTTCATGACTCTGCGCGGAACTACAGGTGGAATTCTGGAATATTCTCTGAGATTCAGAAATTCAGACTGGTGTGAGGAATTTAAACAATATGTTTATTGTTTGTGTTCATTGTTCTTGCTGCCAGTTAGCAGGGACATTGAAATTAAACATTGATTTACAAAAGACAGATTTAGAGATCTGACTCAGGTGCATTCCCTTTTGTAAAATTTTAAACTCCAATTCATCTCGCAGGAGCCGGAGCAGAGCTGCATGCGTTAAAAATGTGCCATTACTTATTTGAGATACTACAAAACAATGCATTAGAACCATTGTTTTTATTGAACATACACCTGAAGCCTGAGGTTAAAAAATGACTTGATCCCTTCAGTGACCAAGACCTTGCACATAATACTCATGCATATTGTATCGTGTTTGTTCGTCCGATGTCCAGACTGCATTACATTCTGCGAAATGTAAAACCAAGAGTCTGCAGGAATATTAATTTTCTGTGACTAGTACCCCTCAGTGCATTAATACATTTTACACTTTTAAAAGTTTAAATCCTGAAATCTAGACAGCAGTGACTGTTGTATGGTTTCTACATTTTGACTCTACCCTTTTCACAATTCTGTACGGATACCTTCACTTCTTTTGGCCCCAAAATATTCCGTTGAAATAACTAATATCTATCGTACAATTAAAATTTGAATATGGCCATAATTTTCCAGCAGTGCTCAGCTTCTGCGGGGCTCCGGGAATCCTGTTTCCTGTATCAGCTTATTTTGAATGTTCTTCTTTTCCCCAAGGAAATCTACCTTTAAGCACTTGTGAAAATGCGATACACTAAATCAGTGAACAGATTTAAAGACGCCGTATGACTATTTCGGCACTAAGCTGGCATTTTTATGAAACTGTTCTGAAACTTGAAGGTGGCGTATAAAAACCTAAATCAAAAGAATAGACTTTATGGTCCAGACTGGAACATTTAAAAACGTGTAAATCTGGAAAGAAGAGAAAAACACACACACACACTTCTTGTACATTAGCACCTTAATGGAAATACATTTTTTTTTTTGACTAATCCCAGAAAGATAAAAAAAAGTGACTGACTGTAACTTATAATTACGTCACGATAAGACACTCAGAAAACATTGGCTGGATATTTTTTGTTTCTAGAACTTACTTTCTGCAATTCCTGCCCCAGTTTCTCCTCATTTCCCTTGCACTAACATACCCACCGGATGAAGCGTTCGAAGAAGCTAGGCTTGGACAGCGTCGCGTAATCGTGGCCCCTGAAAATAGCCGACCTGTCGCCCAGCGCGAGCTTCTGCAGGATGGTGTCGTCTACGTCGCTGCCGAGTGCCACTACAGTTGGCACCACGTCCTGTTTACGCATGCTGCTGAGCGCCTCGTCCAGGCCCTCGGTGGACGTGTAGCCGTCGGTAATGAAGACGAAGGAGAGCTCAGCATTGCGACGCACCTGCTGGACGCGCTCGTGCGAAATGATGTGGTCGATGGCGTACGTGATGGCCGCACTGACGTTGGAGGAGGAATCCATGTAAGTCATGCGGCCGAGGGCATCCGTGATCTCATCGGCATTGCGCATGAGCCGGAAGATGGAACGCTGTGTGCGCTCGTCGCCGTAGTGTACCAGCGCCAGGCGGGCATGCATTGTGTCCGAGTCGCCATGTGCCAGCACCAGCCGGTGAGCCACGCTCTCCAAGAACTCGCGCACCTTCCGGAAGTCCTCCTGGTCCATCCGCTCTGAGCCATCCAGCATGAAGATGAGGTCAACAGGGCGTTGGATACAGCTGGCCACAGATGGTTCTGATGGGATAAAGCCTGGGTCAGTTTCATGGCACTGTTGACCAACACCGGCAATAGCTAAAGATTGGGAGAGAACTACTGTAGTCCACCGAAGACCAGCCATCTGCCATCTGCATTCGACCAGACAGCTGAAATCTCGAATGGTCTCATCGGTTTGTTTATCGATTCAACTAAAGGCCTCGTGATCCCGACATCTTCAAGGCCTTTGAATAACCGAAATAAACCGACTGTAGAAAATTTGCTCAACAATTTATTACTCAATACTTTACAAGAAGGGTGCAGGAAACAAAATGATAAAGACATGCAGCGGCATGTTTCACAGTACAAGAAACTTGAAACCTGTCTTCTACAGTCATTTTCCAAGGGGGACATGGCACATGGTTATAACGAACAACACATGGTATGTGAGCACCAGTGCTGCAGACAAGCTTCAAAATCCTTACAAACCCATCCAAAGATATACAGAGTTCAGCTTTACTTCTGGCCTTAAAATATTCTTTACAGCTTTACATTATATTAGGAACAATTATATATATATATATATAACAAATATATAGATAAATATATATTAATATATATATGTATAATTAGGTTTATATATCGATTATAACGCTCATCATCTGACCCCAGACAAAAGTGGTTCATTTTAAGGGATTTCCGTAATTTCATCTAGTTCTTACTAACAGCTAATTAATGACCATTTGTGGTACAACAACAGAGTGAGCTGTTTACCACGTTTAATGAGATTTCAATATTGAATATAGCTGAAAACCATTTCTGAATAGCCATAAACTTCAGAGCTGAGAAAGTTTTTGAAAGTCTCTGTGGACTTCCAAAAAGTTAAAACCATAGTTTTCTTGGTATTATCTTGAAATGTAACGACCTTCACATCAACTACATTTTCCTGGAAGTGTTTTCTTGTGCAAAGTGTTCATACACATCATTGCTATGTCAGCAGCATTATAAACCATAAGGTTTATGAAGCCGTTGGACCGCTGGAAGATGAGGGTATCTGCAGGACACATCTGGTAATAAATGGCCATCGCCAGGCACCGCCAGCCAAGGGATGACAGGTGCAACACAGGGAACACTTGGGAATGTGCAAAATCAGCTGGTAAGGTTACGTTCCTTTAGCATGTTTCACATTTATCCTTTATATGATATGCAGTTGGGCATGCAGTTCATACTTCTCCAGTTCTAGGTGCGTTTATCTTAAGCTGGCCCAGGGAAAATATACTGAGGTTGTTTCACGGGGGGGGAGGTTAGGAAAGGTGGCCAATAAGGGCTTTCCGACTTGGCTTTCGTCTGTCCGTCTAACACAATCCCAGCGCTTTGTCGGGGTCACCCATGATGTCGGTGTACACCGCCCTGAACGACTCAATGAACAGCTTGGTCCATTGCTCCCTCTCCTCTCCTGAGGCAAACTTGGCGCGCTCCGCCGTGTAAGCCAGGGTGGCCACGGCCAAGGGGTACTGCTGCTGCTCATCCTTCCGGGAGCGGAGCAGGTGAGAGACGCCACGGAGCGTGGTGGGGACGGGGTTGCCAAACCCCTCCTCCGACACGGCTTCGAACGGCAGGTAGCCGTTCCGAGGGGGGGCCACATCTGAAAGTGAGCGGCAAGAACAATAGTGTAAAAAGGGTCCCTCTGGACGGCCATTTGACCGCGCGCTCCGCTGTCATGGGCAGGGGGCAATGGCAGCAGGGATCGGGGCATTTAGGGAGGTGGGCTTATCACCCCGAGATTGCGGGTGTGATCCACAAGAGGGACTCGGACATGTAACCATTAGCCAATCACGTACACAAAAGCTGCTGTGTAAACTGGGCCGAAGTTTCAGTCAATGTGGAGTTAGCGGAATGATCGTCTGCCAGGAAACATGCCATGTATGGGAAAACGGCAGAGAACTGCATTTCTGACGTTTGCCTGTGATGTGAGGTATACAAGGTGCAACAGTGTGTTACTTTGAAGTGGAAATGAATCATGCAGCTCTCAATACACATGAATGGGTGACTTCACTGTGGGTCCATAAGCTGAAAACACACGAGTATAAAAACGAAAGCGTCTGTCCCTTTTTATATTATGTTTATATATGATATAATATCGAAGTTTGGCACTTTCTTGGAGGTGACTTCCATAGGATACAGCCTGCACAGGAGTCAACAACATCCAGCAACGTGTGGGTCTGAACTCAGTAATACGGTGTATTTTAATAACTGTCCACCATCCCTCGTCTAAATCCTCTCCACTTCCTCCTCATGTTTTGTATTATAAATGTAACAATGTATGTATGGACATTCTGTACTTCCTAGGATATCTTCCAGTTACAGTGATACTGTGTAGAAGATGGATGGATGGATTATATGCAAGAATATTTATTCAGTGTCTCTTTATTGTTGGATTCCATTTATTCCAATAATTATCCAATAAATTATCAAGGCTGTCCCGTATATAATATTTACCTGACAATATTAATGATAACGACGAGCTGCATTTATATAGTTGTTTTATAAAATACCTGACGCGATTTATATTTTTCAGAAGGATAATTCACCCTGAACCAACCCCGAAGTTAAACACTCATCTTGGTGGCCATTTTCTGAGTCAGAACATTCTGCCATTTTGTGTGAAGAGGTGAGAAATTATGAAACTACTGAACAGTAGGTTGTTTTGACTGGGCGTGGGCACCAGGGTTCACGTCTCTTGTCTTCCCAAATGTGAAAGAGGAAACCCTCCACAGTATAGTGTCCACTTCCCTGTGCCACCGTTCTCTTAACTGGGTACCCTGAAGACACTAGAGGAATCCATTATATTGTACCTAATATGAATTCACTGTCCCCCCAAAAGTTTCCCAGGTTTCAGTCATCTTTAATTATGTTTTACAATTGGCTCTCCGACACCCTGCCTCACCCCAGCCTGAGCCAATCATATCCCACATACTTATTGACTCTCTTTCACAACATAATCTCATTGGTTCTCCAACACACATGTGGCGAGAACAGCAGTACATAATAGCGCATCCCCCGCTTCAAGAAATTAGAAGACTGTTTGTTCCTCAGAGGCCACAAGCTGAGACCAATTAAGATACAGAATCTCTTCACACAAATTAAAATCCCGTATTCTATCCCTCACATCCTACACCATTGGAATTACCGATCTGAATCAGCAGATTACTTAGGCTTAATTGAGAAGATGGACAGGCCCCATATGGGCAGTGACTGTTTCTGATTTACTATCATAGAATTCTCTGTGTTTCTTAATGGACATTTGATTTAACCTGTCACTATTTTTAACTGCAAGAAGAAGTGATTCCAAGGGCAATGTAGCCATCTACAAGAAACCTTTGTACAACAAGAATCCCCCATAAAGACTGACCTAGTGCTCAGCGTGTGCAGGCCTCCAGACTGATCAGAGCATAGATCATTAGCTGTGGTGCTCTCAGCTTTCATATTCTTTGTTCTTGCAGCCCACGCTGCAGAATGTACCACTTACTAAAGTAATTTCACGGCTCCTTCAGAAAGGCAACACATATCCAGGTCTTACCTGTTTTGCAGGGCAGGTCAGGACAAACAATTTCAGGATCTGAGACAGAAAAATAGAAGTTATATTTTAAGTTATATATAGCATGGTATCACCAGAAACTCAAATTTTATAAAAATCTGTAAACTGCAATCGAAAAACTGAAAATGCCAAAAGTCTTGTATTTTGTTACTTATGGTTAAGGTTAGGGCTGGGTAGGGGTTAAGGTTGTCATTGTTGGGATTAGGGTTTTTCCCCATACAAATGAATGGATGGTCCCCATAAAGATATGAATACAAATGTTTGTGTGTGAGTGTGGGGTTGCTCGATTGTTTTGGTCTTCTCTGGGCACCGGTAGCAGTAAGGAAGTACAGTAGTGCCCCCATATCCTTGGTTTCAGTAACCGTGGTTTCAGTTATCCGTGGTTTACCACGGTCTGAAAAAAACTGTAAAATTACAGAAATAAATGGTTTATAAGTTTCAAACCATATGCTAAACAAGTACAGGCTGTAACATAGTGAAATCCACCAGGCCAGTCGTGCCCAGTGCATGTTTCATCTCCCTTTGTCCTCACACCCACACTTCCCTGCAGAACTCTCATCCAGTCTGCGTCTAGCGTTCTGCTGATCACATTTGTTGTGGAGTTATCAGTGTCTTTGTTATGATGATATATTAATAGCATGATTTTCATTGCTCTGTCATTCATTCATACATGATATTTTTTCATTGCTCTATCGTCTGAGAATTAGGCTAAAACATCAGAATCCCTTTCATTTCAGTACAGTGCTGTATCATAATATACTGTACACAAAAATCAGGTCATATATGGGGTCCACAGATGCTTCGTTATTATCTGGAGCTCTCCGTGATACGTCTTGGAACGTATCACCCGGGGGGATATGGGGAGACTATTGTATTATAAATAGATAATAACAGACTAACTTTCCTGCAAACATATGCACACAAGTATCTGCACAAACACCTGTCATTTTAAACTGGTGGTTAAGTGAAAAATGAATTGATGGATGGATTGTAATATCTCATTATACCTCAGTAAATACATATTCCAGATGTTCTAGAATGCCATTTTGCGAGGTTCCACTGTCTAAATAATGGCCCTATTATATGTGAGGTGACCGGTTGTATAAGCCATGGTAAAAAAAAACCCTTATGTTTCAACATCTTTGAAATAGTGGTAGACCACATGACAGAAGAACCTAAAACTTCTTATTTCAGGATAAAATGGTTTAACCTAATTTGTTCATGGACGTCACGGAAAGAAGGTGTCTGGTTGGAAGTTCCTAAGGTGCCTGTTATAGCTTAGCAACCGCGGGAGGCTTCTCACCGGGACAAAGCACGTTCTCCATCTGGTCGATGAAGCTTTCGGCTAACAGCTCAGTGAAGTTGCGCAAACGATTCACCCGGTTTGGTCTGTTACAAGCGATGGACCCCAGCGTCTCAGGCACCTCCGTCTGATTAAAGGTGTCACTGATTCCAATGGCGTTGACGTCTATGAGGGGATCATTACAGAGGTAATCTAGAAGGTTGTCGTCATCACGGGGGTCGTAGCGGCCATCTGTGATCACCACCGCCATCACTCTGGCCTTGGCGCGACGGCTGCCTCGGATCAGCTGGTCATAGGCGAACTTCAGAGCAGATGCTGTCCAGGTACCACCGGCAATCCATTCTAGTTTCTTCACCTCTTCTTTGAAGGCGGACAAGGAGTCAATTCGGGCGTCATCGAGTCGGATAGCCTGGAAGGTACCATTGTGGCTGTACTGCACCACACCCACACGGACACCTAGCGGGAGTCAACAGGAAGCCAGGGGTACAAGTGAAGAACAGACATGCGTGGTTCCTGTAGAACTGTACACACAAAACCGGACTCACCCTTATTGGAGGTAGGGTTCTTTTCAATGGAACCCATTCTGCTAAGGGTGTTGATAACAAATTTCTTCTCCAGGTTGAAGTTGGACAACCCCACGCTTTCGGAGCTGTCGATCACAAAAACAATGTCCGTGGCTCCACAGTGCTTCTCACAGTCTGGGAAAAGACAGAAATACTGTCGTCAGGAGGACCTGAGTTGTCCACTCACATACACTTCATGTGTCTTTCCATTAGTGCCATTAAAATTGGTCTGCGGTGATTTCAAAAGCATGAGCTAGATGTGTAAAGAGCCTCCAGCCCAGCAGCGATACTCACCGCAGCATCCACATGTTTCTCTTACGTAGGACATGACGTCGCATTCCTAAAAAGGAGTCGAGCCTATTTGTTAGTATGGGATTCGCTAAGTGTCGCTTGGCAGTAATTCTTTTAATTCCAAAAAGCTCAAGGCATGAAGCTTTACGTACATTAAGCCCGGGTTCACCATCTGGTCCAGGATCTCCCTGGAAATAAATGGAGGTCCATCACATCAGAGGAACTCATGGTGTGTATGTATGATGTTGGCATATTGGTTGCTAGAAGTGTGCCATGTACACTGTGCCATAAGATTGCTTTATTTCATCATAAGCAATTTTCAAAAACAATAGAAAAACTGGAGAAATTTTAACTTTCAGCATCCCCTTCTACAGCCTACAGGACTTACATCGCCACCTGGACCACCTTTAGGTCCCCTTGGCCCAGGTTCTCCATCAGGACCATTATCTCCCTAGAAGATAGCAGTGGAGATTTTCAGAATGAGGGGCATTCTCACAGAAACACTTCTTCCATTGCAATGTCCCATTTTCCAGTGGGTGCAAATTCCCACAGTGGTCCAAGTCTTCCCTGAAAGCTGAGGCCACTCACCGGTGCTCCAGGTGGCCCCTTCACTCCAGGTTCTCCCTTTTGCCCACATTCACCACGGCTTCCCCTGAATCCTGGCTTTCCCTTTTCTCCTCGATCTCCCTGCATGCATCAAAACCTCAACCGTTACTTCACTGGGATAGATCTGACCGCCCTTACCCTCTTGCCATTCATACATTTATTAATACAATGAAACATGAGATTCAATGGCCTCACACAGTAACAGTAATGGACTGGAGCAACTCAGCAAATTTGCCTGGAAGTCTAGCATTCTATCAAACATTAGTCAAGTAAAACTAACGATCTTACCGATGGTCCCCTTGGTCCAGGATAACTGTAGCCAGGCCTTCCGGCATCACCCTAAAAAAAACACAGGCTCAGTGGGTAGCCATTAGGCATTTTACACACTGAGTCCATTTGTATTTATGACCCAAGATAATAAATGTACTCTGACTCTACCTTCGGTCCTTCTGGGCCAGGTTCTCCCCTAGGTCCAGGGTCACCTTGTTCTCCACGGGAACCCTTGAAATGAGAATACAGTTACATTCATTCCAAAATCAGACAACAATGTGTTATATATCAAAATCCACTACATGCCATGACAATCAAAAGCCTATTGAAATGTCTTAGTATAAAACTCTAACTTTTGGTATTCTTGGGGAGTGTCTTATCTTGATCAGCATCAACGTGCCAATCCCCAAGTATGGTGGCCATTTTGAGACATGACACTCACCAGAGATGATTTTTTTGGTGTGATTAACATGAGGAATTGTTTACTCTAGCTCTGCTTGTGCTTTTGTCACAGTTTCTAGTCTCTGTCTAGTTCCTTACATTTCTCCCAGGTACTCCTGGATCCCCTGAAGGACCTCTCGGTCCCGGAAGGCCATTATCCCCCTGTGAAAGACAAAATTTGAATCCTCAAAAAAACAGTTCACCGCAGTCAGAGAAGCTAGATATGGATGTTCAAACCCTCCAAGCACTCCCCCATATTCATAGTGCACTGGAGACTTGCAAAAATATATTTGTAATATATTGAAATGTGTTAGGCCTATAGCTGCTAAGCCTGTATGCTGTACAAGGCAACATTCGGTTTCCTATTCGTTAGCCACAGGGTGACTTGCTGCCTTTCTCTTTTTTCTTCTTCTGCACTGTTGGGTCCCGCCTGCTGACCACACGTTGCCTTCACACTGTTACACACTTTGTGCTAGTCTAGCACAGCTTCAATCCACTCCATCCTGCTTGACCCCGGCCCGTTTGATCCCCCGGCTGCCACTTCTTACCTTGGCTCCTTTGTTTCCAGTTTCACCCTGAAGGCCTCTTGGCCCCTCAGGCCCACTTTCACCCTGGGAAATGAGAGATTCGGACATGTCAGTTGATTTTCAGAGATGTGCCCCTGTGCACAGCCCAGGGAAACCCCAGCCGTGAGGTACGCTTAAAATCTTCATCAGAGTCACATTACCATTGTCAGAGGCCCTAGGGCTATTTGAATTGTCAGAACCCCCCCCACCATTTTATTTCAAGTTACCGACTGGGTGTGGGGGACTGGCAATGCTAAAAGTTGCCAAAGGCGAGGATTGGGGATGGCAGGTGGTGGGGACAGTACATTCTGCTGTACTGTTCCATGTGGCAAACATGTACTGACAAGCAAAATTTCACGATTGGTATTTTACAAGCATATTCTGCTGCATTTCTGTGTTTCTATTCATTCAACCTCTCAATTACTTCTTAACTATTTATAATGTGAAGATCCTTGTTATATCTAACATTTCCTTTCCGATGGAAATATATTATGTAAAATACTATTTCCTGATGAATTCTACTGATCCCGATCTGAAATTGCAGCATACGTCCAAATTCCAACATGTGTCTCCCCTTCAAGGCACAATCCCTCCACCATCTGGTGAGGGGCTAAAATTGGACACACGACACACTGATCTTCACTGAGCAACGTAAAACACGTGGTAAAGAACACGTCTTGCTCAATTCCACTGACAGCCCTGTAGATATCACTGCAGAGACACAGTAACCCAGCTGTTTCGATGTTTGATGTAATTAAACATAGGCGGTTCTAGAAGGTGAGAGAGTCCAGCCAGTCATTTATTACAGGCTATGCCAAACAGAGCTACACGTAAAAAAAGAAGTAAATATACTTACAACTAATTATTACACATTGATATGACTGATACAAGCCATGTATTCAAAGATAACTTTACAATATTATTTACTAATACATTCAAATAGCATTTTCATCTGACCAGTAGGGGGTGCAATTGTACCCCCTGCACCCTCCCAGTAAATGAAGCCTCATGAACCATTAGTGGTATTTTTTGACCCCCAAGAGATGGTGCTCTTGCCTTGCTTTGGGGCATGCGTTGAACCCTTTTTTGAGCAAACAGTACTATCTAGTGTAGTCAAAAAATACCACAAATGGTTCATGAAGTGCTGCTTTGGCCATGAATACACCTAAGCAACGTAGGGTGATCTGTGAAACTCCCAGACAGCTTTTACACATTCATTTGAGCTAATCTTATTCATCTGAAAATGCGTTTTGCTTACCTTTTCCCCTTTTGAACCTGGACGGCCTTGAGCTCCTTTGACCCCAGGGTTACCCCTTTTACCCTAATAAGAATATGTGGATAAAAAATTTGCTTTGGCTGCATTTAATACATTTGTAATCTGAGTATAGTATTTTAAAACAATTTAGAAAAGTATATTTTTATAAGCCATCATACAGGTTCTCCTTTAGGTCCAGGATCTCCAGGTGATCCCTGAAAAAAAGACGTGAGCCACAGTTATTAGCAGAGTGACGTCTGCACGCACATGGTTAAATAGCCATGGCCGCCTATACTGACTAAAACACCAGATAAGGACTCAGGGGCTCACTTTAGTTCCTTTATCTCCAGGTTGGCCAGGTTGTCCTGGAGTTCCTCTCTCACCCTGCGGGCAGAGGGACACATGTCAACAATGGCAATGCTATCAAACCTGATTTGTTGCTAATGGCTTGTCCCGCAAATATCCCAACATCAATACAGGGGATGTATACGCACACAAAAATCATAAATATACATTTAATATTACACTTCCTAATGTACCTTTAGTCCGGGCTCTCCTGGTGGTCCGGAAGGTCCTGATCGCCCAGGACGACCACGGTCTCCCTGAAAAAAAAATAGATGTTCAATCTGGTCAGTGAGCACAACAAACAACACGATTAGAGCCCTCAATACATATTTACACATGCTTCTTTTTCATACATGAATGTCCGCCAAGCTACGCTACTTCATAATGAGACTCTGGCGGAGAAAGCTCTGGCACAGAGATGCTGGATTCTCATCAGACCTTTTCCCCGATGCTTCCAGGTGGTCCATCAGCACCCACATCTCCAGGGTAACCTCGAGGTCCCTGTGAAGGACACAACAAACTGAGGGTGAGAGACTCACACTGGTCAGTGATAACTTTCTTGGATTGTAGTTATTGTAGATAGGGTTTTATGTGAAAGAATTTTTGCTCCTTGTAACTTCAATACCCCCCAAAAGTCATATTTTTTTCAATGAGGAATCTGTCTTGCATGTCAGTTCAACTTGAGTCCTTCAAGTAAATACAATAAATGGATAATATGAAACAAAACATTTGTGTACACACCGGGTCACCAGGGTCCCCTTTACAACCGGGAGCTCCAATACGCCCAGGTTTACCCTGTGCAGGGAAAAACAACATGACACAGTCATATAATCTCCTAGGAGTAATCAGAGCTCTCATGCAGAGGACTGATCTGAGAAAAAGCTGAGCAAAGCCTGTACATGCACATCAACGCTTTACCTTCTGTCCATCAGTTCCGTTCAATCCTGCGTGACCGGCCACACCCTAATTAGTGGAAAGACGTTTTGAAAATGAAATACCAGTTTCCAGTTCCAGAGGATTTGCCGAATTGAACCTAATAATAAAATCATGCTTTGATGATCTTAAAACAGTATGAGTTTACCTTACTGCCTTGGAATCCCGAGTCACCCTATGACATCACAAAAGACAAAACGTTAAGTTATTACTACACAAGGACTTTCCCATTACCATCTACATTGTTGGTGTCTGTAGGCATTTACACATTTGGCTTAAAACTCGGCCTTGCATCATCCGTAATGGATTTTGTATATCCTTTTATAAGTCATGATACACTCGGTGCTCTCTGAGTGGAATCTGATCTCATGCCAGCTGGGCCTGTCTGAAGCGGTCCTGCATCTTCTCCTGGCTTTGTACAGACTCTCCCCCTGATCTACAAACATGCTCATCAGTCGGACTAAAATACCTGTAATAAAAATTGCTTTTATTGTCCGAATGTGGGAATGCCTAGTGGCCGACTGACCTTCTGTGCACCCTGCCTTATTTCCTCTGGGTCTTGTGATTGTAGTTAATACTGTCTCTGGATAGATGGATGTCAGCCTACATTAAATGTGCCCTAAAGTTCTATTTGACATATAAAAAGAACCATTACCTTTTCACCTTTAGGACCACTTTCACCCTAAAACAACACAAAAGAAAGAGTTGATGCATGAAAATGAGATATTTCTTGAAATTATTAATGCATATGGTTTCTGAGATGTAAGGCGAAGACAGTCTGCTAACCTTTGGTCCAGGATGTCCAATCGGACCTTCTATACCAGGGTCACCCTATTGTAAACATGATGAGAAATCAGAAGGTAAGAATTATGAAAAGCTTGACTGGATTTTCTCAGGTATGATGCATGGTTATCCTAATAAACATGAGCCACTGAAGATGTCATCTATAGTGTCCTAAACCATTTTCCACTGGCTTTGACGCCCAGGCTGCCTACCTGTCTACCTTTCTCACCCTTGGGACCAGGGTCACCGGTGGCCCCTTTTGCTCCCTGAAATAATCATATCAACAAAAAAACAAAGCTTAGGACAAGGGTTCCAGTACGACTTACTAGATAAGGCACACACCTCTTATTAAAACATACTTACTTTTTGACCTCTGTGACCTTTCGGACCAGGGGGACCCACATTCTCCAAGCATTTTAATTTGTAGCACTAGACAATTTATGGGCAGAAGAAGGAATCAGAATCAGAATACTGGTTGGTTTCGATGAATCTTTATATTTTTTCAGAAATTTTATTTCTGAATATTGTGTCCTAATGTGGAAGCTAGATCTGTTTAGGAGAGTGTCACTATATACTTATTCGTCATTGAGGGCGGCTTCATATCACTATGATCTATTACATATCTTCATTTTTTAACATGACATGTGCTCCAGCCTCTATGGACAGCGAGGTGTTCCCATCATGAATCTTACCTGCTCAAAGGCTTTATGTTTCTGTCGAGAGAAAAAAAAAACAAGACAGTATTGAGTTGGGGGGCAGTAGTGAAGGTTGGGAAACCCATGCTCACTCCAGGCTCACTCCAGGCTCACTCCAGCATACCACTAAACGCAAGAGCCAAAAACAGCGGAGCGTTTCCAGTGTTTTCATCCAAATTTGGACCCTGATGCTGGCATTAATGTTGCACTAAAATGCTTGTAATAACCCCGCATCGACTTCAAAGAAATCTTTCTTCATGGTCTACTCAACCGGACAAAGTCACTTTTACCCTTGTCCTTCATTACAATACCAACAGGTCTGCCAAAAGCAGGATTTCAGAAAGGGACACCAAAAAATGCAAACATTACATAAGCAACTCAAAGACTTGTTTTTTCCAAAACTGTGCAAATCAATAGTCCCACTTAATGGCCTTCCATGAGTAAGTATCAAACAAATAATAGATCTAATTATAAAGTTATATGCCATTCAAAACTATGAAAAAAGAACAACAAATAGATTAAGAGATTCCGATTTTTTAGCTGAATGTACATATACTCTTAATTTTTTTATTGCATTAAGTTATTATTTGTTATTCTACTCTCTTATTCTATTTTGTTTCTGCTTGCTCACTGGGGGCTTTGGGCGGGGATAATGTAAAGCACTTTGAGACAATGTAATGTGATAATGCGCTATACAAATAAAATTGAATTGAATTGAATTTAAACTTGTTGCACCAGACATTTCTCATTATATGTGTACCTCTGTACAGGACAATGATGAAGTTCATTAAATTTGTTCATGACTCATACTAACATTAGAATCATTTTACATTACATAACATCTGTTCATATACACATTCGTTTTCCATACATACATGCCTACTTTCATACATTGTTTCACACTGTATAGGCGTGTTGTATTGGTTTATTTGTAAAGTAAGTTACTAAAAGAAACTATATGGATTCTTACCATTTTTTTGATGATGGTGTCACTAACTTCAGTGGCGATTCGCGGGACACCGCCCTCGAAAGTGACAGCCAAGTAATGGTCGCGGTATAGCTCCACGGGGGTGCTTGCGATTTCCCTCATTCCATTCTCTTCCACGTTCTTCGTGGCTGCCACAGAAAACAGCTGGATCTTATGGTCTTTTGCGCGCTCGGCTGCCGCCTTGATCCCGTTGCAGGGGTTGCCCGTGACGTGCCCGTCCGTAATGACTACAGCAAACTGCACAGTGTTATTTGCCCTCTTACTGGACATAATACCAGTCATTCTGTCTAGGGCGCAGTCGATGTAGGTGCCTTTCCCCAGGTACTCAATTTGTGCAAGCCTTGAGAGGAAGGCTTCTTTGGTGGTGATGTCACTGATGATCTCTTGGGTCTGGGAGAAATGTAGACCTCCCACCGACCACGTCATCTGCACCAAACCCCTGTAATCCCCATCTGCGAGCTTGTTTGTGAAATCTTTCACAAACTCTTTGATCATTCTGACCAGGCTTCCGGGTGGGCGTTCCAGCAGAGCAATAGTCTCAGAGGTGTCAATGACAAAGTACAAATTGATGGGGCACTCAGTACTTTCTGGAGGAAGAGAAGAGGCACAATGACAGACAGTCAGACACCCTTAGCTTACCATGAACACTGGAACTAACAGTGATGTATTACTCGGACAGAGGAAATCAAACAAAAACAATTTAATCCCTACAATGGCTTACTAGTCTCCACCCTATACTACATACCCTGCCTTATTCCTGTCTGTCTGTGCATCTGGCCTCCAGTTTACACTGCATATGCAGCCTTAATCCTGTTTGTCTGTGCATCAGTCCTCCACCCAACACTGTAAGTTCTCCTTTATTTCTGTCTGTGAGTGCATCTGGTCTCCACCCTTCACTGTATATCCTGCCATATTAATGTTTGTCTGTGCATCTGGCCTCCACCCTACACTGTATATCCTGCTTTATTTCTGTCTGTTAATGCATCTGGCCTCCACCCTACACTGATAGGCAGTAATTGTTAGATATGCACTCTGCTATCAAAGGTGCTTTGCATCAGCTGACTTAATGCACATTTCACACATTACTCCATAATGGTAAAACACATTTACCTCAAGAAACTCACAGGATGACATTTTATATACTTGACGTATATTCACCATCGCATATGAAAATATAGCTATTGAATGTACAGCAACAACTTAAAGCAACAAATACAGATTTAATTTCTCTGCATTGTAATTAAAAAGGTATAATAAAGTTTTAATCACATCACAGTCCCCTTTGACCACACTTGTGCTCCATGCAGACTTAATGCACCGCAGGACCGTCACTCACCATAGCATTGTGCAGCGGACAGCCCATGTATGGCCACTGCCATCAAGAGGCACAAAGAGATGGCTATGTGCTGCATTTTATCTCATCTGACCTGCAGCAAAACAGGGTTGCATTAAGTTTACAAATAGCGAAATACATCCATTTGATCACTAGGGGGTACTAATGTAACCATAGCCTAAACATCCTGATTCTTGATTATTTACTCTTTAATTGTGTTATAATTTTGTTCTATCCAAAGCAGAATGGAACCATATACGAAAAAGTTATAGATATTTGCTTTTAGTTACTGTCCAAATTGTAAAAAAAGATACATCAATCCTAAGACTTACATAGCAAACGATAAGTACTCTCTGCTTCAAAGTGTTTTAAACACACACACACACACACACACACATATATATATATATATACACACGAAACATGCATACATAACAGTCTGTTGCTGAAATTAAAGGAGAATGGTCAGACTTTTTACAGATAACACGAAGGCCACAAGTGCAAAAATAACAACTCATCACAACAGTGATGCGCAGAATAGCTCTTCTAAAGGTACAACTTATCTACCATTGACACGATTCCGGGTGCAAACGTAGGTCATACGCAGTACTAGTCAGGTGAACCTAATGCAACGCTTTTCCACTGCCAGCAGGAACCGATCCGTATCGGCCCCGTGCACGTGCTGAGTAAGCAGGGCCGAAAGCGTGACTAAACCGAGCTGGCCGCATTACCACCAAGTTACTGGTCAAAATGCACGGAGATACCGGTGTTCTGCGTGTGAATTGTCTGAAGGAAAAATGGTATATTCTACGTTATTCATTATTAGTAGTGTTGCAGGACGCGATGCATTCCCGAAAACAAAGGATTAGAGAATTTCCAACCTCCTGCTTAAAAACGTACCATAGAACAGCTGACCGGAATTGATTCGTAATGCAAATTTACCCAAGCGAATGCTAATTCTGCTAGCATTTGATAGATACATGGCGATTGTCACAGACTTGCTAGCGGAAATTACCACACAGCAAAATAATAATAATTTCACATAATAAATCACGATATACACCATGTGAACAGTAAATAAGTGTATTTTCGCTTCTAATTCACTGTCCCTCTCCAAACCCCGCCTTTACCGAGCCGACCCTTCTACAGTGGAAAACTGATCGAACTGGATTCTCGCGGCGGTACAGCTCGGGTGTGGGTCGCGAATTTTCGTTTTGCAGGGTGGAAGGGGAAGGCTTATTAATATTCATGAGGGAACTGCTACCCGATTGGCGGGTGGTCAGAGGACGTTCT
Organism: Mormyrus iriodes; assembly: GCA_011763525.2. Lineage (NCBI taxonomy): Eukaryota > Metazoa > Chordata > Actinopteri > Osteoglossiformes > Mormyridae > Mormyrus > Mormyrus iriodes. The sequence goes on along the minus strand of JAAGVU020000099.1, from coordinate 1,249,230 downwards.
AGGAAGACACGCTAACCCCAAACTAATATGCAGACATGTATGAATATTAATAAGCCTTCGCCCACCACTCTATAAAATGAAAATTCGCCACCGACCAATCGGGTAGCAGTTTCGTCATGAATATTAATGAACCTTCCCCTCCCACCCTGCAAAACGAAAATTCGCGTGCGGGTCGGTTCTCTTCTGCCAGTGGAACAGCGCCAATAAAGTGCCATGAACCGAGAGATAAAGCACAAAAAGCATTGGCGACCTCTGGTGGCCAATGGTGTCCACTTACATTTGTTCAAGAGTCCAGTTTCTCGTTTGATATGAAGGACCGCGGATGTTTGGACATTTTATGTTTTATCTGAAGACTTTAAACACTTTGCTAGATTACATTATCTCCTCCGACTTCCGACTCCTCCGAAAAAACACCGACTTCTCCTTATCACAATCTTGCTGTCTGTCTAAACAATTGAGTTCGGCTACTCACGTAGAATTCAATAATTACATAATAATGAAATCCAATTATATTTAACCTGCTTATTGTTTTGCTCTATAAATCCCTAAACTATACATAGCCATTGTTCTACATTGACAAAAAAATTCAGTTAGGGCAGTCTTTTAACAGAACTGAACCGAACTCCACACACCTCCGCTAAGAACGAACTAACGCCTGAAGATCCTACTTGGTTCAGTATAAACCGCTTATAATGGGAAAGTTTTTTTGGCTATGGAATAAGAAGTTCGGGAAGAAAATGTTCCTTGGCCCGCCATCTTGTCTTTTAGCATTTATTTGATTGCCTCATTTTCTTTCTTTCATGCCTATTACACAGGAACGCGTCCCGGTATTTCTTAACCATATTATTGCGCCTCTGTGGCATCCAAAAGTGATCACGTTTAAGGTAAGGTGATTAAAAACCTTCTGGGATGCATCGACATCATATAGGTAACTCACACACACTATATCACCATTAGTACAAACGTGAAAATTATTACGACGGATTTTTAAAAAAACAGGCAATTCAAACGAGAAGATAGTTATAATGATGGTCAAGCGATTTTGGTTTTTCTAAGATATACAATAATTTACGCAAAAATGACAGTAACTAATGCGCTTTGTTGGTAATTAACTCAGATGCAGCGTATTGCTATTAATTGTATAGCAACGCCTATATTAATCGGGGCACTTGAATTTCGAACCCGAGATTTCAGAATATCGAAATCGAGGAATACATTTGCAAGTAACATTACGTTTATTTTCCAAAAAAATGGGGGCAAAGCATCAAATCTAAACTATATTTTCGAAGAATACATCAACATTAAACATATGGGCAAAGATGAAAACCATTTAATACACAAATAACTCCGATATCGGACATAGTTTAAGCCTATTTATGGCAATAAAAGCATCCATATAATGTCAGATCAATTAACAACGTTTTTGTATTCCTGTTATCAACTTTTAGACTTGAACTGTTATAAAAAAATTAACAGGGTTCAATTATTCATACATAATTGTGGCTATAGCATTGACTATCATCTGCTTTCAAAATACAAAAAAGATTGCAAAAAAGGAACCAGTGAAAAATCTACTACAGATGTCACACCTACCATATTTTCCAGTAGACTGTCAATATCATATGCAAAACAAAGTTATGTTTCAAAATAAAAAGTTAAAGAAAGCGTTTACCTGCAACCGATAAAGAGAGTTTCCCAATCAGCAAGTTGGAGACTAACTGGGTTTATACATTCCTACAAAAAAGGGAATTAAATGGGAAGTCCAGAAAACCGGAGTCAAGAAGTGGCAGGAGCGTAAAGCAGCAAGACCCTCTTGCGTCTCTCCAGTAGACTAAACTTTGCTGAGAGGTGGATCCTCCTCCCAAACGTTCCTATTCTTTAACGACGTTAGATTGGGATATTCCGATTCTCTCCACAAGGCGACGCTGTGTACCCGCGTCTCTCAATGTCATTCGTAATCACCAGTAATTCGTCTATTAATTCCAAATGAAGTCATAAGAAGAACCTCGTGAACAGTTTAAACGCGCTAAAACATGTCGTACGCACAGCTTAAATATGTTTGAAAACTGTCCGGAATATGGGGCAATAAATAATAAGCAAAAACTGAACATGTTACTAATATGGATGGGTTTGTCAAAAATAGCTTAATGCTTCACAGGAATGACTGGGAACACATCTTTTGTTGGTATGCGTGACTTTGGGAAACAAGTTTGTCTGACAGGATATTGAAACCATATGCATAACCACTGAGGTCTGTGCAACAACAAAGAAGGAAAATCAGCTCGCTAGCTGAGAAAAGTCTGAAGACTCGTTCAGGGCACTTGTTAAATCCCATGTAATTGAGTCACGTTCACCGAAAGCCATGCAGCATTTTATAGGCAGGTGTCTGGCCAGGGCTGCATAGCACATTGCTGCGATTGCCTCGTTAATGGGGACGCGTATCCTTCTCTACACACACAGTGGGACGTGTCATAAGTGTAAAGGAGCTTCACTGATCTAGGTACTTGGAAAAGGGTGGAGGTTAACATTATGACCTCTTTTTGTGTTTACATTCTGTTGCTTAGCAGGTGTTTTTATCCAAAGCAACCAGCTTTTAATTTTATTAACACGGTTGTACAGCTGGAAGTTTGACTGTAGTTTATCCAGGTTAAGTAGAGCAGGTCCAGTCTTCCAGTTACAAATCAACCATACCCACAAACACTCCATCTATACATCTTGTTGTGTTTAGGAAAAATCCTTGAGCAATTCAAGTACCTAGAGTTCTGCTTACTAACAATGAAGAAATTATTTTTTTATTCGTGTCTGAGAAAATGTAAGAGGTAAACAAAGTGCTCCCTCTAATGTCTTACAGTGACTCGTGAGATTGTGATTCCCAGCCTCTGCAGATATTTTTATCCTGAACATTTATTAATTTTAATAGGAGTTCCCCATCAATGTCTTGTAGTTAAGGAAAATCTGATCATGCAATCCCGATGGTCAGCTGGGAACAGTGACCTTACACAAAAAATCAACAGTCAACATCTAGAATAGAAAATGACATCGCCCAGGACATCAGTTCGACTTGCAAAGAATACAGAGAAGGTATATTTTGTTTTCCAGTTGTAAGAGCAATATGTTCATGTTCCTAAGAGAACACAGCACAAACCAGGCCGTTGTAATAAGCCAGTCTCCACTGACTCACAGCAGGAATTATTTTCCATATTACTGAGTCATCAAAGAAAAAATGGAGACCAACGGGAATGTCTGATTAATAAAATCCATACTACTTCATGCCCAGTATTTGTGCATAAAATAAGCAGTGGTATATTCCAGTGGGCATTAGATTAAATCCCTGAATCTGCTTCAGAATGTAAAACATAAAAAACACTAATAGCTCTCACTGAGGAGGATGTGGGTGGTCAGATTGTAAAAATGTGCCCTTTGGTAAAGAAAACGGTTTTCTTCACTGGAAACACTGCTTTCAGTCTTTCTGTCAGATATTTCTCCCTACTATAATTTTAAACTGCCCCCTTTTTTAATAATTCCTGCTGTCATGGCGGCGGGACTGACGACAAGGCATGGCACAGGCAAGGAAGGAACAGTCCGAGGAGAGCAGTGCTAAGATCACCCTGTGTGGGGACTTTATTAACTCAGGCAATCGGAACAGCGACAAACATGACAAACATCAATGAACCTACAAGGGAGCACAGGACTGGGAAACTCTTATACATGGGAACACAGGGGAATGAACGAGGGGCACCTGTGACTGATTAACAAGCGGGCAGGAACACAAGGTAATGACAACGAGCTACAGGTGTGGCTTATTAGCAGCCCCTCCTGTGGGAAACACAGGGAATAGACCGGAAGGGTGGGGCTGGACGTGACACCTGCCTGATGCAGTAAGATCATGGCATATGGGATGGTCTGCATGTATGTTGATTCTGTGTTGGCCTAAGAAAGCAGAACCCATATTGATCCTGGCCATTATAGTTGTGTGGAATTTGTAACCACTTCAGTAGTGGGGTGAAGACACACCTTTCGGCAGACCTTCAGAAGATCCAAAGATCAAGATCGCAGGAGAGCTGAACATCACAGCAATAAACATCTTGACTCAAATCCTGTGGAAAGACTCAAGAACGTTTGCCTGAATATGACCCGGTCAGGAATTTGAATGTCTGAGACAATCCGTGAAGACGTTGTGGAAATAGCACCAGGCTGGCATGTCGTGCTGGTGTGGGTGTAGCCAAGCAGACTCCTGGAAGTAATTGCTGCCAGTTGGGCCTCCAGTAAACACGAGGTCAGAGGTCAGAGTTCCAGTCAACCAATCAACATTTTGCAGTTTTTTAATTCACCTGTAAAGGTCAGAGCAAAGGTCAACAAATAGTAATACTTGAGTTTATTCTTGCATTAGAGGGTTTTGATTTTACATAATATATTAAATAAAAATGTGCATACAGCATTAATGAAAAACACAAGGAAGACCTGTGTTTATATTGCATATGATACATTCAGGCTAACAAAGAGCTAGTGATTACTCTCCAAATTAGATTTTATTTTGTATTTCTAAGCAGTTTCATTATGTTGTTTTGTACTGTTGGAAACTTCACCAAAGAAATCGATTAAAGCATAAATATCCTGAAATTGTTTCTCATTGAAATTCCATTTTGAATAACTGACAGGTAAATATAGACAGAATTTCATCTCATGCATTTAAGATATTAATGTGCCAGTTTATCTATCATTATCATCCTGTTATTTCCATGGCCTGATTAATAGGCTTTATGCATTATGTCCATCAGTCTCTCTTCCAATCAATTATCCAGTATGATCTTGGAAAGCCCAGGGCCTATCCCTGCAAGCCTAAGGCAGGGGAATGCCCTGGATGGGATTACAGTCCATCGCAGGAGACACACACACACACACACACACACACACACACACACACACACACACACTGTATGAGCAATTTAGACACACCAATTCACCTAACCAGATGTTCCGGGACTGCTGGAGGAAATTAGAGTTGCCTGGGAAACCTATGCAAACACAGGGGAAAACATGCAAACTCCCCCCGCAGAAACAGGGCAGGATCCGAACCCCCGTCTCTGGAGATATGAAGCTACTCACTACATGACTGTACCAATACAAAAATAAACCCGATGATCATGCATTTTATAGTATGACCAGTACTGGACAGTTTTAGTTCTACCAAACAGTAGACAGTTTGGAAAGATTTGAATGTAGGGAAGCAAGGCCAAGGTTCCTCCCCGTCCTCCTGGAAGAGGCCCTGTCAAACCCGCCAGGAAACAAAACTGGAGCAGCTGCGCGGTAGCCTCAGCTCCATGCCACACTGACACCTTCGCTCTGGCATCACGTTGGTGCCAACGTGGGTAGCAGATTTCCAGTCTGGCTGCTTAGGGAAATGGCTGAAATGGCTACTTAAGAAATACATTAATTAGTTCTCATTGAAGAAGGAATGGTGATACGTTTCAAATGTCACCTTAGGTGCAAAAAAAAGTCCAGCAAAAATTAAGAGGCTTTTCGACCCACACAGATGAGAAATCCTTCTGAGTGCATGTTTCATAACTGAAAATGAATTCCGTATTTTTTTCCAACCCCCTCCCTCCCCCAATAAAACCATGGATGGGTTTCCAAGGAAAAGCAGGTCAAGGAGTTACATTGCAGTACAGATTGGCATCTCATACCTTCCAGATGTGAACGTGCACTTGACCTCCATGCACCCTGGGCATGTAGCCGCAGGCTTATCTTTTCAAGCCATCTTCTGGACCGTAGGGGACAACTGAAGCGGCCGTCACGGCAGAGCTTTGTGGCCCCCAGGGGAGCCGTAAAGGGGGGAAAATTAGGATGATTCAAAGGGCCTCTGAATTTGAAGCATAACTGGATTGGACTGGAGTGGGGGCCCAATATAATATGCTTTCCTGGGGCCCAAAATCTGTAACAACGCCCCTGCTGCCCACCCTGCCACTCCTGCGGCCCATGCCCATGAGAGATGTGTGGGCCAAGCATATAAATGCTTACATGCTGTGCGTGAGTCATCTGGTTCTAATTGGTACCAGCTCCCCATTGGCCCGGGGGGGTTGGGGGTGTTTGATAAATTGTACTACCTTAGTATTTGCTCTGAATAAGGATTTCTGAGGAAGCAAAGCTTGTTTGTCTTGTCTTTCAGATTCATTTAGATTTTAATTTTTGATTGATTTTAATTTCCAGTTAATTAAAAAATACTCTTAATTGATTTTTTTAATTTTTAATTTTAATTCTAATTAAATTTTAATTTCCGATTCATTTAATTTTTTTGTAATTGATTTTAATTTCCGATTCATTTTTTTAATAATAATTCAAAATAATTAAAATTTTAATTTCTGATTAATTTTAGCTGAACATTTTGATAAATTAGATGAGTTGTGTAGTGAAAATTACGAGACTTTGGCTTGGATAAGCAAAGCCCACCCCCATCTTTAACTCTCACTCTAATCGCCTGCATTTTGCAGTAACTATTTGTATTATCCATTTGGAAGAAATTACAGCACTGAGCAGGACTCTTCCCCCTCTTGAGAGAATGGGGGAAAAAGAAAGAGAGAGAGAGAGAGAGAGAGAGAGAGAGAGAACAGGTTGCTGGGTTACTGTGCCACAGAACTCCTGGCTGTTTAGGTGAATCTGCGGGGCTCATACACTTAATGTAAGCCTCCGTTTGTTAGTTGCAAACATCTGCAGGAAGAATAATGTGCGCAGCTTCTCTGAAAGGTCACAGATGCAGTGCTGACTGGAGGAATCCTCGGTCTTAAAAAGGGAAAATGTACGAGCTGTAAGTGTATGCTTTCTCCGGGCCCCTGGCGTGACTCACGGCCCTGGAATGTCCCTGCTTCTTCTTTGCTTTTACAGAGCACCTCTCCCTGCCTCTGAAGACGCTGTCGTCCCACGATCTGGAGTGCCGTTAATATACATCTGGCGGCGGGGGGGGGGGGGGCGGCAGCCGTGTATCAGTACTGAGACAGAATCCCCATTAGCGGATCGGATACTGGAAGGCTGTGTGCTGTGGTCCCACTGGTGTTATAACCCTTAACAGAAATACACGCACTCAGCCAGTATAGTGAAGTTTCATTTTGTACAAAATGTGCACTAAGCAGCAAAGCATTAGTTGTGTGAGCACTGGTACCACGAAAGGCACTGACCCATGTGCTTGGAACGCTTGTTGGACTCTCAGACGACAGACTGACTTATATGGTACATTTTTATGGGAGAGCGAGCCTGCAGGAAATTAGAGAGAAAAGCTTTCATATGGTTTTGGCTGCCTTACTCCTCAAAAGGATAAAGAAAGTGAAAAACAACAAAAATGAATGTTTGGGTATTGCAGCTTGGTGTGCCTATAAGTACAGTGAATATCCACCAATCCTGGCTCATTGTCATGGTGGACAAAATCACTGGACATGAAGATTAGAGGATGCAATGGCATGTCTGTGCAGCTTGTAGTGCTCTAATATAGGGTATATATCAGGGATATTAAATAGGACCATTCCATTTCCCCCCAGCTGGCAAATTTTACTGCCCCCCCAGGCTTGGAAAATTTTATTGGGGCCAGTGAACCTTGGATTTGTGTTGCTGATGGAATTTGGTCCATGGGGAAAAATTTACTGGGCAACGCTGGTATGTTGTATATTGTAGGCAAACTGTGCAAAATGATCACTTTACTCTCTAAGCATAGGAAATACACTTTACTCTCTAACCCTAGGAAGTGCACTTTACTCTCTAACCCTAGGAAGTGCACTTTACTCTCTAACCCTAGGA
>JAAGVU020000099.1:1212990-1234534 GCA_011763525.2 Mormyrus iriodes | reverse complement strand
AGAAGGTACCACACCAGCAGATAACGATTTCTGGAATATTAAAGTTAAAGGTTGACTAATAATATCCCTCATCTCTTGGGCAAACCTCTGCCCCCACATCAGTGAAATTTATCGTGGGTGAATTTATTCATATTACTTAGTATGTAAGCAGAAACATGACTTAAAAACAAAAAAACAAATCTTTTCATGAATAAATAAATAAATCTGTAGATTAAATGAACAAATAAATAAAATGTATTCATTTTTCCAAAGATGTATTTATTTATTTCCAGATTTATTAAATGTAATAAATATTTAATATTTATTCATTTATTTTACAGATTGTTTATTCATTTTTTTTTCGACCAACAGTTTATTTCTTACTTTTTTATAACAAAGATTTATTTATCAATTGATCGATTACTTGGTTTTAAGTCTTCAAAATTAAATTGATTGATTACTTGGTTTTAAGTCTTCAAAATTAAATTGATTGATTACTTGGTTTCATCCTCCATAACTTAGCCTTAGTCCCAGTCAGCTCATGAAAGGTCTGGTGAATGTGATTGTATTGAGACTTTAGTAAATCTTTAATAAAGATTTTTGGAGAGGTGGGGAGGGTGTGTAGGGTTGGCTCTGGTAGTATTAAAGTTTTACGAGATATTCTCGTGGCTGCAGGATTTTTGTTTTGTTGAAATTTACTCCCCCCACTGTGTTAAATTCGAGAAGCACCTAAGCTTTGCAGCGTGCTACATCTCCAGGATCAGGACTGAACATGAAGGCTAAGCCAGAAATATATAAACGATACCAAAAACGCCCCACATAAAATCATATAATATATAAATGTTAGTGTTATGTAATGTTTGATAGTGCATAATATATGATTAATATTTTTTTTAAAAGTTAGATAACAAACAAACAAACAGATACAAACTGTGGGATCTATGCATCTTGGCTTGGGTACACCACGCATCTTAGTTAGAGCTACTAGCTTCACTCACGTATTAGGCATCTCTCTGTGGAATCTCATGTTTCTCACAGTAACTTGTAAACTTTAATAATGGGCCCAAGTATTATTAGCAAATTTTCACATCCGCTGGGATCTTCTGCTTCTAACCCTCGTGAATGGGAATTGGTGACTGTAGAAATAATATAAATGACGTTTTAAGACAAAAACATTAAGACAAACAGAGAGAAATATAGGTAACTGCCTCATTAGTGGGAAAAGATTGTAAAAATTGTCATACGTCGTGACTAGGACTCAGAGCATTTTGGACAAAACACATTTATTGGCTTTCACATTTCCATTTGATCCATCAAGTAAGTCTAGAAATTGTACAGGTTGGGGGGCGTGGGAGGAGTAGGGATTAGATGGGAGAAGGGGGTGACGGGGCTGTGCAAAGAATACATTGTTGTTGTTTCGACAGCATCTTTTCTGGTCACCATCAATAAATTTGACTGTATTTCTACAGTATGACAGATCAACCTCCATCTGTTTCATTCAACTGAATATTTCTATGTAGGTACCTTCTCAAAGGTAAAAATGGATCTCCCACCAAAGACAGGACTTGTATGGTCTTTCCATGAGTTCAGTACGTAGTGCTGAGTTCATCAAAGGCTACATGTGCATTATCTGTACAATTAGTCGTGGGACAGGTGCAAACCTACCTGCACACTGATAGTCTATCAGGCCATCAGTGATGTATCCTTTATCTGGTAGGGACAAGCACTTACACACAGAGAAGTCTGATTTACACAGACATCTGATAGGATTTGGCTCGTGACCGGGATTTGGAGCACCACTCTCAAAATGCCACGGTACTTTCAGAGATAACGCACGTCTGCAGAACCTCAAACGGGTGGGCTCATGACCTCATCACAATGTGCAGCCACGTCTTGGGCTGAGGCTGTCCAAGTGTTGATATATGAGACTCCCTTTTCTGAACGTCCTACCTGTAAACAAACACTCAAACCATATTATGAGGCTTCTTCACGCCCTAGGGCCCTGGTGCAAAGTGGGCTCAGTGAACCGGCTAAATGGTGATTCACATCAACGGATATTGGGGGGGAGGGGGGGGGTAAGAGCGTAGTTGTAAACAACTCGTGTTTCACAAGGTAGCCTTTATTGAAAGAACATCCAACCACAGCTCCACTGCTGAATCCAATACAAGAAGTGCAGAGTAACGGATGAAACAGCTGGTGGTGAATTCAGGTCTGGAGGAACAATTCAAAGCAACATTCTTGGTCTTTTCATAAAAAAAGTGAAGCCTGAGAGTACATTTTTAGCACCACTGATATATCAAAAAAATACTGAATTTAATGTTTATTACATTATTAATTCTTTTTAAATTGTGGGGTAAACCACTGGCAAACAGAAAAATGCATTAATGACATTTCCGATACTGTTACAGATTACAATTCTGCAATATTTAGTGACCAAAAATTTCTTCTTAGAGTAAAAAAATAAACACTTAAGTAGTTTATCAACCAGTCTATATACCTAAGTAGCTAAAAACCAATTGTTGACACTTTACTGATATTTTAACCCCCAATTCTGCTCTTGAATCTTCTCTACATGAACCTGTGTCCGGTTTGTGATATCGGATCACGTAACCCTCTCAAACCCTCAGCTAAACCCAAGCGCAGTGAGTCAGCACCGTATCGCCATCCACCCAAACTACAGCGTGCAGCAACCTTTTGGCATCACTGACAGCCCCTGTGTCACGCAGGGAAAAGGACATGCAGTGAAGTTGTGGTTACCATGACACCCTTAATGACACGGATACGATCGTCCGGTCTTCTGTAAATTTATAAATGACTGCTCAGTCACTGTGAGCAGAAAAACGCATGAACGTTCTACAGAAATGAAGATATAAAGGAAAAAACAAACGTGCCATTTTTACAGCTCCCCTGCCTCACTCCACTCCCAAAGATGTTTCCCTCAACTAACAACTATTTATCCCCGTATTACACGCTCTGAATCTAGGGAAACCCTCCTAGAGACAGTCATGTAAAAGACACCCTTTAGCAGGGCCGGGTAGTCGGTGACTCTGAAGAGATGTCGGTGATACAAGGCAGCGTCCGGCTGGTCTGCCGTGGCCAGGTCACGCAGGAGTTGCTCGTTCACCAGATCGCCAGCAGACAACACGAACATCTCGATGCCCGCCCTCCTTACTTCCGCAAGCCTGCTCCTGATGTCGGCCTGAGTGATCTTCGGGGATCGTCCGTTGGACAGCAGCAGAAGCTTCTTCCTTGGAACTCTGCGGGTTTTGAACGCTTCGATGGAGAAGTCAAGGGCTCTCCCGATATCCGTGCCCTCGTTAAGGTAATGGATCGAGTCGATCTGTTGGGCCACCTCTGCATAGTTTGTGGAGAAGGGGACGATCTGCTCAGCCTCGTTGCTGTACTGAGCCACGGACACCTGAACCCGATGTTCGGTCTTCGACGTGAGGAATTGCTGGGTGAGCCTCTTCACGAACTCCTGGGTCATCCCAAAGTTCTTGGCCCCCACGCTGGCAGAGCTGTCCATCATGATCAAGATGTCGGTGTTTCCAGGGAAGGAAACTGGAATGTGAAGGAAACAGGTGGTTGTCTTGCTATCAGGAGAACAAAGCATACACCTTACATGTATATGGATCGAGGACTTCGGTCAGACTTACTTTCACATTTGTAAGTTGGGCATTTCTTTCCTGTAACAGAGAAATATCCAAAAGTGTTACCAACGAGCATAAGATATTGGAACATTTTGAGTTTAGTGAGCCGAGAAGAATGAAGGCTGAAGGGCTCGTTCCGATTCAAATGTGCCAGTGTACTCTCCATTCACGCCTTCAGTCACAGCATGTTCTAGAATTCACCGTTCACCTCATTCATTCCTGTCTTTCATTCTTCCACCCATTCCATTGATGGTGCTACATTTTTGGGGAAAATCATTGACAGCATTCATTGCTGTAGTTTTGACACAGATTTCTGTCACTGGAATCGAAACACACCCACGCTAAAATCCTGGGACTTGACCAGGTCCTGTAAGGCACTTCTGTCTTGTATTTGGTCTTTTTTTGTACTTTCACACTTTCCATTAAAAAACGATGCTAAAATAGCTGACATTCCATACAGTTAATCAGGTACCGCTTTTCAATAAGGCTCCCTTTTGCCACTTATAAATGGTAGAAACTCATTAAAAAAAGAAAATTGTTATAAGTTGTTTATAATTGTCTATTAATGAGTTAAATAGTGTTACAACCTAATTAATAACCTGATTGTAAACCATTCATAAACCCTTTATAAGGGTAGTCTTATTGTAAAGTGGTACCATTAATGAAAAAGAGATAATATTTTCTTTGCCATTCCTAAATAAAGATGATAACTTTAATTTTTGATAACACTAAAGAGTACCTGAACATATCCTTGCTGTTACATTCTGCAAGAACGCATCCTGAAGCAGTTCTTCAAAGTTATTGACCGTGATGGGATCACTGCCGGCCTGCGCATTCCCGTTTCCGGGGCAGGACAGTTCCTGCATCTGCTCTGTGTTCTGCTCCCTTCCGAAGTAATCCTGAACACCCACCCCGTCCACCTGCCAGGGCATATGGAGAATTGCTCAGGCGACAAGGGCCAAGGGTGCTGCACATACGTTCAGGACCCTGCCTGCTCCCCCCTGCCCGCTCCCTGCTCCCCACTCCTTACCTTGACGCCGCTATTGCATAGAACGTTAAGTGGAATGTTATCCCTGCTAATATCCGAACGGCCGTCTGTCAGGACCACGGCCCTGACTTCTTTCGTCTTCATAAGCTTGACGACTTCATCCAGGGTGACTTGCAGAGCTTGACCGGTATACGTGGCTTCAGCCAGCCAGTTCATGTTTATCACTGCTCTGGACACATAGAAAAAGGAAAAATAAAGTCACCATCTGAGACTTGCTGGAACTTTTTTAGTAGGTTTAGGAGGAATTTTCCAGCCTGTTTGCTGGAGCGTTCTAGGATGGCCATACTCTTTAAATTTCAAGAGGGTAGTGATGCCATCTCGGCCGAGAATCAGCTTCTCCTGGGCCCTGTCTCCACTGTACTGGACCACAGCCACATCGGACTCCCTCCCATCAAACTGGGGGATCAGAGGAGAGAAACCATCAAGCCTGATCAGCAGGTGGACGGGGAGGGGGGACAGGTGAAGATGGCTGCTGTGAGTATGACCACAAGGGCTGTCCCATCCCCACACAGGAAGTGCCTTTGCACCAGCAAGGTCACTCACATTGATTTTTTGGTCTGATACCAGTCGGTCGAGGACCGCCACGATGAACCTCTTGGAAAGGATGAAGTTCTGGGCGCCAATGCTCTCCGAGCTATCCACCACGAAGATAAGGCTCAGCGGGCCACACTTGCACTCTGACAAGACAAGCAATGCAACAGTTAGTTGGTGGGGAAGGGGGGCGTCACCATGACAACAAAAGGCAGGCTATTGATACTATTTGACGCTGACAGAATCAGAACCAGAACATGTGACTTAGCAGTGAGAGACATGAAAATATATTTACTTACCACAGCAAGCTGTGGGGGAAAAAATATATTTACAATCCTGGAAATTCTGAATATACATGCTGAAATTCAGGCTATAAAAGTGAATACTTACAACACATCTTCCTAATGATGTCCAAAATGTCACACTCCTGCAAAATGCATTTGAAATGGCGACTTGTTAGCATTTGCACAGCAGGACTCATACACCATTTTTCTGTTCTACCTCATTTATCGAACATTTTCTTCTGCTATTATAGTGCAGCAGGCTTAGAGGCCATACATCAGAGCTCAGCTTCCAAATCGTGAGTGAAATCATTAGTAATAAACTTTCTGTGGGGCCTAAATGGCAATGCCTACAATACTGATGCTTTCATTCATGTTGAGTCCATCGCTAACAAGTATCAAAGTGGCTCAGTTCAGTTTCATTTCTACTTACATCCATTCCGGGATGTCCCTCTTGCCCAGATCGACCCTAAAAAAACCAAGAAATCCATTACAAAGGGGGAATTTGACAGCTAGGCCGCCCGTACCTTAGTAACGCTAATCACCTGGCAGAATGGTAAAACAGACTTTTCTCTGGGAAAAGGATCCATGTGATTTCTGTTATTCTATCTGCTTGAATCCCAGCCTCTCAGCCAAGTCAAGGACCAACACTGTGCGACTGGGGATTTTTCCAGCATGTTCCAGCCTGGCTATCCTTAGAACTCTAGCACTTGACGGTGAGATCGCAAGAACATGAGGCAATATAAACACGCCGGCCTCCGAGTCTGCAAGAGATCTGTCGGTTGCGATGGTTTCACCACAGCAATGACATCTGACCACAAACGCATTCTCATGAGTCGTTAGGTCTTAGTCAGGATCCAGGCTATTCAGGGAGCCTATAACTCAAATGCAATGTTTACTGTACAGCTAGAAGAACTTCAAGCTGTGGATGCAGTCTTTTTTGGAGAGGGTTATGGGCCCCAACTGAATTCACTTCAGGTTGTTTTTTTCTGCTAGTGCCCCTCCACTGTGGTTCAATCCGTCATCTGGGCAGATTGACAGAACATCTTATATGTTTTGTCAAACTGCTTACGTTAATTTCTAGTAGATTGTAACCTTGACGATGACCAAACACTTTTCTCCAGTATAAGTACACCTTCAAAATAATTTAATTCTAAGACCTACTCCAGTCCCACTACCCATTAGACTTCTCAGAAAAATGTAGAAATGCTCACAGGTTTCCCTTCTGGCCCTCTGTACCCTTTCGCTCCTTTCGGTCCAGGATTTCCAGGCAGGTTATTCTGTGGTAAACAGACCAGAAAACATGCTGCGATTAATTTATTTTCAACAGAGAGTGGAGTCAAATCCCAGGGCAGGAACTGTGCAGGAACCAATGAAAGCATGTGGGAGCCACCCAGAAAAATGCAAGACATGCCGCTTGATTTGGATGACATTGGCTGCAAAGCAAAAACATAAAACAGCATCATTATCCCACCTTTTATTACTTAAGCACTTATAGTTAATTCGACATGTCCAACGCCCTTTGAAACATCATTGGAGAGACTCTAGCCCAACAGTGGCCAATACAGTTTCAAGATATTTACAGATATTTTGTTAGATCCTGTCTTGCCTAAACACTGATACATAAGATAAACTGTTAGGCTGTAAGCTATTGGAGACAGCTGGAGTGTTTGCCTGCTCATGCCGAGCCTCTGTGAGGTATTTGAGATTGACAAAGCGATCCTAGATCCCAGCCAGCTCTGAAGACACCATTTTTGATGCCAAGTTCCAGCCTTGCCTGTTGACCTGGGCAGCTTGTAAATTCCCACTCTTGGCTTTCTGACACCGTACAGCATCTGCAGTAGTGTGGAACAGAAGGACTGCTCCACTGATGCAATGCTGCCCTCTTTAACTTGTGGGTAATTAACATCAGACTGCACAGTTAAGTCTTCCAACTCAGAAGAACAAAATGTAAATAAAGACTAAGGTAACACTGACGAAACCGGCTGGATCTCAGACCCTTTTCAGCACTTTTTGTCCAGGAGATTACTTTTATTTTTTTTCCATGAGTGGTTGAAAAATGAAACTTATTAACATGGCATGAGCCAAACGAGGACTGCAATGCATATGCTGTGTTTCAAATGACTCTGAACTTGAAAATGTCCGACCTCCTTCTCAAAAAAGTACTACGGAACAGCTATCAGAGTCGGAGCTCCGACTGGGAAACTCGGGCCAATTTCGTGTACCCCGACTTCACCAAGCTGTGGGTGCTGTGATGTCACACAACATGACAACAAAATGAACTGTAAGTATTGCTATTTAGCTATAAGGATAGCTTTAGCAGTCCATAGCTACCTCTAGCATATAGCTTACTAAAATGAAACTGAGATGAATGTGTGATTTTTAATTAATCAACTTCTCAGGGCTGTCATGCTTACACTATTGTATACTAAAATGTATAAAACAGTATTATTATTGTATACAATAACAATAATATATTATATTAGAAAGTGAGTCAGCCATGTTGACTGTTTACATTTGGCGTAGCAGCTCGTGGAATCGCTCTAGTTTGGAACTTGGGCGTTTTGGAAACTCTGACCTCCGACTTGACTGGAATGCAGAAATAAATCATATAAGAAAAATGAAACTATAGCTTAATGTTGGCTAGAACTTCAGATGTTACAGAGAACAACAGGACATAAGAATGTATGCCTTAAAGACTGAAAGAGAGATATACTGAAGTGGCCTGAAAGTAAATCACAAACTTAGACATCTGTTGAAATATAAAAAACGTTGTAGGCTATAAAGGACATTTTATGTCCTACGTAGATCAGCCACATCATCACAAGTGTAATTACAACATTACCCCAATCTGTTTACAAGGAGATATACATCATTGCTGAGACAAGCTGGTCACACATATCAAAGACTTGTAGCATTTTTCTCTGAAGATGTGATGTGAGGTATACTGTTGATGCACGCCAGTCTCATCATTACAGCTGGACTCTATCATCACTTGTGTTTACTGGAAGGAACCTGACATTTAATCTCCATGTCTCTCGTCGACAGACTCAGTAGATGAAAGACCTAGGAGATGCCCACATGGTTTGTTCCGTCTCTCGGGGTGGCCCAAATCCTGATTTTTTTGTCTATGGTCTGGTACAAATTTACGTTAATTTAATCTGGAGACAATCCATTCCATCACATTTCATATCTGTAGGCAAACTAGTATGATTTGATGCAGTCAAAATGATCTTGGGTTACCCTGACATGTGCCTTCCACTATCTAATCTTATTCTTAAGTGGTTTAGAACCAGTGGCAACTGCTGTAAGACTACAAGGGAAGCTCTGCTTCCTCTAAAATGTCACGAAAAATTTCTTCAAATGTGTACTGTTGTATTTACATTGCTTACAGAGAAGGTACTAGAACGTGCTCAGCATCATAGCTAGTTCAGAATCAGCAATAATTTTTCGCAGGTCATCTAATTTTTTTTCTCATGCATTACATTCCCCTGGCAGCACGATCCAATGAAACCCGCAGACGTGCAGCTTCACTGGACCTGAATGGAACTTCTGTTTTCAGTGCAGCAAAGCTAAACGTTTATTGGACAAATGCGTCAAAGCGTCAATTAGCCAGCTTCCCCTGTTTGAAAGAACATCAGCCACCACTGATAAGATCTATTTGTTCACAATGAAACAATACATTCCTTTGGCCATAAACCTGTCTTTTTTTAATTGGCGGGAAAATCTGACCACACATAAGGGCAGTAATGGAGGAGGCAATTTACCAAGAGGGACAAATTTAACTGAGGGCCCCCCATGGCTGGGAACTCCCCCCCATCGTTGGAAAGCTGACATATTATAGTCCAGATAAAGGTCCAGCCTTCTGACGTTCTGCGATTTGCACGTTGCACCCGGTTTTATAACAGGATTTCTGTCAGGCCCTGGGGTTCAGCTGTGCCTTTGATCTTTCCTCATGCCTTTATAAAGGTCACAGCCCGGCTCCAACGGCAGAGGTGATGTGGGATAGGCGTCGCCTACACGAATTTCCAGGCGATAATTCAGAGGATTATCAAGGCGCCATCAAAAGCCTCTTGAGCATGAAATGGAAAAAATAAAAATCCGCGGTACTGTTTATCAAGCCAGTGCTGGCAATAAAAATCGCTTTGTTAAGTAAGTTTGTGGGTTTTAACATAAATAATTTCACTTTTCAATTCACAGTGCAACCATCGGACATTTTCCCTGCTTCCAGATTGAAAGATCGCCAGAATGGGAAACATAAACAGCTGGGCTTAGGCAAATGGCTAAAGTGACAAGCAGGAGTCTTTTAATAAAAAACAAAGATGATGCTGGAACAGTGACAAATGTGTGTCAGGGTGTAATGCTACGCAGGCATGACTGCAGGGCTCGAGGGGGAGGGGGGTAACGAGCAGCAAGGCCGGACCACGCCCCAAGTGCCCACCTTCCATCTGCCGCCTCGGCACGTTTAGAATACCAAAGGGATCTGGGTCGAGCTGGGTGAGTGAAGGCTGACTTTCAAAAAACCCCTCGAGGTGTCTGTTTCTAAGACGCTGGAAGCATCATGTCTGATGACAACAATCATGCCACATTCAAAATCGCTGTGACCCATGCCTCTTCTCCATCATAAAGCTAAGCCAGAGTGAGCCACTGACGTGCATGCTTTGTGTATTCTGCCACAGCCATCTCCCCTAAACTTGTACCCGAATAGAAATTCTGTTCTATACGAACCCAATATTAAAAAAAGGAAAGCATTGTAGCTGTGCTTTTAGAAGGGGGGAAAAATTAACAAAAATAGTCAAACATGCAGGGCTGGCGTCTCGCCTCTTTCCATGTGACCCTCATTTCCTCATCCCCATGACAACAGAACGCAGGCAGCTGGAGGAGTTCAAAACACTGCACTGCTGTACAGCTTCTCAGCACAGGCTCCAGATGAAAGCAGCGCAAACAAATCAGCGCGCTCGTCGTGTATTTCAGCAGCGCCGTAAGATTTCTGTGGCAGGTACCTTCAGTGCTTCATGGACTGATTGGTCCTAATTAGTTTTAAATAAATGAAAATCAGGAGGTAAACTCACATCTGGTCCAGGATCGCCCGGATCCCCATCGTCTCCTTTGGGCCCTGGGGTTCCCTTAGATCCCTGAATGAAAAAGTAGAGAAAGTCTACATTCTTTGCCTGTTAGACATACTGGTTTCTATCTTCCAGTGGTGATAATATTGTGATTGCTCAAAGGCTTTATCTGTTTGTCTCTCAGAATCCCATAAAATCATTCCAATTTATTTCCAGCTGTAATGCCTGAAGGAAGGAATGTAAAGCTGTACCGGCTCTCCCGAGTCTCCTCTGGGGCCAGGGTAACCCTGTGTGAAAAACAGAGGGGCATCAGTGTCTTGGTAGTAGGATTATGGGTGATGCGCTGCTTTGATACACCGTCATTCTGTTTGGTAGGTATTTGGGTGACCTGGAAGCCAGCGCAGCCCTGAGTGCCATTTCCTGGTTCTCCTACTTCACCCTGTGATAGGAGAAAAGAACACATTATTGATGTGACTTGCTCTGCCTGTTTAGACAGACATACAGTCTGAAATGATGTTACCAGTGCCAAAGGCCCAGTATGCTGTATACTTGATTTTCTTGGCACAGTTACTAGAAAGAGGATGTTCTGGCAATAATCTTGAAGACTCTTATCTTACCTCTACACAAGGGAGTGAAGCTAATGGATTTCCATGGCATGGGCCCAAGCTGTCTAATATACATAAATTATACCTGATTGTTAAGATGTATGGATGGAGTTTGTGCAGGAAAACGTCAAGCTGAAGTATTGTGAACATGCTGTGGTCCAAGTTCTTAAATAATCCAGACCAAATATTTACAAATACAGTATGTACATATGGACAGCCCATGCTGCCGACCTGAAGTGGAAAAGCTATTATGAATGCTGGATGGATGGATGGATGGACATGGGCATGGACAACTTGTCTGAGAGAATTACTCAGAGGGCTGATACAAAATGAGCCTTTGAGAACATTGAGTATTGTGGTTCCTCTCTTACAGTCACTTGGGACAAACGAATGAATGTTTATATACATTTATATAGTGCTTTTCAAGCCAACCAAAGCGCTTTACAAAAGCAATGGGAAGCCACTTCAACCACCACCACTGTGTAACCCCCACCTGGATGATTAGGGGATGATTAGGAGGTCAGATTTTAAAGGGCCACAGTGGGCAATTTAGCCAGGGCATCAGGGTACCACCCCTACTCTTTCGAAGGATGCCTAGGGATTTTTTTATGACCTCAAAGAGCCAGGACCTCGGTTTTACGTCTCATCCGAAGGACGGCACCATTTTTACAGCACAGTGTCCCTGTCACTGCACTGGGGTGTTGGGATCCACACAGACCACAGGATGGGCTAACCTGCCAGCCACACCAACACCTCTTCTAGTAGCAAACCAGCTTTCCTAGTTTGTCTCCCATCCAAGTACTGGCCAAGCCCAAACCTGTTTGGCTTGAGACTGATTACCTATACTGAACTGCAGGTGAAATGACTCACCTTTACACCAGGCAGCCCCCTGTCACCTGGAGACCCTTTAATTCCCCGAGGCCCCCTTGATCCCTGCAGAACATGGAGAAAGGGACTGCAGTTAGAAGGATGCAGATGCAGAGATTAGAGGGATCAGCATAAACACTGCCCCCCCGCCGTGATGTGCAGGGTCAATCTTCCGATTGGAGCTGGCACATTAATTCATTCATTTATGTCAGTTTTCCCAATCCAGTCCTCGGGGACCTACAGCCAGTCCACATTTTTGCTTCCTCCGAGCTCCTTGCCAGACAGTCCACATTTTTGCTTCCTCCTAGCTCTGGTAGGGAACTGGAAGGGAGCGAAAACATGAACTGTTTCTGGGTCCCTGAGGTCCAGATTGAGAAACACTGATTTATATCATTACCAGATACTGTTATGTACAGACATTCATATAACAGATTTACAGCTGGACAGCCTCTAAGGTGAGGACTGCCATGAAGTGCACAAAGACTAACCTCAGATCCGGGCAGGCCTTCATCTCCTCTGTATCCCGCGGTACCAGGGCGGCCCTTTTCACCCTGAACATAAAATAAGTATTTGTGAAAATGTTTACCATCCAAGGAGTGCAACTCTTTGGCAGCCCTTCTATGTGACCTATGATGTTTGGGATAGCCCCCCCCCCCCAGCAATACTGCAATACTGGAAAAGCAGCTAGAAGATGGATGCCCTTCATGTGGACACAATGGAGGAAAATGCTACAATTAATTGTTTATTGGTTCTCTGAGGGCTTTCTAAGGAAATCTCAGGAGATACAGCAAACAACGCACCTTCAGAACGTAGGCATTCTGGATCGAGACTGCACTTCTGGAATTTTGTGAATCTGCAGTCAGTTTGCTAACCACAAAATGAAAACGACAGCCAACTGATGCAATGCTCTGGGCCAAAAAATACGCTCTGTTCTATCAAACAATCCAAAGAAACGTCTTCTCCATCCCACGGAGAAATATGCAACGTAGAAGAATCAGCTGAAGCGCCGAAGGACCTCTGGCTCGGCAAAAGGGTTTCTGCGGAGTTTCTAGAGAACTTAGAGAACCTCTCCCTCTGCCTGCCAACTTGGATGCATCGCAGTGCACTGCAGTGCCCCCTCCCCACCCCCTGACTCTAACTGGAAACAATTTGTGTGCCAAAGAGCAAAATAAAATGCGGCAGGAACTCTGACTCAGTGTTCCAGCGAAGTATTTTTCTTAAATTAAATGTATCATTTAAAACCACTAAAACTCGGTCCACGACCTTTATCTAGTTCCTAGTAGAGCACCATAGGTTGGGGTAGCAATAATCACAAGATAATCATACCATTAATTTATATGTGCATTTTAACACAGTGTGCCAAGGGTTTAAGCCAAAACATAAAGAATTCTGTCATTTTATTTTAAAAGGATTTTTAATATGAAATTCTGACACAAAGCTTCACAGAGTCTTGGGTCTGAGGTCCCAGGAGAGCAAGCCCAAGGTGATAATGACAAGGAAGAACTTCCTCAAAGAGAGGAAGAAAGCTTGGGAGGCACCAGACTCCAACAGAAAGCCCAACTTCGTCTGGACGGCCCAAGGTCATACATAATTAGAATCTTGAAGAGATTGGTGTAGATGTAGATGTAGGGAGGACAGATATTCTAAACAGCACGTACCTCAGCCTGACCAACGAGCAGCCACTGCTTCCAGAAAATGGGCTGGTTTAACAATGTGCTCAACAGTCACCATCCCATCATTTAACTGCATCTGGCATTTTCACTGAGGAAATTCCACTCCTGTCAACCCTGTAACTTTCTTCTAGAATTCATTAACCCACGTTTGCTTAAAGCACACCGTGCGTGCTCCAAGGCCCTTTATAACGAAATTGCATCCCACATTTCTGCCACCTTCATTCAGTGAATCACTAAGCGAGGTATCCTCAAGCTTTGAGAAAATACTACAGGAAGATGGAAAGGCCTGTTGCCCACTGTGATCCATAGCTGCAAAGACATGCTTATCCAATGCCGGCATTACATGCTTCCCTACTATACAACTGGTAGGTTAACAAGTAGCACTTTGTGTAAACAATGCAAAGGTTGTAGGTTTGAATCCCAGGAAGCACATAGGTCCTTCCCTCTACTCTAAGTTGCTTTGGATATTAGCAGCTGATAAATAAAGTTTAATGTACATGATTGGCTATCACGCAAGGAGGAAGGACATTGGTTCTGAACCATGGATTGGTTCTCTTACCGGATCTCCGTTGGCACCTGGAGGACCCTCCCGACCGGGTTCACCGCGAGGTCCTAAATCGCCCTATGAGAAGAGCAGGAGCATCATGTCTCTGGCCAATGCACATTCATATATGTGATTTTGAAAATAACCGTGATATTCTGAAAATATCACAAAAATAACTGTCACAGGAGGACTCACGGGCTCTCCGCGCGGCCCCCGATTGCCACGGCCTCCCTGCTCGCCATTCTCTCCTATTAGGCCCTGACGACAAACAGACCCACACGAAACATATTAAAACAGAAGAGCCTATCACAGCAGAAAACCCACCCAGAAGATACTCATATGTTGAAATGAACACCCTTCATTATGCTGCACCACATCTACAAATGTCAAAATTTTGCATATAATCTAGAAGGAAACGATTAATATGACAACATTACCGGCTCCCCGCGGGGTCCATCCCGGCCTGGGGCTCCCTAAAAGAGACACCAAACAATGAAGAAATCAAAGAAGTCTTATTCATCAGTGTAAGCACCTGGCAGTCTAGGTGCAGCTGATGTAAGCCCTTCAGGATAGTTTAGCAGACCCTGCCAATCTATTACAGAAGACACAGACACACCAAGACCTGACATCTCTAGATATTTGCTATAATGTTCCTTCACTTGCTGAGCCTCTTGGGATCCCCGAATTGCACGGCTCCCTGCTGCACAGCTGGCTCTTATTATACAGGTGAGAAGATTGGGCACAAACGAATAAAATGAAGGAACTTACATCATCTCCTCTCTCTCCCTTGTCTCCATTGAGGCCCTTCGGTCCTCTGTTGCCCTGTTAAAACGAAACAGATAAAATGTAGCCACATCTGAAACAAAAAAACTTTGAATGACGCAATTTTATCAGCTGACAGTACCAGGCCCTCCCCCCTCACTTCCTTGCCAGCCACATTCTATGCCCCTGTACCTTAATGCCAAGCTGGCCACTGGGGCCTTGCCTTCCTGGCCCTCCATCTTCTCCTGGATCTCC
The DNA here is from genome assembly GCA_011763525.2 of Mormyrus iriodes. Classification (NCBI taxonomy): domain Eukaryota; kingdom Metazoa; phylum Chordata; class Actinopteri; order Osteoglossiformes; family Mormyridae; genus Mormyrus; species Mormyrus iriodes. The sequence goes on along the minus strand of JAAGVU020000099.1, from coordinate 1,219,273 downwards.
CTGGAGGCAACAAAGCAGGTGATTAGTCTGTGTTTAGCAGTGTTGGGGAATACAACAGGTCAACCTTCCAATCAGACTGTATGACTGAATGTCCCTATGGAATGACGTTCTTACTTTTGTTCCTCTGGTACCAGATGGCCCAGGGTCTCCTTTTGGACCCGGTTCTCCTGGTAAACCCTGTAGCGCAAAATAGATGATACTTTAATCGAAGGAAAATGAAGAGGAACGATAACAATGGATTGCACATTCAGCTTGCTAAATCTAATCCTTAGTAGCACCAGAAGCACTCCAAAGCAGCTTCTTAATGCTTTGCTCATAAAGATCAAGATTAAGACGTGTAAAATGAAAACGTGAAAATCTGTCATGGGCACTAGGGATCTGAGGTGTTGATATTTAAATTCAAGGAAACCCAGAGGCCTAGAGGGTTAACTGCCCTGTATGATGCCCAGGATACCTGTTACTTTTACCACTGTGTCTAGTTCCTACAGATCTTCAGCGCTGTAAAATGTCAGCTGCAAGTATAAGGAATAACTCCTTCTGGGGTCTGATGTTAAGTCTCAGATGCATTCTCCAAGGCATTCCAGCATTCCACACCCTTCTCCCATGTGAATCCCAGATATAAAAAAAACACAGGTTTTTTCCAGATCTAACATATAAAATCTAAATTGACTTTCATCAGTGAAGATAAGCATAGGCTAAATACTAATGGAGTCTCTGGACTCAGTACAACTATGACGCTAATTTAAAAAAAAAAGCTTCAGAAAAAAAAACAAAAAAAAAGTGAAAATGGTACGGCGCCCCCTTCAGGACGACAGCAATAACCATATTTACAGCAGCCTGGCTGAGTCCACAGACAGATGGACTACAGGGACTGTTTTTACAAAGTGCTACATATATAAACACATTGGTGAGTAGCATAAACACTTGGGAGGGGGCATTTTACACAGAGTTGACTTACATCACCACCTTGCTCTCCTTTGCAGCCCAGCAACCCAGATAATCCGGCTTCACCCTATAACGGGAAGAGCTCATGAACACAGACCCCAGACACCTCCCTACCCCATCATTTTAGGTTACAGTCCTCCATCTTTTTTTTTGTTTATGTACATTACATTATTCATCCTCCTGTAGGAGCCAGACGCTGGTCCATTGCAGATAGTTAAACACAATCGTTGGGATATTTTTTTTGAGTCTTTTAGGATATATTGCAACTGATGTGGGTTTTGAACCTCATGCCAATATAGCTAACGTCCAGTGCTTCACCCATTGCACGTTACATACAAAGCATGCTGGTCACATTGAGAGATGCCACGTTGATGCACTAATCACTGAATAAAATGTGCAGAGTACATTCGGCAGGCAAATTTACGTAGCCCCAGTGCAGTTCTGCGGTTCTCACCTTAAGTCCGTCTACACCATCAAGCCCAGGGCGTCCTTTGTCTCCCTGGAGAAGACATGGAGAGGATTGAAATGATACAGAAGAGAGGACAAGCAGACAGGTCTGCAGAGACACGGTGGGACACACCCCCAGATAAGATTCTCATAAGGACATCACTCACCTTGTACCCTTTGAAGCCCCGATCTCCCTTGATGAGAACGACGAAGAATGGAGAATATTAGCAGAGACTCAGTCTTCATACGAATGTCACACAATGCCATCAGACAACATTGTTCAATAATACATGGACGGTAATGCTGAGTTTTTGCTAGGGCTGGGCGATATGCCCTAAAATGATATCACGATATTTTCGGAGATATTTATCACGACATCCAAAACTTCATGTGTAGAGAGCAGTAAATTATGACAGGGGGTTTTAAATTCTTCTGATGATGACGACCAAATTGTTTTACTAATATTTATGAAATGTATGACAGGTGTAAGGATAAATTATGCCAACGGCAGACTCATACCTTGACGGGATTTGCTAGTGCGTTATAAATGTTAATTATGCAAGAAAACACGTGTTTCTGCTATACCGCCATACTCGCTGTATTCTAACTGATGACGATATCAATGTATATAATCACAATACGATATTTTACCGATGTATCGCCCATCCCTAGTTTTTGCATTTCAATGTTGATCCTTCAAGTCAAACCATGAATTATTCATGCACCGATCAGACTGCACATTAGTCTGCATCTCTGTGAGCACAGCCAAAGGTAACGGAGTGGAGGCCCTACCTTGGCTCCCCTGATTCCTTTGTCACCCTGCAGAAGAGCAATAAGTTAGCATCTATCACACTATATCAGCCAAAGCAGGACAAAGTAAACACGTAAAACATATATATCAAACTCTAGGCCCACGGGTCACATCTGGCCCACAACACAAACCTATTTGTCATTTAAATTTCTCTTTTAGAAGAAAGTTCCAGTGGATAATATTAGATAATGAGATGAGTTACAGTTTATCAGCCCAGCGGATAGAATAGGGGATTATATATCTTCAGATACAGTATATCTTTTGCATATCATTGTTCAGTTTTATTTTAAAAGCGAATTTTCTGGAATGTTTACTACAAAGTTCACGTTTGCAAATGTTATTTACACATAGATATTTCAACCTAACAACCACAAAGTCTGGATCATACTGTTATTAGTTAAATAAATATGCCTTGGTTGGCCCACAAATGTTGTAGTGGCTTTTAATGTGGTTCTTTAAGTGACTGAATGTGACACCCCAGGAGTAAAAGGCACAGAGAAATGAGGCCACCTACCTTCATCCCTTGGTAACCTGCAGGTCCAGGGTCCCCAGGTCGTCCCTGTCAGGACATAAGTGAAGGTGTCACTTTACTGAGGAAAACACACTGCAGGGGCATGCTTTTTCCACTCAGTGGTTGCCATCAGACAACATTGTTCAATAATACATGGACGGTAATGCTGAGTTTTTACTAGGGTTGGGCGATATGCCCTAAAATGATATCACGATATTTTTGGAGATATTTATCACGATATTCTAAACTTCATTTCCAGTTCTTTATCAGTCACGGTCCAAGCTGCTTTCATAGAAAGAAAGTAAGTAAGTAAGTAAGTTTATTTATATAGCACCTTTCACAGACTAGCGACACAGAGCGCCGCGCAAAAAGGCAATAACAAACTATAAAATAAAATATATAAAGCAAAACTGCCCAAAAGTCATCCTAAACAAGTGCATCTTGAGCTTAAACTTAAACAATTCGACTTTCGAATTCAGCCGCAGGTGGATCGCGTTCTTTAAATAATTGCCGTTTCCCTGGCTCCTACTATCGGTAACTAGATACTTTCAGCTGTCCCACAGGGGGTCTTGAGGGTAGTATCAGATATTTTTTTTTAAAATTTTTTTCTTGGGTGGATGGTCAGCTATTTACGCTTCCCTCAGTATGAGCCTGGTGGTGGGTCTGGACCACTTACCATGGAACCAATGTCTCCCTTCTCTCCCGGGATTCCAGGCCTGCCAATCTCACCCTGCCAGAGAAATATAAGCTTGGAGTTAACGGTGGTCACGCCTGACACCACACCACGGCTCAATTACTGCTGCTTCCAGGATCCTCCTGAGCTCCACTGTTAATATGAACTACATCCCTTATCTGATCAGCTTCAGAGTGACTCACCTTGGGTCCAGTATCTCCTTCGGGCCCTGGAGAGCCACTGTCAGCCTGAACAAAAAAAGGCAGGACAGCACCTCATTTTCCTCAGAGAAATACATTCATGATGACCTCATAGTAGGAAACATCAAACTTCCTGATGTGTTTCAGAGTCTTATAAATGGACGCTCCTAAATGAATATGAACTTAGCAATTAAAGAAATTCCTGTTTCCTGTGGGGCGTTCCCAAATGGGAAAAACAACACAAAACCAAAGAGGGACTTACATGACATTCGGCAGTGCAGCACTGCAGAGATGAAGAGGAAATGACAGTTAGCACTGTAGTACAGTGAACACTGCAAACTGCATTAAAACATTTTAATTAGATTATTAGAGATCACATAGAGAATGAGGAAACCCTACCACATCCTCTGTGTCATTTCTCTGGGGGGAAAAGCGAGAAACAGGAGAGAAAATCAGCGCAGGTTTCTCAAGTCACAAACAAGGCGAAAAACTTTCCTGAGGCAACTAAAATAATCTTGTGCTGATTCAGGCCGCCTGGCCCATGTGACACTCATCTACTCACAATCATCTTCATGATGTTGCTGATGACCCGTCTTCGGTTTTCTTCCGTGGTATCTGCTGCCATGAAGTTCTGCCTGTACTGTGGGTTCGTAGCGATCATCAGGAGTCTCTTGTCCTGTAAGTTAAAAAACAAAACAAAATAAAAACAATGTGCATTGCTGTGTACTGAGACCCCAAGGCCTCGCCGCTTCAACCTGAAAGTTTTTCCAATCCAACCCCTTGGAACGCACCTCTTCGCTGGGGATGATGGCCACGGAGAACACTTTGATGCCCAGGTGTCGAGCCTCGTTAGCAGCGTCCTGAAGACCCCCGCAGGGCTCCTTGTACCCATCAGTGGGGTGTCCGTCTGTCACCACAACCATGTACTTCATCTCGTGACTGGTAGAGCCTCTAGAGACCAATCAGAAACACGACATCCGCTTTGGAGTTCAGCGCCACGTAAGTAATAAACTCTAAACTCTTGAATCAGAGGTAGAGGACCATGTAGGTAATCAGGCAAAATATACGGGTAGCTGTAGCTATGAAGTATTATTACACCCTGAGTCAGTGTTTCTCAACCCAGTCCACAGGGACCTGCAGACGGTCCATGTTTTTGCTCCCTCCCAGCTCCCTGCCAGACAGTCCACATTTTTGCTCCCTCCCAGCTCCCACTGAACTGTCTGGGTTCCCCTACAATCGGGAGAGGAAACACAGATTTAAGTGATATTCTTAAAGTATGACAGTAAAAAATTGTCTATAGTGTCACATGCAAAGACTATGATCAAAGACACATAAAAACATTTGCATGACAGCAAACACCTGCAGGGCTGGGGGTTCGAATCCCACCTCTGCTCGGTCTGTGGAGTTCGTCTGCTCTCCCTGTGTCACGTAGGTTTCATCCTGGTACTCTGGTATGTGGAAGGCTAAAGGCTCATTGGTGCCTCTAAATTGGGAATACAGTATGACTATATGTGAAGGAATGCGCCCTGGCAGCTCCAGGTGACCCTGACCAGGATAAGCAATTAGGCGATAGATGGATCTCAGGTGACATCTCAGCCTCATGCTTCCTGGACTGCGTGACACTAGACTACTCACAGTCATCTTCATGATGCTGGTGATGACTTACCTTTTCATTCATGGTGCCCACTGCCTATACTGTGGGTTTGTGGTGATCACCAGCAGTTAAAGATATCGTTTAAAGCTATTTATCTGTGATCACAATTTAACATTAGAAAATATGCAATTTCTTGTTCTCCAAAAAGTTACTAGTATTGTGTTGAAGAGCAGCGCTTTGGTTCCCAAACCTCTCCTCAGGGGCAACTCAGTCATTCCATGCACACATCAAATTTCACAACCAACTCAAATAATCAATTAATCAATTAAATTAGTTAACTCAAGGACATATCGATTAGCTATACAAGGTGTGTTAGTGATTGAGTGAAAAAACAGAGGGGTGTATCAGATGGTTGCTGCAAATACTGGGGTGACTTTAGGAGAGGTTTCGAAATGGCTAAACTGACACACTTTGACAGACATTATAGTTTTACACCAACATGAGGATCATTTTCATTTTCTTTGCCTGAGACTTTTGCACAGTACTGTATATGTGTGTCACTTTGAAGGGATGCATGATCATATCTGCAGAAGGGTGTGTTTGTGTTCCGATGCCTGTCGGCCCCTCACCCGCTAAGCAGCTGGCTGATGCCCTCCTTGATGGCGCAGTCGGTGTAGGTGCCCTTGCCGAAGTAGGATATGGCGTTCACCTTGCTGATCATCTCGGCTCGGTGCTGAGTCACATCCGTCAGCTCTTGGATGACCTCGACCTCGTCACTGTAGTGCAGCACCCCGGCGTTCCACTGCAGGTCGCGGTCACATGGCTGGCGGCTGACCAATCGCAGCAGAAGGCCATTTTAATCACTTCATTTAATATTTAAATACGTTAAGTATGGTATTACTACTTTCATGCAAGCATTCACTGTTATAGTTCAGCTGCTGAAATATTGTTTATAATCCTTCTCACGGTGTATACTGAAATATGTATGAACAGTATGTATGCATGTATGTATGCACGTATGCATACTCAAACTGTCTGCAAGACAAGGTTTCTCATTAATTCCTGCTTGTAGAAAGATTACAAAGATTACATGTAAAAATAT
>JAAGVU020000099.1:1198023-1208999 GCA_011763525.2 Mormyrus iriodes | reverse complement strand
GAAGGGGAAACAGCAACGCACAACTTTCAGTTCTAATTTAAATTGGCAAATCAGCACAAAAAGCCATCTATCCATCCATTTTCTGTAACTGCTTGCCCTATTCAGGGTTGCGGGGGGTCTGGAGCCTACAGGTGCAAGGCAGGGAAAAACCCAGGATGGGGCACCAACCCATTGCAGGACACACTCACACATGCACACCTATGGGCAATTTGGTAGCTCCAATTAACCTCAGTGTGTTTTTAGTCTGTGGGGTGACACTGGAGTACCTGGAGGAAACCCCATGACAACACAGGAAAAACATGTAGACTCCACACACACGGAGCCATGATGGCGACTCAAACCCTGATCCTAGAGCTGTGAGGAAACAGTACGAACTACTGCGCCCGGTGCCGTCCCCCCAGGCCAGCCGCATTAACCTTTTCATTGTTTCACTTATTTGTCATTGGGGGGCACTAGAGTTCCCAAATTTAAACTATTATTTTGTAATACTTTAAAGTTTAAAATATCACCCGTATGCGCCGACGAATTAAATCTGTTGGAAGACTTCAGTCAGTGCGAGTGTTTAATTCCTGACGATTATTTTCTTTTCACTGACAGTATTAATTTGATATACTCAAACTGTCTTGTGTTGCAAGTTCCTTGTTCCTTATTTAAAAAAAGAAACTGCCACTAAGCTCAGGCGATAGAAAACATAAATGCTTTAAACTGTAAAACAAAAGAATCGGGCCTGAGGTGAATCATTTATTATAAGCATGTGCAACCATACAGATACGCCACATAACAACAATAATAACAACAACAGCAACAACAATAATGGGCCATTTTAATAACCCTCGTCAGGGACAATAGTGTAATTAAGACACATCAAAGGTAATCGACAAGTTCAGTGCAACAAACTGCTGCTTTCTGGACGGGAAAAACAACCGCTGACTGTAAGATCCGTTCTAACGGCTCCCGTCTTCATTTACAAATTTCACCGATTTTCCAAAGGGCTTTTCTAAAACGTGCATGACTGAGCTAAACGCCAGTGCGGTCCATCTCAGAGGAAGCCTCGTATCAGTAGGGGCACAGCGCAGAAATACCCGTACAGCTGACATCCAAAGCAACAGTCAGGATTTATAGTAAAGGACGCTGATGTCTATGGCCGAATTACACCTCCAGCTTACCGAAGGAGGGTGTTATGCATTCCTTCATATTATGTGGGAGTCACTGTTTGTTGCTTCAGTTATTTTTACAATCCCCTTTATGGAAAATATAAGAAAATCACCAGTTCAACGACTATTTTGATAATTTTGCCAGTAATAACCTGTCACTGCCAAGATATTCTCACCCCAAGAATAAAAAAAAAATCAGTAAAGTCATTATGAAGGGAGAAATTTGCATTTTCACCGCAAATAAAAATTTCATTAATAACTAGACACTGACAGCGTTTATTAGAACAATTTTTAGCGTTATGAGCGGAACGGGCTGGAAGGGCACCGGCTTACCTCTGTCCCCTCTCTTACTGTCATCCTGAGCTGCCGCCCCTGCCCATAACGACAAAAGCCAGAGGAGAGCAAAGTTTGCGGAGAAAAGCATCCTTCCTTTATTGCTGTTCATGTACGAAGCGTATGCATGAAATTATAGGCAGAGTTGAAGCCAACGCTTCGAAAAAATAAAAATAAAACAAATAAAATTGAATCTGGTTTTTGGGAAGAAACTGCAGGCGTTTTGTGAAAACTCTCCCCAAGACAAGAACTGAGAGGATGGAGAGAGGGACTGCGCAGTCAGAGAGGAAAGAGGGCTGGATGAACGGCTCAGTCTCCGAGGGCGGAGGAGGAGTCCGCGTCCGTAGCGCAGACTTTCGTCTTCTGAGAACTTGGCATGTTCTTCAAGCTGTGATTTACGCTATATGTTGTCCGGTTTGCAACTTTTGGTAAAGATTCTTATTTGATATAACACCCTTTCGGGTTAATCACAATCCGCTGCATAGTATCTCAGTAGGGGAGACCAGGTACGGGTGTCTGCAGTTGGTTGTTATACGAAAGTTAAACACCTTTGTTCTTTTACAAGGTTACAGTTGCACAGCTCAACAAAGCAAGAATCACTATATTTCTCTTTTAATTGTGAGTTCAGAATCATTTCGTTTTGCTTTGTATTTAAATTTTAGTTCTAACAAAGATACTGGATTCTGTTATTCCAAAAAACAAAAAAATGCCTCTTGGAATCTCTAAAATATTGGCGTATGTTGGAGTAACGTTTATTAGCGATTACTGTGCGTATCTTCCTCTGAGCATATGAATTATTCGTAAGGAATTAAGTCTCATATTTCAATCATTTGTACAATCATCTGTATGTAGTTACAGACAAACTCTTCGAATATTTAATCAGCGGTCTGCTATAAAACTTTTCAGTCAAACATTTACCCAAAGCTCGCATTTTTTCCACTTTGCCTATTTAAAGATACAGCTGGTTATAATACGCCATTTAAATAAAAAATCCCTTTGAGGATACAGTGGATCTTTGGACGTGTAAACTGCGAAATTTTTGGATGACGCCACTTTGTCGATTACCAGGCTTATAACCACCGGTAAATCAAATAACTCAGAGCTCACCAGCATTTAATTACCAACTGAACAGACGGACACACACATTTAATGGAAAATGCACCGGCAAAATCATTTAAGAAACATCTACAGAAAATAAGATGTAAATGTGCTGATATTATGGGCAGTGCTTTTGCATGGGTTGGAAAAGTGCAGCTCGCGTACTTCTGTTGACCTAACTTGTGATGGCTCCGGTATGGTGGAGAGGCTGGGGTCTGACCATCTATTTCCCGGCACTGTTTATGGATTTTGAATCTCGGTTATAAGGTGGGCATTTATGCACATGCAGATTAAGACACAGTTACCTGCACGGCCTTGGGCTGGGTATTGGAATACGTGAAGTAAATCATGCAGTCTTGGGCAGATTATGCAAAATGCACAAACACCGGGTGATTGTATACGTTGTTTTTGCCAGAAACGCCCCACCGTGAGTAAGATTTACCACGATGAGCGACATTACGACGGATAAATCAGCGCCCTGCCCTTTTTTGGTGTCTGGTCTTGGCCGGGATCGAGTGTGGGCTGCTTCCCCGGGCCCTGTAGCGCCGTCATTTGAGGGCTGCGGTGCATCTGGGGCTAGAGCCAGACCAGCACTGTGACCCTGCATTCTTCCAAAAAAAAAAAAACAGACAAAAAAGAAGTGTAGCCTGCATGAACAACTCAGATGGCGTACTGAAAAACTCTCATATGTCTTTGATAGAGAAATAGCGCCATCTACAGCCAAACTACGTTCAGCAAAAGTCTCCAATACGTTTTTTGTACAATGTGAGCCAATTTTACAAGATGAATAGTCTAAGTATCTACCGAATCGCTAATCGTATTTGTGGGGGCAGTAGGTAAATGTCGGTCTTGTTGATCGACCGCTTGGCGATCACTGCCCTAGAAGATGATTGTGCGTGGTCATCTGAGGTAGTCCAAGGTTCGGGTGCATTGACCATCTTTACTGTTTTGCGAAGAATGCAAAGGCAACAGCGTGAAGGACTGTAAATGTCACAAAAATGAAATCTGTGATATATGTGTTTATTTTGAAATAGTTTTTGTGCCTAGTCTTTCTTTTTTTCAGGAAACATCTTGGTCTGATACTCATTTTTTTCAATATGACTTTAACATGTCCTGAGAGAGTTTTCCGGTACATCTGCCAGTTATTAAGCATATTCCCTTGAAACCGTAACAGAGATAGCTACCACGTGACAGCCAATATGACAGTAAATCTTCAGGCCAGGGAATTACCCCATGTGTCTTACGTCAGCCTCGATACCCTCGTCTCAGAGAGAGGTGACTCAGAAAATAATCACAAATTTGTGTCTGCCACTTGTTGCCATGAAACTTTCCAAGCGGGTGATTTTCCATCCCTTCTCTTTCCATGGAGATTCAAGTTTTTTTACCCAGAGGCAAGAACAACTCCATAGACATGAAGCGAACAGAAGGATAATATGTGTGACTACTCTGACAGCTGGTCAGTGCCTTGGGGTCTCAGTGCCAGCCGTGTGTCTTTGGAGAGGGTGGTCAGCAATCAGCTGAGGTCTCGGGATCTTGGCCCTAGGGAAGAACTGTGATATTCCATCTACCCTGCAGCTTCCAGACAATTTGCAGCTCCTGAGAGTAAAATATCAACAGCATTGCGTCAACTTCTGCTTCTCCGGGTCTTTACTTTTTGAATGCGAGTCCCTCAGGATGCCCTCCAAGGGAGTCCTGGTGAGAGAGTGGGGGCGCGTCCCCAGTGCCTGGTGGCGGCAGTGAACATGTGCGTGACGTATGCCGATGGTGCAGCATTGCACTTGGGCATGGAGATGTGGCACTTTGGTGAAAATGTCCATGGTGGAAATAAGCTGGAAATGAGAGAATCACTGCCATAAAATTAGAATTTATTTTTACTTTGAAACCTGATTAATGCCGGGGGGGGTCCTTGGATGGAGTTCACTGGGGTCTGGCCACTGAAGTTACTCTGAATTTCCATAGAACATATTTAACTTTTATTCTTTAGAAAAACAAAGATATGGGGGAAGATGAGAAACAGCTGGATATAATATGTGCTGCTTTCACCCCCCCCCCCCCCAGCTAGGGAATGCCTTGGCTGCATTTCAGCAGGCAGAACTCTCCTTCCCTGCAAAGGAAGCCGTCACATTCAAGGAGGTGAAACATATGTGTGACGCTGGGATGGGGCTCTTCAAACCTTTGACCTTTTTCATGGAAACTAGGGGCCCAAGTCTTCACACATGATCATCGATGGAGGGCCAAGTAAATAGTTGACTTTCCGTGCTAGGGATGAAAAAGTAATGCAAACATACTTATAAACACTTGTACTTGGATGCAAGCTACAGCCTCATCAAATCTACACTCTCCCTGAAACAATCCTGTCAAATACATGCTGTTTATCTTTGTGTATATACGCTTGTACATGTATGGTATTCACTACTATTACCAAGCAAACAAAAGTAAATTGTGGTAAATGTTTATACAATCTTCAGATGCATGTAGCGGCTGTGTGGAGTGAGTGTCTGGGGTATGTAGCGTTAATATATGCACTTACTCTAACTGGGGGGTCTGTCCCTTTTAGTGGATGAACCTAATTTCTGGCCAGCAGTACGTTCTTAAAATATGTCAGTAAATTCAAAGTGCAATGGTCAGACTGCCAGGTGTAAAAACTCTTTCAGGCGCCGATCAGGGATCCATTTGCCGAACACACATCTGGACATGTGTCACAAGTCGATGACTCCAAACCAAATCGCTTTAGGGGACGTGGAAAGAAAGTGTATTTTTTTAGATTTCATGAAGTTGCACTAGCTTGAGGTAAACTTAACATTTTAACGGCATAATTATTTAGGCCGTTAAACGCCTGCAGGCTTTTGATGCAATGCAGTATTTTCATGGAAAATAGCCCAAACTGACATTCATAAGCTGTGGATTAACAGTGGATTTCCAGATAATTAAAATATTTCCTTAGATGAGATAGGAAGATTACTCATGCCCTAAATTGTATTGATGATTTCACAAATTTAAGAAAACATCAATAGATATATTGCACACTGGTACATGTTATGGACAAAGGAGCAAAATGGCACCTCTGCTGTTCAGAAGTACATTCTGATGTTCTCCATCCATCTATCCATCCATCAATCTTTTTACATTGTATTCATTGCAGGGCTGCACAGGAGGCCTGAAACCCACCCCTAGAAGATAGAGGCTGGGAGCTCCCTGGATGGGATGCTGGTCTATCACAGGGTTCCCACACAATCGCAAACTATGGGTAATTTAGAGACACTCATTCACCTGACTGCTTATCTTTCCCTGGAGGAAACATACACAGCACTGGGAGAACATGCCAACTCCATGCTGCAGAGCGGAGGTGACTGTGAGGCTCTCAGCCACTGCTCACAGGAATGTTCTACTGAATCTTATCCCTCTTCTGAGAGATCCTGAGATATGAGGCTAGCCCTTTATATCATAACTGCCTTGTGGTCCAGGACAGCATATTCCTGTCTTAAGGGAGATAGGGTCTGTTGCTGTGCACCATCTCGACTCTTGTATAAAAGTTGAGACCAGCACAAACTGGAATGTGCCATATCTGCAGCAGTCAATGGGTGTGTGTTGGAATCTTGAGCAAAGAAAGCTAATTTAATGCTGCAGGAACCAAAAGGTGGCATGAACTGGTACCCGCTGCCTTAAATTCACTGGGGGTTAAGTGACATGCAACACCTTTTTTTATCAGGGATCCACTGTACAGTAGTCTGAATATGCTGGTTGTGGTGATTTGATTAGGTGATTGTTTAATTTTACACTCTTATTAAGCTGCATTCGAGGGGCACTGGTTACCCACCTGAGGTACCTGGGTACCCAGATCTAAAGCCTTTTAGAGAGCCACTGTGGTATGAAGATGCTGGCAGTGAATTAGGTGATTCGATTTTATGCTTTATTAAGCTGAGGACTGGGCAGATGATTCTGTGGTTCCATCTGTCCCGCATGCTCTACCTTGAGTCTTCGAGTGAGTAATGGAGCCTGTATTTGAAAGAAGTCCACATCTGGGGCTACAGCTGGGATAAGGGGTGGGATGGAAGCGAGCAAGCAGACACTTTCCGTAAACTGTTTGACCAAAAGGACAACATACAGAGAGGCAACAGCTGATGCATTAGCAAGAAATCATGCTGGAATTAGGCCCCTCGTCTCTGATTAGTGGACTCAGCCCTGTGTTTAATGGTTTGGAGATGTTTGAGTGGCCATAGGTCAACACTTATGCTGGAAAAATGCCCAGGACTCAGAAGTCATTTTCAGGAGACCACTCCATTAAAATTACCCATACAATTAACAAGGCATAGCAACAGTAACGCCTGGCGAATATGTTCATACCATAGGGGACATGTCCCCAGCCATCCATAGTTAGCAGGAAGACGGAAATAGCTTTCATTCAAAAGAAATCCAGCTGTCCTCTCTGCTGCGTCAGCCCCGGTCTGGCCAGAAACCTGCTCTCTGTGTTAACAAATGTCTCAAGCAGATGTGTGGGCACTGAAGAGGTGCATGTGTTTATGTGTCGTAGACATGGAAACCTGGCATGTGCTCAGCATTGTTGTGTAGACTCAGGAGCTGGTAGGACCAGCTGAGAGCTTGTAGGCTCCTTTCTCCATACCCAAGCTACATTTGTATTTTATCCATGGTATCTTTAATACAGTTGAGAAGTATGGAAAAACAGCTCTTTTTTAATATCTGAGTTACAGGCAGTAGTGTTGCATGCATGGATCTGTAGATGACACTCTCAAAAAAAGGGTGTATCCCCAAGGTACAAGCAGTAATAATGTACCACCAATGGTACAAAAATGGTACAAGGTTAAAAGGTACAAGTACCTACAGCTAAGGGTACAATTGGCAGACCCTTGAGGGTACAGCCCCAGTGACAAGAAAAGGTACAAATTTGACCCTTTTTTTCTGTGTAGGACAATTGCCCCACAATGTCTTTGATTCAAAGAGCTTTGATGACCAGAACTGAGATCTCATCATGTCAGTTTTCATACTTTCCCATTTGGTTCTCGTTCAACTGGAAAAATCAAAACGCTTCTTCTTAGTGACTAACAGGACGTTCTGCCTCCTGCTTATCTGATGGATGATGTTTACATGTTGGGAGGCATGCTCGGAGTGCAGAATGCAGGCCACCCTGTAATTCCTGGAATTGGTTTATAAAAGCTGCAAGTCTTCATCAATGCGGCGTTCAGCCTGGAAAGCAGGCCTGCCAGCTGATGTAAGAGGTGCCCTCTATGTGCCTGTATTTAAATCTGGACCTACTTTTTTTTGATCAGGCATTACCTCAGACTACTTTAACGTACCTTAACTAAACCTGCTAGAATTGCAGCATATGTTAGCCCCTGTGTTTCTTTGCATATTTATGTCATATATCAGTATCATCTGTTTCTTTTCTCCCCTTTATTTTGTGGCAACACGCCTCTGAGCAACGACATGCCCAGCAAATCACTCAGTATTTGCTGAAATCACACCTACATACTTTTTTCCAGGGGCCTGTATCATGAAGTCGGATTTCTTGCTTCGCCGGATAACTGGTCAGATTTAAAGTAATCTGGGTTAAATGTAAGTGAATGAGGATAAAGTCCATTTGAAGTGAGGTACCTTAAATCCGACACGTTATCCGGATAAGCATGAAATCCTGATTCGTGATACAGGCCCCAGGAGGTTAGGGGGCGCAGTTTCCCTTGGACCCAGAGAGGTCTCCTGTTTAACTATCGAAGCAGCTTGTGATTCCTCTCTCCCAAAGTCTTCTGACTTAGTTTTCAACCCTCATTCTGAGTTAATATTGTGTGACTTATATGGTATCATGGCTGAGTGGACTGCATTATGACCTACCATGGCTGAAGGTCTGAATCCTCCCCATGATTCCGTCCATGTGGAGCTCACGTATCCTTTTGATGTTCGTGTCTGTTTCTCCCCACAGTGATGAAAAAAATTATGATTAGATTAATTGCAAACCACTGCCCTTCTGCTCGTCCCTCTAGCCGTGTCTGAAGCAGCGGTATTCTCTGACTTCCACGGAACTAGATCCGAGAAACATCTGGGGGCTTTTTCGTCTGTGATTGCTTTGAAGCAGTCAGCAGTTTGCTGTCACAAGGCCAAGGACTCATGGTAGTGAATCTGGAAGCCTCCAATGCTTTGTTGGGCTTTTCAGAATTTCTTCAGAATCCTGCTGTATTCAAAAACATTTGGAACAAATGTGCTGTTCATGCAGCCCCCGATCTGGCTGCTGTGACCAGCATGATGTGGCCGACCGCCTCACCTCTGCAGACCCAAACGGCGACCTTACAATGGCTGCTGGCCATGATGTGGTTCATCACACGGGAAGCAGAAATCCAGCCTTTTGGAGGGAACCTCACAGAAGCTCCACAGCAGAGACACACCGAGGTCACCGCAGGGCTCTGTGGACTCCAGGATGAAAATTAAATTGTTTTCACATATAGAGAGGAGTAACTGCGTAGACTCACTGCGATTTCCTGTGGGAAGCAATTGCTTGTACTCTTACAGAGGGATCTTGGCGTAGCATGAGAATGGAGTGGATTTGTTTTCATTCTGCATTACCTCCAGACTTCTTAAAATGTGATCGCTCCTGTCTGTTCAGATGTCTAATTATTCATAACTAATTATTTTGAAATCTTTTGTTGTGGTGCGTCAGTGAAAACATTTAGGAGAAAATTCAGGCAACATGGGAACTTTGCGGAGGTAGAAATTAAATATCCAGTGTTTCTCCGAAGAAACAGAAGCAGGTTTTTAAACAGTAAAAATTTCCTGTGGTGTCTCTTTTGTTGGAAAGATATGGCATGAGGGCTGTAGCCTCAGGATACAGTACAGTATTCAGTTTCAATTTGCATTTATATTTGTATAATTTGCGCACCTTTCCCAGCTGTTACAACTACAATAGTATCACCAGGTACTTTTTAGTATTGCCACAGACAGCTGGGAAATCACTGACAGAATAGCAACTTCCCCTCCCAGAAAACAACAGCAGAATATACTACCTGACTTTATTATATCTTATTTATGTTTGTTCATATTTCTGTTTACTTTTGTTAAGTCATTTTCTAGGCTGACAATGCCAGAGCTGCTAAACGGTCTTTCGTTATTTTTTTAAACAATGACCATAAACATCTATTCTATTCTATTCTATTATCCTATATTATCTATTATCCATAGATGCCTATCTTCTACTTTAAAATTTAATTTTCTCCAGCCAATTAGCACATTTTTATGGACTGAGAAAAAACCCCAGCATAATGGAAAAGGTTGCAGGCAAGCTGTTATATCTTTTATTGATGTAATAATTTGTGTTTGGGAGAAGGTGGGTATGTGTACAAGATGTTGTGTCTGTGTGTGAGCGCATGGCAGTGCTGGCAGCTGAGGCCTGCACCCTGGCCATGTAAAAGTGCAGTGCATCCTGGGGCAGGCTAATGTTATATTGTGTCCCCTGTTATCACTTCGGTGTGTCTCCTATGGGCTCCTTTGGGAGCTCAGGAATGTTGGAAAATGAATGGTTTTGCATTCCCAGCTTAGTCAGGAAGCTTACATGCAAGCGATGACTTTGGTTAACATGTGGTGGGGAGTGCATGTTCACAAGGAGCGTTTACGTAGCCTCAGGGGAATGGAAAATAGCTCTGGGGAGTTGCGGGGGGGGGGGTTCAGTACAAGTACCACCTTCTTTTATTGGCAAATTATTGTAAATTTCCACAACGAGAGGTCATTACACTACATGCTAACATCACACATCACATCACAACACACCTTTATCATCAGACGAGGGCTGCAGTGTGTTCGCTAATCCCAATCCGGATATGAACTCCAACTGCAACACTCAGCCTCTTCCACACACCAATTTCTTTCTACTCTTTGATCCTTATCTTCAAACATTGGTTATTTATGGATTTAACATTCTGTAGTTGATTAGCCTTGTAATATGCAATTCCAAAGTCAACATAATAAATGGCTCTTGTCCAAATTAGTTCCTAAAATAAAATCAAACATGACTGAATTTGGTAAACACGTTCCTCATTGACGCTAAGAACAAGACAGACCTCTAGTGGTGGGCACCACTTACTGCAAGGCATTGAGGAATGCATATGGCTTTAAATTTTCGTGTTTTTTTTCCTCCTTCAAATTTCAAAGGATTTCTTCATAATTCACTGTACTCGCTTGTAAATGCTCTTGGATCCAAATACACACACATGTGTTCCCAGAAAGACACATGAATGTTGTAAGCATGAACACAAGACACAAAGAAACACTCAAAACAGAGAAATATATATTTTTTTCAGTCCATATGTCTACAATAGGGGCGGCACGGTGGTGCAGTGGTTCGCACTGTTGCCTCACACCTCTGGGATCGGGGTTCACGTCTCCGCCCGGGTT
>JAAGVU020000099.1:1157757-1188829 GCA_011763525.2 Mormyrus iriodes | reverse complement strand
ATGGGATGACACTTGTCAATCTGACATTTGCCCTGCAAGGTCAAAGCCAAACGCACCACCACCCGACCCCCCCGCGGACCGGCGCCACGACGCCCCCAACCCCACGCGCCGTCCCCCCCCACCCGCCCCATCACCATCCTGATGGTGTCCTACTGCCTCCTGCCACAAGGTGGTGCTGTTTCTCGGGTGGAAATGCCTTTCTTCATGGAAGCAAGCTTCCGCTTCCGTAACCCACCTTTGCTTGTCTTGAATCTGCCCCACGTCATTGTGTTAAGTGCTAAGGCCTCGAAGCTCCTCATACGGTCGTCACCCTCATGACCAGCTCTCGATTGCCACTATTGGCCTGGCCCCGACTCTCCTGCTGCCTCAGGTGACTGAGGAGATGTAGGATGTTGTACGCACAGTGGTGGTCGGGCAAGGAGGGAGGACCGTTGCTCTGGTCCGAGGAGTCCTGGGAGGTCAAGCCCACGGGTGCGGTTGACACCCTAGGCGTAGGTGTATCCACGGGAGCCATGGCGGCGTTCATGAGGGAGGAGGTGGAGGCGGAGACCGCCTGGCCGGTCTCGCTGCTGCCCCTCTGGGTTGGCAGGAACAGGGTCCTAGTGCTGGTGGTGGCCTTCTGGTCTTCGCAGTCCTTAACCTTGTCATAGTTCAACACCTTCCACTGCTGGTTCACAGCCTGCCAGCGGTTGAAGATGCGGTACACCGATGGGCCTTCATGGATAATCAGCGCTGAGGGGCGGGCACAAGCAGGGAAGGCAGCAATCACTCACATATTCTAGGGTTGAATGAGCACAAGGACAAACCACAAACCTCGGCTGCTCCTCTCCTCTAGCGTCAAAGTCATGACAAGGAACCTCAAACCTTATCTCTGTAACAACGGTCAGAAACACATTTAGCAAAAAAAAAAAAAAATCAATGGTTTTCAAATATGACTCATCACCTGACTCAAGATGATGATGTCATAAACAAGAGACTGTCTCCCAGGCAACGGTTCTATAAGCAACGAGGGACAACCTGCACAAACCCATTACTCTCCCACTTCCTAGAGTTTATTGTCTTGAGATGAGATTCCCAGTCGGGCACGGCGCGTGACTGACAGCTGGGGCGTGTGGGCTGCCTGTAGTGAGTGGAGGGGGCTTGTTTGAGTACTCACAGCATGTGGGGGTTGTTCTAGGGACCCTCGTTATGTGACTTAAACATTGCCTTTCGGTTCCCCGTGCCGTACCTCCCAGTTGAGGGAGACTGAATGCGTATGAAGGAGGCTGTGAGTCTGTGATTACATTCACGGCCTCGCAGACTTTGCCAAAGGCAGCTTCTCGGCACCAACTGGCATCCTCGCCCCGAAAAATGCTGCGGCTCTCCATGTGAATATAGACAAATTTTCTTCGATTTTTTTCCTCGTCTTTTTTTCCTGTAATAGAGGCTCGCGGTGATATTGAGGTGCCCGCAAAGATAATAATTACACAGGAAGGGAAGTAATTAAATGCTGAAGTCTGGTGTCAGCAAGTCCCTCCCAGCATGTAAGGGCGCTGCTTCGTAGTTTACTGGGTCTTTGAGGACCTATCAATGCAGAAAATCTAATCCATTCTTTCCTGTCTCTCTCTCCCTCGCTCTTTTTCTCTCTCCCCCTCTCTTTCTCTCTCCCACACTGTCATTGTCTGGCTTCTCTGTTGCCTTTACAGTACATTCTTCCCCCAACACCTGTGAAACAAAATGTCTCCCTGCACAGGGGGCAGGTTGGCCCTCTGTACTATGCCCTCCCTCCCCCACGCTGCAACTACCTCGCCATACTCCTCCCCATGGCCCTCCATCCTGCACACAGAAGATACTCTGTTACCCATCTTCCATATGCATCTTCTGCATTTGGTTGCCCATAGAAGCTAAAACTTTTATTCCAGGATTTCCCAAACAAATGAATCTCTGTCACTTTGCTAGTCAATACTGGCACAACGCCTACACACACAATAACCTCATTGTTTTAAAACAATGTCTTGAAGTAGTCAGTATGTTCTAATATGTTTGTTTTTTTGTTTGAAATCAGTCAGCAGTTACTACACCTAAAGCTATGAGTAGCTGCATCACCCACAACTGCCTTGGAAGCAACTTCAGTAGTAGGCTGTACGTCTTCAGGGTCACTCGACTCATGGAAGGATGACAGAGTTGCAGAGGAAACTCCTCCGCCTCCCCGAATCTGTTTATTCAGGCTGAGCTCTGTGTTGGCCTTTTTATGGGAAGCCGACAGAGGTCTGCTCTAAATCCTGGGGCGCACTCGGGTCAGACCACGCTACTTAATGGCCATCTTTATCGCGACATTATTTTTATGAGGTTTTCATTGCGGTATTCTTTTCCATTATTGATTCGGACTCAAGCCGACTGTGAAACCTAAAGGGCAAAATATGCAGTTTCCAAAAGCGATGGTGGAGATTCTCTCCTGTTCACAGTGCAAGAAAAAAACACACATGGCTCCGGCATGTACAGCTGCACAGTGAGACACATGGTGTGAAAGCATGAGCAACATCTGCTTTCTGAAAGTGAAGAGAATCGACACGGTCGATCACCATCGATCTGCCGATGCAGCACAGCTCCCAGAAGGCCGTTCGTGAGGGTCAATTTTGATTCAACTCATCTGTTTTGTGTTTGTTAGATAACAAGCCGATTAGGGTGACATTTAGTATTGACACAGGGCAAGTGTTGATCTGAGAAATGGCACAGTGTGTGGGCGATTCCGGAACCGATTCCGGGGTCACCACCTAGCGGATCAAACTGCCCACTTATAGAGGTTTGTTTGCTCACCCACGCGGGATTTGGTCAAGTAAATTAGTATGCAGGTCTTACTGTGTTTGTCCAGGGTATCATGGGTCATATATGGATTAGAAATCCATTCTGGATTTTCAAATATCGCTCTTGTTAAAACAGAAGTATGTTAATCTTTTAGAATGTTCCAATTTACATACTAATTTCTGAGCAGGGCTGATGCTAAGCGGTGTGGCGCTGCAGTCTCGCACCTGCTCCACTCATGTCTGTGCCCCCCCCCACAGCCCAAAAACATGCGGCTGGGTGAACTGGTGTCTCTAAATTGCCTATAATGTGTCTATGTGTGAGAGTCAGGCATTCTGTCCAGGGTGCCCCATTACCTTGTGCCCTGAGCTTCCTGGGACAGGCTCCAGGCAAACCATGACCCAGCACTAGATAAGTGGTACAGAAAATAGATAGCTGAATTTATAAGCAAAAATTATATCCCTCAAATTTCGCTTGCTACCCGTCTAACATGAATGTTAATCAGGTAGTAACTCCACAGTCAAACATCTCTGTGAAAAAACGAAATATGATTCAAACGGGATTCCATCTTAAAGTGTCGACCTCCACTTACCCCACCGCGTCCCGCCCCCCCCCTCAGGCCTTCGGCACCGCCACTCACCGATGCAGACAACGTCCATGAAGCCGTACATGCCGTAGCAGATCTGGAAGAGCAGGTCCTGCCGCTGCCACTTGGCGGATGGGCTGAGCGAAGACCAAATGAGCCAGGAGACGCTGGCGATGAGGAAGAGGGAGCCCAACAGGGCTGCCGCCATCTGCACCTTCTCGATCACTGTCAGGGAGATGGCCTGCCACTGCAAGCGAGAGGCAGGCGGTCAGCTGCAGAAGGGGGCGCTCAGCTTCAGGTGGGGGCGTTCACCCACAGTCATGGGAGGGGAATCAAAGGGCGACCGAAGGGCCATGATGCGGGCATGGGCCACTCACAGGCTGGCTGGATGCTGCTTTTAATTTGAACTCGGAAGTCGGAAATTCTGAGTTCCACTCAGAAATTTCAATTGGAACACCCCCTGAAGTCTGAATTCCGACTTGGAAAGTCGGAGGAACCTCTGCACCCCTAACATCAGAATTCCAGATGGCTGCACCCTTTATCCACAGAAGTAAAAGCTGTAGTTATATGCTGTTGATTAACACTTATGTCTTATTCGTGTTTCCTTAAATTGGTCGTACACACAGTACTGTCCATCCGCTATATGTGGACATGTTGCTATGGTGTTTTATACTTGCAAAATACCGCGTAATATTATGTTATCAACTGATATTGCTAATAATGGCTAACAATGAACCTGGCTAGAACTGGGGCCTGTTTTAGAATGCAGGTTTTCTTGCTTAGACAGATAACTTGTCGGATTTAAGGTAGTCTGGGCTAAATTGAAGTAAATGAAGATAAAAACCATTTAAACTAGGTTACCTTAAATCTGACAGCTTGTCCGGCTAAGCAAGAAATTTTGCTTTTTGAAATTGTTGCCTGGTATTGCTAAATGGTTTTCTGACTTGTTGTACTGGAACACAGTTAACTTTGGTGTGGTGTCATTCCCAGTTCCGACTTCCGACCTCCGAGGTCAGTGGAACACAGCATAAGATCATGACAAGAAATATTGGACATCGGAGAGTGCAGCTGAATACAGGGGTGGTTAAAGACCCCACGTAAGGCGGTAAAATTGTAGCAGCCATGGGGTGGTCACAGAGCCATTACGGTGTTCACAGTGAGGTCACACACATGACCTGATTCCTCTCACTTCATACTGAGGTTTAATAGGGCTGGTGTCACTAAACGACACATCCGTTACCTAAAGCACTGCCTGAGAACTTACCTGAAGTGGGTTCTTGGTGCTGATGGCGATGACCTGGTATTTGTAGTAGCACAGTTCACAGCTCCAGGAGCCTCTCTCGCTGATCCACTTGATGAGACAGGGTTGATGGGTGCACCGCACCGACCCACTGCAGCGGCACGGGCTTAGCAGCTCCCCCTGCAGGACGCACAGGGAAACAACAATGTCAGAACTGCAGCTTCGCTCCTGGGGAACAGACGGTCAGATTCAGTGACTATTTATCAAGAGAAAACATCTGTTATAGGCAGATTAAATGAGATTTATAATCGCAGCCCAAGGCAACACATTATGTCGTCCATATTCTGCTGTGGCATGCTGAATTTCTACAGGACAAGCCGGAGGGACATCACTACCAAAGAGTGGCATTTCCTGAGGCTTCCTTCAGATATCTGTAATCTCTCAGAGCTAGAGCTGGGTAATCAATTGAATTTTAATGTCAATTATGATTTTGGTTTCCACCCAAAACAAAAGCTTGAAACGCACGTTATGTATGACAGACACTGGCACTCACAAGCACACGTGTGTATACACCCACACACACAACATCATCTCATACTGCCCACAACAACCTCAGGGGAAAGATGAGAGCTGTGAGGTTAACACCACTGGCCAAACACATGTCCCCGTGCCCCCTTACTTAACACCACTCCACACAAAGAAACAGGCTTCACACCACCCCCCTACTACTACACGACTTGGCCGCCTCAACAGTGAACCCTTAAAAGCTACACGCTACCCCTCAGGATCCGGATCGCTTCACCCCAGAACCTCGGAGTCAGATACAGCAAAGAGCCATATAAGGGTGGTTTAACAGGGAGGCGGGGCTGGCAGAGAGCTGTTTGCAAGCAGACCTGACGGCAAACAGATTCAAGGCTCACCAGGTCGCACTTCCGGATAATAAGACCTCTTGTCTTTTCCATCATATGTCCAGGAGACCAACGGCATCTTTGAAGCCACATCTCTCTGTGCATGCACATGCACACACACACAGGGTAGGCACACAATAGTCACATCCAGGTTTCGCTGAAAAATTCATTAAAGAAAAAAGAAACGGGTCAGCCATGGATTTTTCCTAATGCTCCTTGAAGGAACAGCCCAAATCTGTCGTTGTGAGCTGGCATGGATGGTGCTGACAGACACCTGATGTCTTTCTGCACGGGTCTATTCTGCTTGATTTTACATAAACCTCTGAGAGGCTCCACCTCCAACATTTTCATATGTTTTTGTTTTTTTATGAACCATTCAAACTTATCAGTACCTAAGTGACAAACCCTTCAGTTGCATACTTCTGGGACAAATTCCTCTGGGAGTTTTGGCTGCAAGTCACAAAGCCGAAGCAAGGTAACCGCGTCCGCACATCTTAGCGTTCGTACACGGGCGCGTTGTCTGCCACGCGCTGATAAACAGCATCCATTTTTGGCGAAGTTCATTGCCTCGCAAGTGACGTCTTTTCATCCATCAGATTTATAGTGCCTGGACTGTTATTGAGAGGGAACAGGACAGCAGCCATTAATTTGGTTAAAGGACATTGTGGATCTTTAATGTGTAATTTCATTTATCTCCCTCTAATGTGCTGTTCTGTTTATCACAGCGCTCTATATGAGGCTTTCAATCCCAGCCAGATGCAGGTTATAGGAAAATCTTCTATGCTGTTCTGCTCCTTGGAAACTGGCTAAAATGCATTTCGGAAAACCGCTTCTGTAAAATGCATCAGTATGAGCTGGGTCATACTGCTGCTTTCAGACAAAGCCAGTTTGAGGGTTTTTGACATCAGATACCTTTGGGGCTGTCAACGGGGGTCAGACACATGTATCCACACACGCCTGATCTGGAGGTCTGGGCAGCTTCTCTGTGAAGCCGCCTGCGTCTCTGCTTATGGTGCTTGTTTGTGTGTCAGACAGACAGACAGCTGGGCAGATGGGAAGATAGACAGATGGACAAACAGGAAGAAAGACCTGAGGACAGAGAGATGGACATAAAGACACACAGACAGGAGGATAGAGAGATGGACAGACTGGAGGACTGAGAGATGGACAGACAGATGGATGGTAAGGAAGACAGACATATGGACAGATGGGAGGACAGGCAGATGGATAAATGGGAGAAAAGACTGGAGGACAGACAGACGGACAAAGAGATTGACAGACAGGAGGACAGAGAGATGGACATAAAGATAGAGGGACAGGGGGACAGAGATGGACAGACTGGAGAACAGAAAGATGAACAGACAGGAGAGCAGAGAGATGGACAGACTGGAAGACAGACAGATGGACAGACTGGAGGACAGAGTTGAACAGATGGGAGGATGGTGAGGAAATTGCTACACACACGCACACTCCTGCCTCACGAGGGCAGCAGGGTAATGCCTCTCATGCGAGTGAGCACCCTTGCATAACAGGGTGTTCCGGGGATTGCAGTCGATGCGGACCAGTGGTTCTCAGGGTGCGTGGAGACCTGCCATGATGGGCTAAGGGGGCCCTCCCTGAAGCAAGGCTGACCTTTGACTGAGGAGTACCTCTGCTTGCTTTGGGCTTCGAATGAGGTGCTGTCGACTCCCGCAGGCTTGCAAACTGGAGACAGGTGGTGCCGTGGAAAGCCCGATGGATAAGGGCACAGGGCAGACGAGGCTGCCGCTTGGCTCCCTAGTGGGTGCTTCCTGTCTCACTCTCTGACAGATGTACTTAACCCCCGTTCAGTTTGAAACACCCAGTTGTATAAATCTGTGAAGAACTGGCTGAGTGTCAAAATAAGACATTAAATATAGTGCAGACAGGGAGCAGCAGCTCATTTCAGGGCACAATGTGGTGGTGAGGTTCCCAGGGTAAAAATAGACCAAAGTGCAGGTAGAAATTTTGATCAAGAAGGACCCTTCTGGGCACAGGCCTGTCACAGTAAATCACATCATGGTAACTATAGTAATAGTAATGTTAGCATACATGAGTGCCATTATAACTGGGAGACTCAGTCGCATTCAGTTCAGAGGCAGGAAGTGACATCATAGCAAAACAATCTAGGGCAGATAGGTGGTTGTGGTCTTTGGTGTGGGACATGAACAGGGGCTACATGGGGGCAGAGCTACAAGGACACGCAGGATTTTATGCACCATGCTAATGCTGTGTGGGCTAACAGGCTGTCAGCTACAGGGTCCCGCAAACTGACAGCCAGGCTGCCTCTGGGGCACTTCTGGTCAGGCACTACATTTAAAGCAGTGACCTTTGACCCCTGAGCCCTGTAGCTATGGACGTATTGACTCTGTGGCAGCAGGGGCCCTGTAATTTTGGGATTTGAAGCATCACCACTCACGCCTTCCCTTGCGGGGGGGGGGGGGGGGGGGGGGGGGGCACCCAGGTACGGCAGGGGTCGGCGGGGTGGGGCGGGCGGCCCGGTGTGTTGGGGGGGTAGCAACCCCCCCCCCCCCCGCGCGGGGGGGGGGGGGGGGGGGGGGGGGGGGCGGGGCATCAAGTCACGGTCTGCGTTGCAGTCTGACAGGAAAAACGCAGGAATTGTACCATGGCTAGAACCGAACCTCCTGTTTACGCAGAAAACCACGACGCTGGCTCGTAGTAGCAAGCCGTTTTCTCGATGGATAAACGAAATCATAATTACACTAACTTACATTCAAGGTGCCAAATGGCCTCTAACTGAAAAAGATTCTTTTTTCCCTGCTCACTAAAAAGCAAATCAAGCAGGGCGCTCACAGGGACTGGGCGGGGTTACTGGCTGCTGGAGGTCACTGGGTTTGTTGTGTGCTACTTAACACCATCCACAGAGACTTTCGCTATCTGCAGTGGGGGAGTTTCTGTGCCAAATTAGCCTTAATTACCCCAATAAAGAGCATTGCTGTATAGTTTGTACATTGTAATACTTTCCTTTTGGAAACATGAACCGAGTCCAGACACCAGTATTAACAATAACAATGCACTTTAATACAAAGAGGTGGAGGTAACATTACCATTCTCCAGATGCAACTCATAAAAACGGGGCACAACAATGCTCAGTGTTAAATTTATATAAGGTTCAGCCATGCATTTTAAAGGCACAGTACTCATTTTTAGCTTTAATCATTATAAAATGCATTTGTGACATTATTACCCCCAAGTGAGTAACTCTTCTCAACCCACCCCCTCTGGTCCATTTGCATCCAGAAATTGATTTGTTAACAGATCTGGGCAGGACAGCTGGACAATATTTGACAGAAATCTGACTCTTAACCTGGATGTTTTCTTTTGATCTGTGTGATTCTCAAGTTATTTTTAATGACAGGACATTAACGAGGATCTTTCCATCATAGAAGTCACGTGAGCATATAGCAGAGTGTCATGGTGGCTCTACAATTCAAAGCTAACATATGCATCTCTTGCATCCACTTATCCCATACAGGGTCATAGGGAGCCCGGAGTTTATCCTGGAGGCTACAGGTGCAAGGCAGGGAACAACCCAGGATAGGGCCCCAACCCATCATGGGACACACTCACACAAACCTACCTATGGGCAATTTGGCATCTTCAAGCAGCCTCAGCATGTTTTTGGACTGTGGGGGAAAACTGGAGTCACTGGAGGAAACCCCACAACGACATGGGGAGAACACACAAACGCCACACACTTGGAATCCTGGCAGAGACTTGAACTCTGGTCCCAGAGGTGTAAGGCAACAGTGCAAACCATTGCACCACCATGCTGCCCCAGGTAACACATCTAATATTGGAAGTATATACAGAATCCATCCATCTTCCACCTGCTCACCTAGTACAAGGTTACGGTAGAATACATACAACTGACCCTATAATAATACTACTAGTGTAGTTCAGGCCCTAGAGTTCTGCAAGGTCCGGAATTGCAGCCATCAATGCCACCCCCACATTCTGCTTTGATTTTGGTTTTCCTCAAGATCCCGTGTCTTCTTGCAAGTGCCTGTAGTTTTCTCACCTTCAGCCTCTGCCACAACAGACCGGAGGTGGCCGGAATGTTCCGGTTCACCTCACGAAAGCAGAGAAGGATGGAAAGCGATGCAGGGACGCTCCAAAGCAAGACATGTAATCTTGGTAAACAGCCCAGAGAGTGGATAAAAATAAACCAGATTTTCCATCCGTTAGCATATGAAGGGCAAGTGATATGATCTCGACCCATTCCGCAACATGGCAGTCTGAATGCGAACCGCATGACTGTGGGGTCACGAACCAAGAGGTTTGGGAAGATTTTGGGATGCTTCCGAGTCACGCCGCCTCGCAAGTGCCCTCTGTGGCTGTGTGAAGCACATTCGATACACTTGGTGGACCTCTCCGTTTTCTGGCCTTTCGGGTTTGTGTTAATGCAGCCTTTCCTCCCTTAAACGAGCCGCACAGCTGGAGCACCTCTGCCACAACTTTGAAAAGGTTATGACATTTTGCTTGATGAAAAGATCTATGGAAAGATCTGAGAGGCAACTTTCTGCTCTGAATGCGTTAGCCGCTCCGGGATTCCTTACCTGCTACCAGAACCTCCAGGTACCAACCACGAATCTCCACACGGGAAATGTTCAGGGCCTGGCTGAAGGTGGAAGAGTATTATCTAGCATTCTGTATAACAGCTGAGTGCAGCCCAGGTCCTCCCTTGGCAGGTGTTTACAGCTCCGTTTGAGCTGCTAAAACAGTTCAATTAGATTAATAATTAGCTCAACCAAGCATGTAAGTGTTGGGTGTGACTAAAGTAGACTGCAAGTCTTCACATGCAGACTCTGCAAGGTCATAGTGTTGATGGTAGGCTGCCACTGACACATTCTGGGATCCAGGTAATGAACAATCACAGAGAAAAGTCCTGCTGTTCACAGGAGACTCAGTTAGCTGAAGAAGAATCATGTCACACAGAGTTTTCCTTTGAAGGGCGGCCAATGACAGACATTTTCTCCAAGGAATGGGAAGCAGACACAGGGTATGACCTTATACACATTCAAAACAAGTGTGCGTGGGCAGCGGCAACATATTTCCATGTGAATGAAAAGTGATTTATCGACATTTATCCGGACCTGCAGTTGCTGCCCCTCCCCCCAACGAAAAACCCCTGCCAAGAAACAAAATCTATTTCTTGCCTAGTGCTGACTGCTGTCAGGATCTGGTCCCTAAGCTGCTATGGCTGCTATGGAAAAAGAAACATCTCACCACACAGCTAATGACATGATGCTGCCTGTCCATGTTTGGCACCACTGGGAAAAGTTAGGCGGTGACTTTGACACAAATCCGCCCGCTTCACTTTACAAGAAAGGAGGCGAGATGGAGCGGAGGATCTACCGGACGATCCACCACGGTGCTTCCTCGAAACCTGCTGCTTGGGACTGACAAGAAACCACAAAGTCTGTTTGCCTTCGCTGCAGTGTCTTTGCAATTTTCTTTGCCGTTTTCGCATCCGTAACAGCCAGCTCCTGGCTCTTTCTGAGGTCACAGGAAAAACAATCTGTTTAGAACGGGGGTTTTCAGCCTGAGGTCCTCGACACTCTAGGGAGTCTGAAGTCCCCAGCTGCAGGGGGTCTGCAGAGACGTTTTGTAAATTGAAGAGTTATTGGTTGTCATGGTCTGTACCAACCGATCCTGCCCCCTGTGACCCTTCCCCATTTGGCCAGCAGGCTTCGCTGGCCATTCAGCCTTTTCCCCCTCTCTGTCTCAGTGTCTTGTCTAACCCTTGTGTTTCTCCTACTTCCCTGGCCACCACGTAGTTCAGTGGGCTGAGCATGTAGCACAGGTTTGAGCCCAGCCTCACCTGTTTGGTTTGTTGGTTTTCTGTTTTAGTTCTGTTTATCCTATGTGTCCGATTTAATTCTCTTCTGCTAGTGTTTGTTTTTAGTTCCGCCTAATGTTAGCCCTTATTTGTGTGTCTGTGTTCCTAGTGTTTATTTCCTAGTATGTAGTTAGTTTCCTAGTTCTGGTACTTGTTAATTGTTAGTCAAGTTTCTCCACCTGATGGCCATTTTCCCTTTCTGTTCTCATTGGTTCATTGCCATAGTTCACACCTGGTCCTTGTTAGTGATTGTGTTTTGTGTATTTAAGTGCCAGCCTTTGTTCAGTTCACTAGTTAGTTGTTGTGTTAGCTGGTTGTTCAATGTGTGTTTGGTTATGTGACCCTATGTTATTGTTGTGCGTTTTACTCTCTAGTTGTGTTGCGATTTAGTTAATCAATCTGTGTGTTTTCTGTTTTTGTTTTGACCCCTCGTGGTCTTTTTGGTCTTGTAGTTTCCCCACTGTGTTTTTCTCTTCCCAACAAACCCCTATGTTGTCTTGTAAGCCATAAGTGGATCGTCACCCTTTGTTCCTGCTGGCGCCATGGCGCGTCGCCGTTCGTGACATTGGTATTATCATCCACTTTACAAAACACTAAGCATATTAAAAAGGGAATCTGCCTCGCATCACATATTCATCAAAGGGGCTCCCCAGCCCGGATATATTATTATTTGGCACCCCTGGTTTGAGAGAGGTCGAAAAACCCTGATTTAGAGCATTTAAAATATCCTGAATCAAAAATAAGGTTTACTATCTGAATGAAACAGAGACAGAAGGAAAATATCAGGCAGGAAATATGAAGGATTAAGATTTCTGCTCCTTTTCAGTCAATCTGCATGGCTTCTGTCTTATTTCATACAAACAATTCAAGCGTGACTAAATATGCTTTTAATATTCAATATGCTGATTGGCAGTCACATTAAAACATATATTTTGGGATTAAGCAAGAAGACAGTTGTGTGGTCTGGTGAGCAAGAGCACAATTCTTCTGGGAATTTAAATTTGGTGGGGGGGGGGGTTTAAAAAGCTCCCATAATTCAGTGCGGCTGGAACATGAACTACTGTGAAATGCTAAGCAGAGAATCTCTTGCTGGCTCACCTTCACCTACCCACACCTAGGTCACTAGCAGGAATAATCTGGCCCTTAATCCCACCCCCCCTCGATTTATTGATTTAAGCATGTCATTTTAAGGGCAGGTGAGTCGACAGGGGGGCTGGTTCCTTGGATTTTACCCAAAGTCTTTGTCATGCGGAATCACACACTGCAAAAATCAACTCACCAGGCAGAGTTTTTTTCAGACCTAGTGGTTCTAGCTGTTGCAACGTGTGACCTCCGGGGCAAACATTAAGCCAGTGTTTTGTTTGGGTTACAGACACTATAGCTAATTGTAAGGGCATCACACTAAGAATGAGAAGGAATGGAGTTAGGGTACTGCCTTTAGCTTACACAATGGTGAGAAGGTCTACAGGCATTTACAGGAGGTTTCTTTCCAAACTTTTCACGGGGAAGTCTTAATACTTCACTTTTTTTCCCCAACACGCAAATGGACCCCAGCAGGAAGTCTACCCAACAGAGAGGGGGCGACACCAAAAGAAGCAGCCTGTTTGTTGGACTGCACCGGACTTTGCGGCGCTTTGTCGCTTCTTCCACTCTGTCGGCAGGGGCCCCGGCTCTGCATGGAGAAGTGACTTGTCCCTGCTGGCCCATCTGTTTAACGCCTAATTCTCATTACAATCTGAGGGCCATCAATCTCTCAAGCAACACAGGAACCGAATGGAGGCAAAATGAACGGTGCTTCTGTTAAACGTCTCTTCGAAATGACGAAGTGCAGTTGTCCTGTTCCCTGTAATTGGTTTATGGAGTTCAAGAAAAACAAAAAACAAAAAACTGCAGATAACATGAATGAGTATTTGAAATGACTGACAAAGCTTTGCAGTGCTCAGTGCCTGTTCATTTCTGATAGCCCACAATGATAGAATAAAACTCAGACCAGAGTCGGTGTTCAGACTGTAATAGTGTATAACATACTTATACAAATACATATATAGTACGCATCCCACACTACAAAAATCAGTGTGAAAAAATCTGTCCAACTAACCATAAGTAGAAATATAACTGAATCAATACAGACCACAAAACAATTAATCAGGAAAGTGGGACAGCTTGTGGAATAGGTTTGTGGGGATGGCCAGTTCTCTCATTACTCGTTTGACACTTCAAATCGGCTCCATGTGATATTTTTGTTTTAAAGATAAGTATCGGCATGGCAACAACTGGACATCTATCACAGACCATTGCAGACTTATTTCTGATGCAGTTCAGGTTTGCGTTTGTGGAAAGTGTTTATCAGGTGGGCTGATAAGAATCACCGGTTTAGAACTGCTGTGTGGCTGGAAGTTTAAGTCATTTGTCTTCAGGAACGCCGAAAGACAAAGCCAGCAGGGAAGGCAGGAAAGGGCAACATTTGTATTGACCTCCTGTTGTAGCCCTCAGACGACACACACTGTCAGAAGGGGAAATTTTGCTTCTTCCCACAAAGACATGTAAGAGGGAGCCCTACCGCCAAGGATTTCACCCATAACTTTTACTAAATAATTTAGTTAGGGGTGACTCATAATAACAGAGGGTTAGAGTGAAATCCTCCGTCAGCTTGTCAGCCTCTGTTTGTGATGATAAATATTATATCACGTATCACGAAATGTATCCACACTTACAACACTATCTGCTGCACATAAATATCTTCCATAATAATATGCATTAAAAAACGCTGCCCCCCCCCCCCCAGAGTTACAGCGACTTCGTTGCAAGTTTTTCACACCCCAGTACGGTAACATGAACTGTGTACTTACCTGTTCAGGTCCCTGAAAACAGATTCTGCATAAGGGCGTCCTAACACCGCTGTCAGTACAGCTGGTAAGGGAAAGTCGCTCCTCCGACTTCTCCTTAGCCAGGTCGTCCGAGGAGCTGCTGCAGTCTAAGGTCGCCGATCGCTCGGCTGCGCTGCTAGACCAGCCCTCCGCTCCAGCGCTGCCGTCCTCCGCCGTGGCGCCCCCTGCTGGAGGTGCAGTCCAGCCATCGGCCTGAGGAGCATTTATCAAAGTGTTGTTGTTGTCGGCGACTCCGTTCGCATGGGTTTCCGTGTCCGGTCCGCTCATAGGGGAAAATGTAGGTTGCGACGCCGGTGGGCCAGGTGGCCTAAGCAGGAAAACCTTAAGGTCACTGAACAAGACGCAACAGCGGCCCTTCAACATGCCCTGTTGGCGCAGCATCTGTCTGTGACTCAACAATCCCCAGCACCATACAATGACACCGGCTATCAACAACATGTGCCCTTTTGTTGATATCGTACGCCTGTGAGCTTTGAGGATCCGGGTTTATTTTTCAGTCACTGAGAAACGTAGATTGCGTCTAAATTAAGAGGTTGTGAGAGCTGGCCCCAGTATAAAACTACTTATTTAGTTGAAGCGTAAAATGTAATGTGCGCCGTCTTTGCGTTTGTATGACTGATCGCATGTATATGCTCAAACGTGCATCTTGTTGCAATGCAACGGACTGTTAAAATGTGATGGTGTGCAAAATACAACAACTAGACACTAATGTACCTGTGCCGGCTCTCTCTGGTCGAAGGAAACTCATGTTATTATCACTATTGAAAACTCTGGCGAGCTTTGCAGCACAGATAAACCAATAAACAATTACAGGAACGGGGCCTCCTGTGATTTACCGAGACATCCGCTCCTTATTTCAATGCATACAACAATCAATTGTCCATGACTATTGTAAAGTCAAGAATACAATTACGCCCAGAGTCCCAGGCAGGATTTCAGAGGAAAGATTTAAAATCATACCGCCAATGTATTGCCGGTTTAAAAAAAGAACAGCACAAAATGATTAAACTGCTGGAATTGTAAGCAAATGCCGAAACCCTAAGATATAAACTCTAAAAATGTGACCCGGCGGTATTGCCTTATCTTACAACAGATAACCTGACAACGCACGTCTCTAAACTAGTGTCCTCCCATTTTGTGCATCCAGTAGTTTTCATCGCATAATTACAAATCCACCGACACAAAAGCCATTTTTTTTCACATAGTGCTTTGAACGCTTCCCGTCTTTCGCTTGTTGTATTTCCAAAAAAACACAGTGACAAGGCTCCACGGTTTCGTAACGGTCTTGATCATTAAAGGACGCAATACCGTCAGATTCTTTGTAAAATTTAAGACAGCTTCTTCCCAGCTGTAGGATAAGAAAAAAGTGTTAGTCTTTAAATTGTCATTAATGCTTTAGTTTTTTTTTTTTAATTAAGCTTGGGGGGTAAAATCGCTCTCCAATGGCCAAACAACAGCCCAGTCCCATTCGGTATGATGAAACATTAATTTCTTTTGCGCTCCACTGTCAGCAGCAACCTCCCCAGTACCAGTCGATCTCATATCCCTTAATTTTTACACGATCATCAGTTCACCTTCTTATTCCGAATAATTCCGTGGCTTCTTTTTGGAAAGCAGACAAATCGAAACAAATCCAGGTCCGATGCATTTGACACAGAGTTGCTCTGGGCTTCCAGGGTGTAAAATCATTTTCACCATAATATCTCCGTCGTCCTCATTGCATTCCTGCGTTTAACAGAGGAGACGTCGCGCGGGTGTCGGTATATTTAAGCCCGATCCGAGAAGAGAACTGGGCTGGCCCCGTGGAGGAGGCTGTGCAGGCTGGGCGTACGTGTGATTTGCGGTTTCTGGCCAGTGCTGCGGCTTCAGCACCATTATTTCTGGGACAGCTCCCAACCAACGGAGCGTCACACAATGGGAGTGATGTAGGCGAGGGCGAGCAGTGCCACGTCGGAAGCCGGCTGGGCAGAGACGCTCCGCGATGATGCGTCCGCACTGGCCCACATTTAACCCGACTGCCACTTTTGAGAGCAGTGCAACATTGTTAGATGTTAACAGATAATATATGCAAAGGTCTCTTTCATGCAATTTATGCAAAAAGTGAGTGCCAATAGGTCTAGGGCAGTTTGTGAACATATAATCATATTTGGATTTGTACCTGACTTCAAATATAATCACATTTGACGTTGCA
Organism: Mormyrus iriodes; assembly: GCA_011763525.2. Lineage (NCBI taxonomy): Eukaryota > Metazoa > Chordata > Actinopteri > Osteoglossiformes > Mormyridae > Mormyrus > Mormyrus iriodes. The sequence goes on along the minus strand of JAAGVU020000099.1, from coordinate 1,172,354 downwards.
TTTTTTTTTGTTTCCAAACGCACTTCCTGGGGAAGCTCAGTGTTCCTTTCTGTTCCAACTTTTAATTAAATAGATTCTAGTGTAATTAACCAGGTTTGATTTAGTCGTTAAATATATCCCCCGGATGATCACATCTATTATGATTATTCATTTTAGTAGATGGGATAAAAGCAAATATTGTTGTTTGTTTAATTAATTGCGTCTTGTTTGTGGCCCTTAAGATGAACACCATATTAAACTTATGATTAATGAATGATTAACATATGAATAACAGATTAAACAGTGTAGCATACAGCATACGTTTAAGCCAACTCAACCGACGGCGCAGATTTAAACAAACTTAAGCGTTTTATAATATGTTTAATAATATACGTACTTCACGAAGAAATAAAACGTGAAAAAATTAGCCTATCATGTACAGCCAATTCATGCAGTTAAATAAACAGAGTGAAAAGCTGTACACACATATAGGTTAGGCAACCGGTTTATGTACTACGTATCGCGTGTGTGCATATAGGCCCATACGATGTTTTTTTTTAATATATTTAGAACTTTCCGGAAAGCCTTATTAATAACCCGCAGCTATGTCGGTGCCTGTCAGTCAGTGGGCAGCTTTGATGCAGATCACGCTGTATTTATCGCTGCCGTTTAACGGAGCCGAGCACGTGATTCTCCCGCTGCTTCAGAAATACGCAAACTGCTCATTGCTGTTTAAGGAGCGCATAGGTGCACGTGCATCCACACGCGTACTAGCGCGAGCATGCAGATAAGCATGTTCTCTTAGCGTCATGTACGCTTCCCATTTCCAAATTTTGCTCTTAATAATGAGGTATGCCTCCCAAAGCCAGAGATGAGTAAAAGTTGTATCCTATGAGTAAATGTTTATCCTATGAAGTACTATAAGACGCATATGTGTTTTCAACCAGATGCTAATTTAACAAGGTGCCTGTTCGTCAGGAAATCCATAATGTCTGTCTTCCAGGTTTAGACTTTTTTTCTGCTAAATTAGTTTTCACAAAGTTTGAAAAACCTGTACACAAATATACACAGAGATAAATAGGAAACATACTATTTTACTATATTTTACTATATGCTGTGTTTTATTATCTGACACCAGGCACCTGAATACACCCCCTCCCCCATCAGCCATACAACATCTCGTTCCTGCAACTCAGGCCTGATCTAACTATGGCAAGATCTGGCTTGGATTATTGCTGTCTGTGATGACAAAGTGTATTCCCACACTCCCATTTGGTCTGCACCGTGTATCATATGAGCTCCGATCAATAGCATGGTAGCTATTTGCATTGCTTATTATATCGGACCGCTCAGAGTGTACTGCGTGGCTCCCTGATACCGCCCTCGTATTAATAACTTGTTTCTCTGCAAGCATATGTGGCCGTGCACAGGAGAGGGTGGTGTGCAGCTTTGGGGAATCACGGTTAATTTTCCCACTTCCAAGCTGATCAGATTTCAGACCAGCATATAAGGAAAAGTACTTTGACAAGACCACTCAGAGGCCAGAGATGGAATGCTCTCAGTTTTATAAAAAGTCTCATATGCTCAACCTTGCATTAGCACGCCTGTCAATGCTGCCGTTGAGGATCTGCTCTCATGTGCAATACCCCTCCTGACAAATAGGGGGTGCTGTTTGAACCTTACGCTGTTATCCCCTTACCACCTACCTTGATCTTCCTCATTACGACTGTCCTGTTCTGAAAAGAAATGTCCATCAGAGAAATAAAACAGAAACAATAAATTCAAGCCATCGTCCGGAGTGCAGATCTTCATGACAGGATTCAGAAGCCTTTAATCTTTAATCTCAGATCTATCACCTCTGACTATTGACTTGTCCACTCTGCCTCCACGGACCCCACATGTTCTCGAGTCAATATCATAAACACACATGGATGGGCAATACTTTAATGACAGAGTACCCTTTCAAGTCACTACAAGTTTACAAAGACAAATTGCGAGTGATAAGCATTCTCTGAACTCAGCTCAGTTCAACGCACATCCACAATCCCGAAACCAACAGCTTTCAAAAACCTTCAAAAAAATCATCCCTTTCAAATTTCAATTAGCAGAAATTGCTGATTTATTAGATGCAGCTATGAATAATTTTGCCTGTACGATTTTACAATGCGCCTTTTCTTTTATCCATTGCCTGTTCGAAAGGTCAGTTAGCCTAGGTGTTTTAGCCATTCATTTTTCTCAGCTTGTTAAAAGCATGTGATTTTTCTGGGCATGTGTAAGCTGACAGCTGGTTAACTTGATATTATATGTGTTGACCTTTCAGACATATGACAGGGTAAACTCACTTTTCATATACTCATATACATTCATCTACTCACATACATTCATATACTCACATACATTTTTTCATGCTTTTTGGTTTCATTAGCCATGTTACTAACAATGAGAACATTTATGCAGAGCCAGATGGATGTCTGGCATAGCTGATTATATAACATTGAATGTATAAACTTCCATATGTTGTGGAACAGTGAAAAGCAGAGAGCTGGGATGTTGCTGGCGTTGCCCCCTGGATATGTCTTATTACAGCCTCAGTGGCAGGGAGAATCCAAAATAGTCTCTGCTGGGCTGAAATCTTCTCAAAATAAACTGGATTTTAACCCATGCAGGTGCCATCTTGGCCCTCCTGTTAGATCTCTAAAAATTATACCACTGGAAAACTATTTTAGGTTTGCAGAGTCTGGGGGATAATAGGCTGGGCCACCAAAGACATAGCAGTCTTTGCTTATGAGCATGATTTAGTGTGCTAAGCTGGGGACTCAGCCCGAGACCTCAAGTGCTCCTCATGGCGATCCAGTCACAGCCTTTGCCGGCTTCAAGTAGCAGGATCAGACAAAGTAACCAGCCCTGATACAGGAAGGCACATATCCATTAAGCATTCAATCAAAGGCTTGTTTAGGTTATTAAAATAGATGGTGCTTTTTACCTTAACCTTACCATTTGTCTTCTTTAATTTCTAAAATTATAAAGTATTCAAACCTTCGCTGCACCCAAAACTTCTTATTATTTGCCCTCCTGTCCACCCTTTGGTCTTTCCCTGCCCTTGACTGATTTGCTGTCCCTCATACATTCTCTCGCACATCACTCTCATCTTGGTGGATCTGACCCAGCTGTGTGTGTGTGTGTGTGTGTCTGTCTGTCTGTCTGTCTATGCAGGGGCTGTCTGTGCGCGTCTGTGTGTGTGTCTGTCTGTCTGTGTGTGAGTGTGTCTGTGTGAGTGTGTGTGTGTGTGTGTGTGTCTGTATGTCTGTCTATGCAGGGGCTGTCTGTGCGTGTCTGTGTGTGTGTCTGTCTGTGTGTGTGTGTGTGTGTGTGTGTGTGTGTGTGTGTGTGTGCGTGTCAGTGTGTGTATTTTGAGACTGAAATCTCCCCAGCACTCTTACAGCTAGAGCCCAGCAGCAAGTCCTGCCTGCTGATGCAATTCTGAGGACAGTAATATCAGCATGACTTTCTACTGGGGTATCCCCCGGTCAGCGCCCTTGCCAGGTGTTTCCAGGTACCCTTACGTTGCCCCAAACCCCATTTTCACCTTATTTCAGTTCTTTCCAGGTTTGCAACAACACTTCACTCTGCAATGTGCATCGCTCCCTGAAGCCTGCCTATGGCTGTCTCATAGACAGGGACAGTGCTCCTCTGATTTGCACCCCGCCAAGCTGTTGGTTCTTCTTTCACACCCCAGGTCACATGATGCTGTGTGGGAGACCCGAGCTGCTGATTGGAGGAGCCGCGCATCTCATGCCGCTGCCAGCTCGCTTCCTGTAGGCGTCTTGATGGGTCTGTAGGAGGCCCTTATGTAGGGGCCAGCAAAGGTTTGCTGGCTGACTTAAACCCCCCCCCCCAGGCACCCACCCACCCACTGTGGTGAAACAGTGTCAGTTATGACCCCTAGTCTGATCTGGATGAATGCCTTGGCTGGCTGATCTACTCAGGAGCCCCCAGATAAACAGAACCACATATTACAGTCTGTTTAATGTCTTTGGCATGTATTTTAAAAAGGAGGATGCAGACACATTCTAGTACATATCAAATATCTACGGCTCATTTTGGCAAATTGGGTCGCACTTAGAATCAGGTTTTATTATAAAGACAAGAAGAACGGAGAATGGATGTCAACTGAATCACAGATGAAATGATATTAAATATAGGTATATTTTTTTGTAAAAATCTTTCTTGTTTCCCATAATCAACATTTAAAAGGTTTCACTTCTTTGATGTCTAACATGTGATAAACACTCTTTTCAGGCCTGTGAGTTACTCAGGCAAAAGTTTCCATACGATGTTAATTGTGGATACTCATTTCTGTGAGCTTAATGGAATTCACAGTGTCTCTTCGTATTGTGACAGGGAGTGAAAATGAACCATTTTGTTACAAATCAGCCTCAGAGCGTTTACAGTTTAGTCCAGATGGCCATTGTTGAATCCTTTAGGAAATGCAATTTTTAAAGGCACAGCAGGAAACATTAGATTAACCGTACCAGTTCTACATCTCTAAACAGTCATTTTCAGTATAAATCAAAGGGTTCTTATATGTGTGAAATTTACCAAGAAATATCCAATTCTTTCAATTGACTTAGAGCTTATAATTAAACGCAGATCCACCATGTTATTGTGTGATGCAAACTCCCTGGATGTAAACTGATGTATTCATCATCTTTTTAATAATTTAATTTAATTCTGTCCTTTGTCCATCTTACGGACTTTGCAGTCCTGATACATCTTCACACAAAATCTCAAGATGCATATTTTCTCTGCATGGGAAAAGGTTCTCAAGGCTTCAAACAATCCTCACGAAGGGCTGAAAGAGCTTTCTGTTAAACAGACAAATTCCTATCAGGCACATTCCCCAACCACCCCCCCACCCCCAGTGCAAACTGTAGTCTGCAAATCAGTTTTGAACCCATTAAGCCAAATCTCTGGATGCACACAGCTGCTCTGGGTATGGGAGGGGGGAAGGTAAGACTTGAGGCAGAGGAGCGGGCCCAGATCTCCCCGAGCGTGAAACGTCCTGACGAGCATACTTACATGGAAAGGTAGCTCATTCCCTCGATCTGGCGAGTCTGAGGCGCTCGAGACGGGGATGGGGGGAGGGGTGGGGTGAGAAAGGAGGCGAGAGCAGTGGAGTGGAGCCGGAGCGCCATGTCGGGGCTCTGAATCACGGGAGCGCTCGATCTCCCAGGGTGGATGTGTGAGAACAGCGAGTTCACCACTAACTACGCTCATGACAGTGTGGGGTCAGGTCGCCGAGCAGTACCGCGAAAATCACGCAGCTAAATATCCATACCCAGGGCATCCTAGAATGACAGCGAGGTGTTGCTGTGTGTGAACAATAAAGGATTAATAAATGGTGAATTGCAGCGTGCTATATATTGTATCGTAAATGTCCAGTTTTCCTCGGACCCAGCCTATTACGTGACCAGTCGACATTCAATGAGCCCGTTTCCACTACAATGATATATTTCTTTACATCATGTAGCCGTTGGATTTTTTTTTTTGTTATGGCTATAAATCAGAGGCATGGCAAATCGAAACGCATCCAGTAAATGTCAGTTTGTGCTGGAGCACCGCTGGTGACGACGGCTGTAAATGTGACCCTCGCTGCACGATAAACAGCGCCGGTCCTTTAAATGCCACCAGATGGCTGTGGGGTTGTGCCGGGCCGTCTCCTGTCAGCCGAGCTGATTGCTACGTTTGGTTTGTTTTCCCCCCTGACAGAAAGGCCTGGGTCGTTTGGGAGGCAGACCTGACTATAGCTCGAGGTCTCCCTGATTCTCCGAGCATGGCCCCCAGATAAACAAAATACAGGCAGTCACACTGATACACAAGGACCTCTCCACTCCTGCCACTTGATGGAGTGAGCCTCTGTGATGTTCCTGTGAGGATTCTCCCAAATCCAACTCAATAACAAGCAGTCTGAAAATGTTTTTTTTTGGCCCAAGAGTGAAGCAAATAATAAATTTGGACACTTTCACTCATTGGTATGAATGGAGATTTTCCATAGCAGTTGGGACTAGGTGCCTCTCTTCAGAGGATACATCTCCAACCAATGACCCCCAGATGGGTCTTTAATCTTTTAGTTAGTCCAGCTGTTGAACCACTTCATTACCCGTGCAGCACTTCACAAATGGCCAGATTTAAAAGTCAATTACTTTCAATATTATGCTATTGCATTTCATTCTCTTCCCTTTATAAATGACCAAAACCACTCAAGGGTGAATGTTGTGTGTGTGTGTGCGTGCGTGTGTGTGTGTGTGTGTGTGTGTGTGTGTATGTGTGTGTTTACAATATGCTTCTTGTATAACAACATAAGGTTTGGATAAAGTCTTGATTTTTAACTGGGTTGGCTCAAGAACATGCTTATATGCTCAGTATTGATTGGGTTCAGGGATGAAGATGTTGGTTTGCGTCAGGAATGGCATAGCTTTGTTTTGATCAGGGATAAAGTTGCTGTGAGATTATGTGCTGTGACTTTATGCCATATAACAGTGAGTTGTGATGTGAGATCATACTGTATTGCAGTGACCTCACTGAAATGCATTACTCTGTGTAACTCTTAATCATCTGATTGGCAGTGCGCTGGCAAAGTGACTGCGATGCATTATAATGGAGACTCGGAGATACCCACTCTCCCAGAAAGTCATTTAAAAGAGGATTATCATGTACCCCCCAGAGCAATGGCAGGGGATTTGCAAACTGCGGCTTCATTAGTAACTCCCTAAATTGCCTCTAAAATTGCAGAGAAACTGCGTGTCATTTGCAGCTGGACCTGTGCTGGCATGCGACTGCTTGAACTGTCCCAAAGAGGACATCGAGATCACAATACCATGTCTTTGTTGCAGATTGTGGTGGCGGCTCTCGTTAGCCAGTTACCCTGTGCTTTTATAAACCACCATAAAAATGATCTTATGCTGATGTGTCAGGTGATGGGGTGAGGATCTGCTGATGGAAGAGCGAGGAGCTCAGCAGGGTTCAATGAATCATTAGAACACTCGAACTTAAAATGAGGTCGAGGCCCCTTTAATAAGAGCATGCAAATTGGTAATTAAAATCTCACAAAGCAAATGCACCATAGATTAATGGGTAGCAATTTGTGGAGTTTGCATGCTATGCCTGTGTCAGCATGGGCTTCCTCCACCTACACTGGCTTCTTCCCAAAGTCCAAAAACATGGTGAATTTATGCTTTGAAATTGAAAAGTTAAGTGTATGTGTCCTGCAATGGACTAGCCTCCCGTCCAGGCTGTCTCCTGCCTCTGCTCCCACCTGATATTGCCCCAAACACTTGCATCCCATAAGACTGTCATAAGATTTCCTTGAATTTTCTCAACCGCCCTCATGGAATCCACCCAGTTGACCTGATTTATGACAAGTCAATTAGTCCAAACAGGGCCAGCTGGCTTTTACTAACTGAGGCACCCGCTGGCACAAGATTGCTGATTAATTGTCACCTGAAAGCAAAAGGTCGCCTCAGTCCGGCCCCTTTCCGTTGCTGTGCCCTTTGACCCCCCATGTGAGATTGGACGGGTATAGATAGCACCTTGTGTTACATCGTAATAGGCCGCCAGCTGTTTTCCTGTAGGACAAAGACAAAGAAGAATACACCTATCCAGGGGATGGAGCCACAGCCCCCCAGGGCAGTTTCACCTCACCAATTAGTCACACCAACAGCAGAAAGTCCTACATGTTACACCACCCGCTGCCCTCCATTCATTTATATTTTCCAATTCTTATGAATGATACGTTGGCTCTGGTTTTGCCGGTGGACAGAATTAGTTAGATTTCTTAAAGTGTCCTCTTGAAGAATCTGTTTATTATCTGCTGGCAGCTCTGAGGGGAGAATAGGTTGTTTGCTCTATTTCCATACGTCGTTGCAGGCCAAATGAAGAAGCTTGTCGTCATTTTTTACGAAGCAGGACTGGAATGACCAGGTTCAGATAAACGGGAGCAGAGTCTTAAAGTCTACAAGGGCTTATGAAACTTCACCCCTCAGGCCCTCTGATTCTGTCTTTGCCTCCTTCTCATTCTCCATTATTATTTCCACTCCTCTTTCTCTGCTGCCCTTTCTGTTCCACGACGGCTTGTGGCTGGCTCCCATTAAACCTCTCTCTGCCTGATTGCTTCCTTAATGCCTGATTCACTTGGCTGAAACGACCGTCCTCAGACCTATCTTTGCCAGAACATCCAAAGCAATTGTTTATATTGTCGTAACAGAGTGACACATGGAGATCTCTCCATAAACCCCAGGACCTCTATTCTCTGTACTTGCCCCAGACAGTGGATCCCTACCACCTCCCCAGACAGTGGATCCCTGCCACCTTCCCCAGACAGCAGATCTCTGCTACCTCCCCCTCCCCCAGAGGGAGCATATATGTCATCTCACAGACACTGGATCCCTGCCACCTTCCCCATATAGTGGATTCCCGTCACACCCACCAGACAGTGGTCATCTGTCACCACCAGTGCTAAATAAGGACAGCTAAGCCCACTGAAAATGGCTTTGTTTGTGATCACAGTATTGACACAGATATGCAGCTGCTTCAAGTTAGTATTTTTATTTTTCTGAAATATATTATCCTTTATTTTATTTTCCTTCCTCCCTCAAGCACCTTTATCATATATATGTGTGTGTGTGTGTGTGTGTGTGTGTGTGTGTGTGTGTGTGTGTGTCCGCTCTCATCCTGCTGGTTGTTCTGGGGTAGAATTAAAGTCAGGTACTCAGAGCTGACCTGTTTGTCCCAAGCCTGCGCTTTCACACTCTACTCCACTCCACTCCACACTCCACTATGCCCTGCTACTGTCTCTATATCGCAAAAACATGCATTCTGTATGTCAGTAGTCATGTAATGCAGAGGGTTGAAATTGACATTCTCCAGATTACCAGACCTCAAGGTTCACAATTGCTTCTCTTCATTTGTTAACGGCGTCCTTTAGCATTTTTGCTCCAGTTGACATACTGGAGTACCAACTGAAACGGGGACGGTATAACACTGAAAGGGCGCGATAAATCAAGTCATACACATCCCCTTAAGTTGATTAATGAGGTTGTAGTATGGATCGTATCATTCTCTCCGGGTCTGCTCTGTAGGTGACAAATTGACTACATTTGCAAGGTAGTGTGGAAAAATCCCCAGGAGACAACGAAAATGTAAAATCCTGCATGACTTGCGTGTAAATGAAAATGCGTTTAGAAATGAAATGCAAAATGCAGTTTTAAACAGTTAAAGTTCTCTAGTCCTCTGTAGCTATTCTTTAAAAATTGCCTGTGTGACCGGATTACCGTGGGCACGCAAACGATCTCTGGAAAGTGCCCCACCACCAACAGCTTCTGGGCACGGTGGCCAGCGAAGGTCCATCTGCTTTCATGCATTCCAATTTTTAAAAATAAAAATTTCTTGAAATTTTTCCACAACCCTCAGGGTGTGGGACTGATAATGTTTGTAAGTCTTTTGTTGTTTTACCTTTTGGTGAGAGCTTATTTGCTTGGGCCCAGAAATACTGCAGCTTCTTATCTCATTTAGGCAAGCTTAGCATGTTTTCATTGCTGGATGGCACTGCGTCACATTAGGGGTGACACTCTGGAACGTGAGGGTGTGGCGAGCTTTTGGTGTCAAGTGACGTAATTATGGAGCCTGAGAATTTCACGCTGGTCTGGTCGTGTCAACTTGCAAACCTGCATCAGTTCAGCCAACGAACGTGTCTAACGTGGACAAGCCCAAAAACATGAGATCATCTTTCATTGCTGATTTTGGGGATAATTAAGATGTAAAGCCATTATTTAAAAATTAGATATGATAACAAGCAAAGAGGCTGCTTCACAGACGAGGCACAGAGCAGGATTTCTATTTATACATTTCATGCATTTGAATTTATATATCCCATTCATTTAGTTTGCCTGTGAATTGGCATTTCACTCAGAAATTACATAACAGCAAACCAAACCCAAACATCATGGGGGTGTTCATCAGGAGGGCTGTGTGCATGTGTGTGTGTGTACGCCTTTCCCTATAACCCTGGTCTGTGGCATTTCTCACCCAACCCTCACTAGGGGGAGTGGGTTCCTGCCTCACTCTGTGAGGTGTGTAACCTGACCATTGGCCCAAAACTCTATCCAGCTCAAAAACTTGTCCCTAAAAATAGATATAAAGCAATAATATGCAACTGTAGACACTGCTTCACATAAATCCGTCTGTGAAACACTCCCACTGACTGTAAAAACCCACGTAGAGGGAAGCTGAAGCATGCCTAGTCCAAGAGGAAGAGGCCATCACTGGCTTAAAAGAATCAATGGCATCATTTTAAAAATGCAGTTGCTTTTGAATGACAGCCATCACTGGCATGGTGAAAATGATGTGACCCTAACTGGAGTGATATTCATGTCTGTGTGTAGTTATATATTTCAATCCTTTTTCCCTTGGAGGAATTCTAATTAGATAAATGAAAAATTGCCTACATAACAAGCATCTGGAAGTAGCAGGGATTAATCTCTGGCCTTTTCTGACCTGCACGCTTGAACACTCGCTTAAATGTTTTTTAGGAAGAGTGGATGGCACGAGCAGAACAGTACATGATTATACAAATATTATTAAAGTCACATATTGTGTTTACCCTACTAACTCATTTTAAATTTAATTAATATATCAGATTTTTTAAAGTCTAGTAGATTATCAAAGCAAATTATTTTAGAAGCGTCTTGTGGTGATTTTCTAGGGGGAATTAAGAGAAACAAGGGGAAAAAAATCAGTTTGCAGTTTCAGGTGTTATCAGCATCTGGAATCCAGTGTTGGACTCCGGCAGAGCTGCCCTTTGTCACCAGTTCTGTTCACAACTTTTATGGACAGAATTTCTGGGCATAGCCAAGGGGCGTGGGGGGGTCCGGTTCGTGGGCCTCAGGATTGTGTCTTTGCTTTTTGCAGATGATGTGGTCCTGTTGGCATCATCGGGCTGTGACCTGCAGCATGCGCTGGGGCGGTTTGCAGCTGAGTGTGAGGTGGCTTGGATGAGGATTAGCACCTCCAAGTCTGAGGCCATGGTTCTCGACCGGAAAAGGGTGGATTGCCCTCTCCTGGTGGAGGATGGGTTACTGCCTCAAGCGGAGGAGTTCAAGTATCTCGGGGTCTTGTTCATGAGTCATGGAAAAAGGGAGCGAGAGATCGACAGACGGATGGGTGCAGCGTCGGCAGTAATGCGGATGCTGCACCGTTCTGTTTTGATGAAATGGGAACTGAGCTAGAAGGCAAGGCTCTCAATTTACCGGTCGATCTACGTTCCTACCCTCACCTATGGTGATGAGCTCTGGGTAGTGACTGAAAGAATGAGATCGCGGATACAAGCGGCCGAAATGAGTTTCCTCCACAGGGTGGCTGGGCTCAGCCTTAGAGAGGGTGAAGAGCACGGATATTCGGGAGGGGCTCATAGTAAAGCTGCTGCTCCTCCGCATCGAAAGGAGCCAGCTGAGGTGGTTCGGGCATCTATCTAGGATGCTTCCTGGACGGCTCCCTGGGGAGGTGTTTCAGGCATGTCCAACTGGAAGGAGGCCCCGGGGCAGACCCAGGATATGCTGGAGAGATTATATCTCTTGGCTGGCCTAGGAACGCATTGGTATTCCCCGGTGGAGCTGGAGGAGGTGGCCAATGAGAGGGAGGTCTGGGCATCCCTGCTTAGACTGCTGTCCCCACGACCTGACCTCAGATAAGCGGCAGAAAATGGATGGATGGATGGATAGATGGATGGATGGAATCCATGGAAAGTATTTACCAACCAATTCAAAGAATGAGGCTCAAGTAGTTCCTTTTTACAATAATGTGTACTGCAGTACAAATGATAAGTGCAATTTTGCATCCAAAAAATCTTTGCTATATTCAAAGCAAATAAAATAAAAATTTGATATATTCATATCTATGATAAGAATCATTATATTGTTACACTGTACTACTATTTAGGGTGTAAGGATTGATTATTCTAAATTTATGTCCATAATGCATTGGACTTTGACCTCTGCCAGAGCACAGGATTGTGGGTAAGAATCCATAGAATGCAGCACTGTGACACCCTGGCCATTGTCCAGCTACACAGAACTGTACATCTCTCTGGCTTCTCGCCACTATCCCACAATCCCTTGCTTCTGAAAACAGCAGATTTCACAGAACAAAAGACTTATTTTCCTCCTGTTCCCTCAGGCCTGGCACTTCTTTCCGCAGGACAGTTGCAGAGCCAGCCTCCCAAAAACTAAATGTCATCCTCAGAGATAACAAGCATTACATCAGTTGTTCATCATATTTCTTCATAAGCATTTTCCCAGTTATGGTCTCAGAAACGTGGGTGGTAGCGTGGTGTACCCCACGGACAAAATATAAATAATCTATTGGCACTTAGTCACATTTTTTGATAAATGGTAAGCATTCCAGCCCCTTCAAACCATTCTGCAGAAAAACAGTTACAATGGCACAGTGATGTTTAACAGTACATTATATATTACACTATTCTGCAATGTGGTGTAAAATGTCCAACGCGTGCTGGTGCCGGGTGATATTATATAAGCACAGATGAAGATGATCCGATGCTCCAGCTTCTCGCATTCACCTCCTGCTGCTCCCCGCTTGCACGTGGTGGCCTGAGCTTTCCGTCCATCAGGCCGGCCAGCTCACTCTCATTCCTGCTGCTAGGGGTCGGCTGAGGAATGGGAGGGGCAGATGGTCTCTCTGCCAGGGTCCGCTGAGAGCACACAGGCGTGCCGTTCTCTTTGTGCATTGTGGTTAGGGATAAAGGGACTGATAGATTCCCCTTGGACCGAGATGAGATGCTTTTTTGACCGTCTACTTCCCAGAGTCCTCTACAGGTTCTTATACCAATTGAAGTCATATCTAGACCTTAAGCAGGAAATGATGACAATACTTACGCAGCTGTGTGGTCAGAAATCAGCAAGCCCCGAAATTGAGGCATTTTTTCGTGGGTTCCTCTTTTAGGGCACCTGGGAGGTGATGAGATCACTGTCCCCCAGTGGTGTCAGGTTGGAGGGTGCTGTTCAGACCCTGTGGATTAAATGCCGCTGAAATCCATATTTCAGAGAGTGTTAGCTGAAGAGCTGTGCTGTGCCATGGCACCGCTGCCACCTTACAGACACCATAGCTTAATGCCTCCATGTTGCACCTAATCCTATATGTCACATGACCTGACTTCTAAAGACCGCCCCTGCCTGCCTCAGCCATGTGGTGAGAAGGTCCAGAGTGCCCCAGGAGCGTCTTTGCTCACTTTGATCTGTGCCCACACCATCACGCCCCCCCAGCTCCTTTATTGTCCGTCTGTCGCTCTCGGTTTACACAAGTCATGTGTTCAAAGGGTTAACAGCGGCTCTCGCGGGGATCCGAACCTCAAAGCTGGCATGCTGTTTGTGCCCATGTCTGTTACTGCCTCTTGACTGCCCCATGTGGGCAAGGGTGTGGCTGGAATCGGTAGGTCGCTGGTTTAAATCCCAAAGTTGGCAGACCGATTTCACCTTTGGGTCCTTGAGAAAGGCCCTTAATCCCCATTGTTCCAGGTACTGTCTGCCCCTGCTTGCTCAATTGTTCATCATTTTGGATAAAATCATCTGCTGACTAAGTGTGAGAGTCCTGGGTTATTTTTGTGATGTAAACAGTGATGCTGTACATATAGCTAATCACTTCTGCAAAGCCATTGCAAAATTACTGTTTATAAGCTTAGCTTATAAGTTTCCTTATTCTCTCCCATATACGGTGTTGTTTTATTTTACTTTTGAGGCTATTCATGCATGCGTTGGCTTTATGGTTCAGCAGGGGATGCCTCCACCTAATTGGCTCTTCTCCTAATAAGCCACGCCCACCTTTCCTAAATACATGCTGTGGAGAATTTGACTTATTGAGGTCTCCCTTCAAGCACTCCTGATTGTAGCCAATTCCCTGTATGATAGAGAAGCAAATAATAGCTATGCTGAAATGTGTAACTGACATAGAGTAAAATTCTGCCATTTTTTTCAGCAGAGGTGAGATAGATGACGGTAAGTTTGCTCCCAAAAGCAATACAAATACAAAGAATGCAATACAGAACCTAAACTTAAGGTGGCAGCATCAGGCTTGGTCACACAGGAGGAGCACTTGTGGAAGTCCACCCAGACTGATTGTAGTGCTGTTATATTGCCATTAGACACTATGGGGCGCTGCAGACGCCAGATTTAATAAGGGTAGGTTAGGGTATAAATGGGAAACAAACAAAATATAAAAAAAGTAATCTATAAGTAATATATAAATAAAAAATATATATAAATAAAATATTATATAAATAAATAATTGACTTAAACATTGTAAAATAATTGATTTTTTAGAAAACTTGCAGATGTATGTTTACTGGTCTTGCTTATCCACAGTTTTAAGCCAAAAAATATTAGTAGAGCAATTTTTTAAGCATTGAACATAAACACAGTTGTGTTTCATTTTGCTGCATTAATATTTTTTTAAGCAGACATTTGTATTCTGGTCTATTTAAACAGCTTACTGATTTTACATCTGCTTGTTCAAGGAGCCGTGTATATATATATATATATATATATATATAT
>JAAGVU020000099.1:1142247-1157657 GCA_011763525.2 Mormyrus iriodes | reverse complement strand
TTTTCTGTATTTATATTTTTTTAAGCAGACATTTGTATTCTTGTCTATTTAAACTGCTTACTGATTTTACATCTTTTTGTTCAAGGAGCTGTGTATATATATATATATATATATATATATATATATATATATATATATACATGCCTCTCTCAAGAACCTCTCATAAATATCCCCCCACGGGGTCTGAAATCTGGAACCAAACTCTGTACCTCAGCCACTACGCCACCTTCTGGTCTCAACATTCTCAGGCACACAGACCCACAAAGGGAATGAGAGATGAAGGAATTTGGCTGGCTCCCATTCATGTTGCCATGGCAACATTTCAAGCCAGTCACATGGTGGAACACATAACATCTGCTTTTTGAACATGGCATCATCTCAAGCCCAAAGGGCCAAGCAGAGCAATAGGGCCAGTTTTCAGAACATAAATCCCTACCAGAAATGCATTCAGCTGCGACTGTGAGTTATTCACTATACACTGGAACTTGTCCAGAATAATGACATATTGAGAATAAAATACGATAGTTTAATAGTTTAAATATTATGGTTCAAGTTCCTTTCCCTCTGTGATAATTCTAAGGCCAGTTGGTATTTTATCTTTTACTAGCCTGCCAAGTCTTTTTTACTCCGTGCGGATCATGGGTCAGTTCCTCATCACACCCAGTCACATGACCCCACCCACCTCAAAGTATATCCCATAAACGGCCGAGGACCTGTCTGACAGACAAATCGAACTAGGTGACTGATCACAGTCCTTTATTTATCAATGGCTGTGAAACTCACACCCAAATTCATACGTGTGCTGATGACTCCTGGACTCCATATAGGGGCATTTAAACTCAGCCCTGAAGACCGAGTCACACAAACAGATGCAATAAACTAATAAAGATGCAATTTTTAAAATCGCCAACCTCAAAGAACTGCTTGATAAAATATATATATATATATTTTTTTTTTTTTTTTTTTTGCAAAGGAAGAGTATTTTCAGACCTTATCATTCTGTTATGCATAAATGTCATCAACAATTAGCCCAAGGAGTTCCTAGTGATAAAAACAGTAATAATGTAAGAGAGCCACAGGGGGCAGTATTGCACCACAATACAGAGCACTGTTCTGCTGTATTAATGTCACATTCTGCTGTATCACAAAATGACCAACTTGCTGACTTTCAGGCTTTGGGGATGACTATCATTTTTGGTATTTGGCCCCGAATGTGTGTCCTCGGGAATTATGGGACCAAATCCCGATCCAATCCTGGTGTTTGACACAAGTGCTCATGCAACATTTTCCATTTTCTGTAATGAAAGGGGATCATTTTAAAAAAATCATCGCAGTTCGTTTGCAGATTGCACCATGAGTGACCTTAGCAAAGGCATCCATCAGCAAGGCTAATCCAAAACGGCCCGGGCTCCATTCACGCCATCGGCTGCTGCCAGCACCATTAGCTGCCAGGAAATGTCACTCAGTTAATCGAATAGCACAGGAGCAAAAAAAAAAAACATTTTCATCAGAGCCGTCCGCTTCGGTCGTATGAATCTGGATTTAATGGAATGCTCATTTATATGCTCCATTGATTGGTCTACCGTGTTTCCTTTGTATGGTGACATTTAGAAAGTGTTTTTTTTGTAATATAAATTCATTTAATGCATTCAGAATTTCATTATGGACGGCTAGATTGACTTCTGTGAATTGTAATCCAATATTTGCTGCTGCAGGTTAATGCTCTTTAACTTAATTTGGCCACTTTGGCATGTAACAGCCTTTTTTTCATCACGCGTCTTGTTTTCTTCTCTCCTTCTTCTCTCCCCCGCTTTCCTTTTCTTTCCTCCTCCCTCCTTTTCTTCTCTCCCTTTCTCTCACTTTCCCTCTAATTCCTACTCCCCTTTTCTTCTTGCATTTCTTGTCCTCTCCTCCTCTTCATTTCTCCGCTCCTCTCCCTTTTATTCCTCCTTGCCTCTACTTCTCACCTTTCTTCTCTATTCTCTTCTTTTCTCTCCCCTGCTTTCCTTTTCATTCCATTTCTCTCCTCTTGTCTTCTCTCCTCTTCACAATTTCCATTGCATTCCCTTTCTTTTCTCCTCCCTCCTCTTTTCCTTTCTTCCTCTTCTTCTCCTTGCTTTTCCTTTCATTCCTTCTCACTCCTCTCATCTCCTCTCCACTTCTCCCTCTCCTCTGCTTTCTATTATCCCTCTTTCCCTAATCCCTCTCTCTCAGGTATCCTTTATTTGGTTTCTTATTCCTCGCTTCAACGTTCAGTGAGGAAGAGGCCCAGGGCATGAGGGAGACACAGCTAGCTGGTGGGCCAGGCCGAACCACAGGTAGCGCCCACATGTTTCTGTGAAACCACCGCGAAGGCGGCTCTACCACAACACGATTTCCAAGAATCCATCAGCACTTCCAACCATCACTGATTTTCCTGTCTGCACATCTGTCAGCTGCCCTACGATTCTTTGTCAACCGAGCCATGATTTCATACAACACTCCGCCACCCCAACACAAGCCCTTCCTGGAGCCCAAAATGTGTATTTAGCCAGCAATTCACTCTTCACACCTTCACCAAAACAAACATCCATCCATCATCCATTTGTCCATTACTCATCCATCCAACCAACACCCTACACTAAAGGAGAGATGCTATAATTACAACCCTATTTCAACTGTCTATCCTGCTCCATAAGTTGTGTGGTCTAATTTGTACACTTTTGCACAATTTGGATTGCCTCTGTCCTTGGTGCTGCAGTACCCTGAGAACCTGGTTTGGTATCTGGCTGCAGTACGGGAGCCTACTGGTCAGCTACATCAACAGCATGCGGCCGATTCAGCCAATTGTGTCTACAATTCTGGTCGATGTTTCCACGCTCCTTGCTCAATACAATAATCTTGACAACCGATAAGAATGAAAGACGATGTAAAGATTAGTAAGTAGTATCCAATGGATGACTTCATGATTAAGTGCAGTGTTTGCTGAATTAATACTAATTGACATTGAGTTAATTGACAATTGATCTGTATTCATTTGTAATGTGAATTTTATTTCGGCTGAGCCTTCACAGACACGTCACTTCTTTTGTCTTTCGGCCTGTAATTGGATTGAAACCAATTCTCTAGGTACCAGTGACTTTCCCCAAGGGCAAAGGAAAAGATTTTTTCCACCTGAATGTAATTCTCATTCAGATTCCAGCTCACATTTAGGTCTTGCATAAAAGTAATAGCGTTCTCACCTGGGATTTCAGATGACAGATGAGCTCACAAGCTCTCAGTGGTAATTAAGCCCAAATGCATCCCATACAGTCGCCCATCCTCACTTCAGCGTTTCAGTCGAGATAATCCTGGGGGCCTCATACTTGCTGAGTAAATGTGTAATTTTTCAGAAAGACTAAAGTCTCATTTAAAATGAGTCCTCACACCCCCCTTTTAAAACATAATCGACAGGCCATAATCGGCAGTTAGTTTCCATCCATCCATATTCTGTAACCGGTCATCCTACTCAGGGTAGCAGGGGGTCCAGAGCCTATGGGTGCAAGGCCAGGGAACAACCCAGGATGGAGTGCCAACCCATCGCAGGGCACACTCACACACCATTCACTCACACATGCACACCTATAGGCAATTCGGTAACTAAAGTTAATCTCAGCATATTTGTTGGCTGTAGGGGGAAACCAGAGTACCCACAGGAAAGCCTGGGACGACACGGGGAGAACATGCAAACTCCACACACCTGGAGCCATGCCAGAGACTCAAACTTTGATGCCAGAGATATGAGACAACAGTAGTAACCACTGCACCGCCGTGCCGCCCCAGCTTGTTGGCTTCTTCTTATGTATTTCTTTATTTAATCCATTCTGAACATTGGCCCTTGATTGAGCGCTTTGCAAGTCTAGCATCTGCCGTAGCATAGAGCAAAATGTCACATTCATTATTTTTCCGGCCTGGTGACCATGTTCTTAGGTCATCTGGTGGCTTTGACTGTGATGTCATCTATTTTTTATGGCGTGTGGACTGGATGGAGAACGCAGAGCCTCCTCAAATGGTACTGTTTCTCAGTCATCCTGCTGTGCTGAATGCTAACATGTCTTAGCATAGCTAGCATGTAAAAAAGCATTTTATAAGTTCAATACGGTAAGGTAAGGCATGCACTGATTACAGCACACTGCTGCACCCACCACAAAACAAACCACCTCAGAGATGAGAACCTGAGTGTAGCCATGTGGTGGAGGGTACCTCAACACCACACTATTTTTTGGTGGCTTGAGTGCCAATCCTGCAATTTCCCTGTAAGTTGGAGGACCTGCCTTGCAGGGCTGGATGTAGATTACCGTCATACCCAGGACGAAGCAATTGCAGATTAAGGGCCTTGCTCAAGGGCCCAAAAGAGTAGGATCACTCCTGGCATTCAAACCAACAACCTTCCGATTGCTTGGACAAATCCCTAGCCGCAGAGCCACCACTCCACCCAGGTTTGATAAGACTGGATAGGAAAACTGCACTTATAGTCTAGTTATATATAACCATAACCACATATATAACCGTATATGTGCTGGGTTACTTTATCCTCCTGCACATAGTTGAGCTTTTTTCAATGAGACATTAAAATAAAGGATGTTTGGGTCAGGATGGCGAACTGAACCACATAGACCTGGCTGTTAGGGACAGGTTTATACAATGATCGACGAAGGTGGGTCAGGTGTAGCCCATGTGATGGAACAGAAAGGACCTGATCTATGAACTCAAGCAGCATTTTCATGGTGTTCTCTCCAGCAGTGATGAAACTGACGCCCAAACACATTTCATAGTTTGGTAATCACTCTACATGAGATTGCTTGACCCCTACGCTCTATGTGTTGTTGAGCTGGGCCTGATTTTAAGCCTCAGGAGGCCCATATCGATCTGCCTGCAGCACACAGCCTCATCCCTGTGCCTTGTGGACTCTCCTTCTGTATTCCGATTCATTTCCAAGGAAGGTGATTAATCCCGCAGCCCGTCTTCTCAGCTTCTCATCTTCAATGCGAGTTTGTGAGTGAGGTCTTGCGTCTCGTCCCTTTTAAATTCCCTTTTCTGTCTTTCGAAAGGAGCTTGATGGAAGGATGCTCCTCAGCGCTGGGGGGGAGGGTCGAACCTGAATGCCTGGTTTTCTCTGATTCTAACTGATGCCATGACTGTGCAATCAGTGAACGACAGAAGCTGAAGGAGGATAGACTTGGCTTTCCCAGCATGCCTCTGGGCTCCGCTAACGCCACCTTCCCCCAGAGTATGTAGATGAGGCTGGGACAGAGCCCCGCCACCACCATCATGCCAAAGTGCATTTTGAGTTGACTAGAAGCAGAATGTGTAGATAGGCAAGCTGTTGGGTGTCTGCCTTGAGGATGCAGGCCTGCCACCTCAGCTTCACCCTCCCCAGGCCACAATCCAGGGCAATGAGAGCCATCGAAGCGCAAAAGGCTCTGGAATTATCCCATATATTCACTTTCCAGTTAACGACAGATGGTCAGAAAAACACAGCTCTGGCCCTTTGGCCTCAGGAACTGTCCGCCTCCTTCAGATGGAGCTCTCATTTCATTACCTACCCCATCTCCTCTTTCCCATCTTGTAAGCAGTAATTGTTCTTCAGAAATATGTCTTCTGAAGCATTTTTGTGGCTGAATTATTTATTCCCAGCTAATGGTGATTCCGGCTGCTTTCCCAGGCATTCGTCCAGGATAGGAGATGGAGTATGGGCTCTCCGTCTTACACTGTGGAAATCATGCTTTCTTGCTGGGCACAATTCCCGGTCCCATTAGGATTCAGGGGAGTTATCTCTGGAGTGACCATTTGCACCTTGCTGAACTTTCAGATCCTAAGCTCCAGTGTACACTCTGAAATATGGTAAACTCTATTTGCATTGTAGTAATATGGCTACCATCTGGATCCCTCCCTATTAATTATCCACTTGGAATGTATTCATTGCTATTCAAAGTCTACTTTGAAGTGAAGGAGTTTAATTTTCAGTGTGAGATACAGCGGCAGTTTCAGAAGTTAATTTCAGAACTGTTTCAATAACGATCCGGGAATGGTCTATTTGTGAAGATCAGCTTTTCGAGGCTGGTTTTGTGAGGTTCCTGAGTTGTGCATTTAAGGGATTTTAAAGACTCGGTCAGGGAGCTCGCGTGTTATAGTTAAAAGTAATGCGTGTGAGCCATTTGCCTGTCAGATGTGTAGAGGTTAAATTCGGAAACACAGACGACAGAGGAAATGCCAGAAGCCATGCTTTCAATGGAGTTCATCTTACCAAATCACTCTGGAATGATAATTCCCCCTTTTAGCCTAGAGTACCATCTTCCCGGTGGACACCATTACGTCTGGCCAGTCTCTCTGTGTATTTGTTTTGCACCTGGCATAACCCTTGCCAGGCTTTTAAAATGGCTCCCAAATCCATTGCCATAAATCCATTCATGATTGTTTTAATTGACTGTTCTTTAGTCCTGTGACTTTGGCCTGTGATTTCTGAACACTTACACTCAGCAGAGGGCATTCACATTTCTGCTCTGCATTGAAATAATGTTCAGTGAACGTTGAAAAAGATTCAATGCAAAATAGTGCTATAAAACACAGGGTGCAGGAGGATGGGGGTCCAAATATTCTTTGCCAGGAGAATATTCCAGAGCTATAGGAGAAAACCAGTGGGGAGGTGGAATTTGAACCCCCACCCTCAAACAGACAAGGCTGCAATACAAACCATGAGAAAACCATTTAAAAAGACCATCAACAACAAAGCCTGCTGGTGGTTAGCCCACTAATACAGCCAATAAGAATGCTGCTTCAGAAACTGTACTGATCTGCTAAGGTCTCTGTCAGCTTTTAGCTATAGGTGCATACTGGGGCTTTAAAAAAGAAATATGAAGTCGTCCTCGAAAAGGAGATCCAGGGAAACCATGTGTCAGATGCGTGCTGGGCAGAGAAGTTCTGAAAGACACCTGAAAGTTGGGCGTGCAGCATGCTCAGGAATCTGGCACCGACACTGACCTTCTATCCCAATGGCCAGCAGAGCGCCAAAGGGGGGCATTTAAAGGGGAAAAAAACACATAAATAAATGACTCAGCAGCACGCTGAGCATGAATGAAGCAGCAATTAAGTTTCTGATTTCAAACTCTGGGCTATTTTACCTTCTAGTTATGAAGACTTAAGAAAAGTATAATTCTACTCTATTGTCTCTGAAAGTATATAACTCCCTAAATGTATGTATTATGCCTGTTTTTTACTTCATTGTCCTGTACCTGCTCTATTCTGGCTACAACTTACCTGACAGTACTGTGGAAAACCACAGCAATGATACATTTAATCCCCCAAACTTCTTGAAGACTTCCTTTGGTGGCAGCACAGTGGAGCGGGCCGAAGCCATTACCTCTTTGATACAGCAGTGTTAGCATACCTTTTTCATTGAGAGTGACCCTCAAAGAGGTATGTTGTTCTGTTCCTACCAGTGTCCGTTAACGTCTCTTCCACCCCCACCTCTCCTCTATATGGGACGTGCCAGCTGCCCAGATGAATTACTGTCTTCCACCATATAGAAGAGAACTCTTCAAAACAGCTTCTGCTCTTCTTCCCGCTGTCAGCACAGGTCCTCATATCTGTAAATCGTGGGAGAGACCTGGTGGTGCTGGGAGGGTGGAGATGCTTGGGGAACTTCACCTCCACCCAGCCTTCCCTAGGTGGTCCATCCCCCATGGCTGTCTTCAACCAGAGGTCAACCCAACCTTCTCCTTGCCCCAAGACCGAGAGTCTTTGCACTCCTGGATTGATGTCATCAAAGGCTTTCAAAAGAAATCGAAAGAGTCTCTTGAAGCAGACAAAGTGGAATTTTGCACAGGTTGCAAATAACAAGGCTTGACATGATGCTATATTTTCCATTTGCACAAGCAAAGGCATGTTGGAATGGATCTCTTTGCCTACCCCATCTTGCTCTCCATGAGACACACATACAGGTGACAACAAGCTCAGCGGCCACAGCACAGAGTCAGCCAGCATGCAGCAACCCTGAAGCTGAGAGTTAAGGGCCTTGTTCAAGGGCCCACAGACACATTGCTATTCTGACAAGGCTGGGTTCAAACCAATGATCTTTGAATGAATAGTATAGAGGCTTAGCCTGCTGTGCTACTAACTCACCATTTGCTTAACTTGTGTATCCAAACAGGAGCCTGGCGACGGGTGAGAGTATGTGCCTTTCAGCACATAATGTGGCCCAATCACACCTCTTCAGGAAATGGCGGTCTAATGCCTCTGCACACAGGTCTTCTCAAGCATCAACCCCCCTCCCCCCCACCCCTAACCTGTTTTGAAGTATACACTCACCAAAGTCTGTTCAAAGCCAGCTGAGGAAAGGCTTTGGTAGGTGTCTCACAGCCAACCAGCCAGTTGTGCTTGGCACCTTGCAGCAGGAAGACAGACATCTTGTGAAGTCCCTCACTGGCTGGGTCACAATGCTTCCTGAAATGATGGAGGATTGTACTGATGATGAGAATTTCAGACTTTATTGCAGAGAAAAACCTGAGGATGATGACATGATTTCTGTTTATATATTTACGTCTATTTGTATAATAAGATAGGTCCTGAAGCTATGCCTGTCTGCTGCTTTGTTCAAGATAGCAACAGCAGGGAACTTTCCGGATCCTGAATCCATGATTTTCCATCCCAGCTCAGTCTGGTGGCTCAGAAGGTGTTCCAGTCTCGGTGTCACCTGCTGTCACCTGCTGTACTACTTTGGGTTTCAAGAGGAAGGCAAAATATTTCTAGAATTGTCCCCTAAAATAGAAAAAATGGGTCAGAGGAATTCATTTCAGTTTTATATTTTTTGACAAATGGAAATTAAGAGCGCAAGGCAGCGGTTAAGGGCTTCAGACTTCATTTTCCCTGGTCAAGTTCCCGTAGGAGCTCGGCTGTTATACCCTTGAGTATAATATTTTGCCTGACTGGCTCTAACAATCACCAGTCCACCTGCCAACTGCTTCCCCTGCTCAGGGATGCTGGATGGGCCTGGAACCAATCCCAGGAAGCACAGGTCACAAAACAGGGGCACACAGTGGATGGGATACCTGTCCAGCAAGTTAGAGATTTAAATATTTCTAGGCTGTAGGAGGAAACTGGGGGGAAAGCTGCACAAACACAGGGGCAACATACCAACACTACACAAAGATACACCAACAGGGGCAACATACCAACTCTACATAAAGATACACTGACAGGGGCAACATACCAACTCTACATAAAGATACACTGACAGGGGCAACATACCAACTCTACACAAAGACACACTGACAGGGGCAACATACCAACTCTACACAAAGATACACCAACAGGGGCAACATACCAACTCTACCTAAAGATACACTGACAGGGGCAACATACCAACTCTACACAAAGACACACCGACAGGGGCAACATACCAACACTACACAAAGACACACCAACAGGGGCAACATACCAGTTCTACACAAAGACACACCGACAGGGGCAACATACCAGTTCTACACAAAGACACACCAACAGGGGCAACATACCAACTCTACACAAAGACACACCGACAGGGGCAACATACCAACTCTACACAAAGACACACCGACAGGGGCAACATACCAACTCTACACAAAGACACATTAAGCATCCTTAATTCTTATACTGACCTTTATAATGCATTTTGAAGGTATCTATAGTCCATCATAGATGAAAGCTTCACAGGGCACTTGCTTGAGTGTGTCACATTCACGAGACGTTTTGTGCCTAAAATGTTGTGCAGTGATTTGTTGCAAACAATACAGAAAAGGTGACAGCTCAACCTTCCTCTGTGTCCTTAACAGGAACACGGCCGTTAATGCAATTTGATTTGCATTACTGTGCTCGTAGCTTCTGGGACAGGCACGCACCCCCGCAAACCGGAATAGGACAAGCGGCTAGAGAAAATGGATGGATGGAAGGACGGATTTTCCTTACGTAACTTGCAAATGGTTTAACAACGCTGTCCCCAAAGTGACTTTTAATACCACTTACAAGCATTAACTCTAAAAGTTAATATACTGTACAATAATAAGTAGTTTATTACGATTGTAGCTGTTGTTGGGGCTGTATGTAGGCCTATGGTTGTGCACTTTTGTGTTTATGATTATGTGTGTGAGCGGGAGTCTGTTTGCGTCAGCGTTAGGAATTTATATGTAACTGTTAACAAACCCTCGCACCATAGTATAATAAGACAAACAGCAGCAAGAGCTTCCATTAATTCGACCTTTATAATCCCCTTGACCCCCATCACAGGAAATGCTCTTCTTAGCTCTGTTTATGTTCCACATCGGTCCTGATCAATGCTTGAAACTTGAAGACAGGCTATCATTGTTTGTGCCCCAAGCATGTCACGTTGACTGGCATTTACACATATTTACACTGGTAATCAATCTTGTTCCGCTCCGGGAGGTGGACGCAGCTTTGCCCATGTTGCGAAAAGTGGTTAAAGTACACAGGGCACGAGGCAAGCATACACACACCGACAGGGGCAACATACCAACTCTACACAAAGACACATTAAGCATCCTTAATTCTTATACCAACCTTTATAATGCATTTTGAAGGTATCTATAGTCCATCATAGATGAGAGCTTCACAGGGCATTCATAACAAATAACACACATGGCTCAAATGTTTTATGTCCTTTGATAAATATTTACAGCAATGTTTATAATGCTTTATGACTGCATTATTATTTGTTATGAATCTGTTTTTAAACTAATAAAAACATTGTCTTAATTAAAGTGTTGCCAAATTGAGTTTCCCCTTTCTGGGATCGAAAAAATGGTTCCACCAATGTCAAAATAACAGGATTTTGTCATATTGTCGCATAATATGTACATAACGCTCCCCCCCGCACACACACACACACACACACACACACACACACACACGATTCAAATCCTCAATGCTGGAGATGGGAGTCAGGATCACCACCCACTAAGCCTCCATGTTGCTTCCGAAATACAGCCATACATACTTAACTGTATTTAGATTTTTTTCAATGTAACCGAACAATGCTTATGACCTTTCCAAACTCCCAATAGCTCCCATTTTTAAATTGATTGCTTTCTTGCCAAAATGCTTCATAAAAGGAATTCTTTTCATTTCAGTGATTCTCTTACTACTGGGGCGTGACTTGTTTTCTCTGTTCAAAGGTCGATAGTTATTGGATTAGAACAAGCAGGGTCATGGGGTCAGGTCCCGCAGGCAGACATCCCAGGCGAATGAACATGGCCTCACTGAAGTGTACTGACAAGTAGCCAAGGGAGAGGTGTACAGGGCAGGGGGCAGGGGGAGGCCTGTGCTCAGAGAGGGCGGATTACGAGCGACGGTGTTACATGACACAGTCCGTGAGAGGATAACTCTGAGCATAGGGGTGTCAGTTTGCATGTGTCACACAGAAAGGCATCACTGATCAATCTGCAGACGTCAAACAGACACATATGCGTCTATCCATCCTCCAGCAAGGCTTACTCAGCACAGAGCCACGAGGATCACAGAGGCACAGGGAACACCCTAAATGGGATGCCAGTCTGTCACAGGGGACGCACCCACACACACACACACACACACACACAAGCACGCAGACACACACACACGCACACACACACACATAAGCACACACACAAACACATACACGCACAAACACATCCTATTAAATTTAGACATGTCAGTTTACTCGCCATGTACTTTTTGGGCTGTGTAAGGAAACCCACACAGGCATGGTGAGAGATCTGAGTCCCCAGCTTGGGAGGCGTGACCGCCCACACGCATACACCTGTACTGTAACACACAAATACACACGGGTAGCTCATACATGTAGCAAATGCAGCGGAACCTCCGCGAAGGTTACTAATACCCCTGAGGCTGCCAAAGGATCAGGCTGTCAGCATAATAGACGCCCTTTCCTTTATCTTAATTAAAATACGTTATTACAGTTCATATCGTTTGAATACATCCATTACCTTTCATCCCGATGAAAGGAAAACAGTCACAGAGTGAACACTGTGGGGGGTGCATCGCAGACACACTTCACAGATTTGGCAACTTTTGGCCATGACTCCGGATTCGGACCGAATGATCGGAATGAGCCGGAGGTCAGGGGTCAGCTGGCGAGCTGTCCTTCATCACCCTCACTAAGGAATTCCAGTTTGTGCCGGGGGTGGGGTGGTGTTCGTTGGTAGTCTCTGTGGAGAAGCCCCATGGTGCCTACTAATGAGTAAGGGTTGGGGAGGGGGGGGTGGGATGGGAAACAGTGGGTGCCAGAAATAAAGCCCCCAAATTAACCGTCACGTATCCCAGCATCCATGTCAACCTATCAGCCAGTCACATGTCCCTGCATGATGGGTCATGTGACCATGTTCAAGAAAACAGTCTGAATATACCCCAGGTAAGTAGCAAGCAACACATGCTCGGGAATGAGATTGTGTACTAATTCTTATGAGCGACAGCCAGTTGTCAGTGATCAGAATGGAACAAACGTTACCCAGTGGGCCTTGAGTGGACCCTGTGTGAATGTGTTAAGTTACCCTGGCACAAGGGAGGAGAGCCTTTCCTCATCGGTGTTCAGAGTGTACTGTGCATTACCAGGGAGCCACAACCCCACCTCAATGTCCGCCTGGAACCTTCACCTGAGCCTGAACTGATCCTCCAGCTCCCCCATCCCCTCACCATGCATCAGGTTAGGCAGCACCCAGCCCTGCCCCCCATGCAGGGGTGTGGGGGACCAGTCGCCCGGATGCTGATCTCCGGGGGAACATTTCTCTCAGATGTCATGTGAACAGAAAGAGCTGTGTGCCTTAACCTTGACTGAACCTCGGTAAGGCCTGCTGAATTATTCTTGTTTTAATAAGCCTGCACCTGCCACGAAAGGTTAGGGCTTAACAGAAACACAGTGTGGGAAAACAGAGGTAAAGCCTGCTCAGAGTTTCTGTGAGGTAAAACACAGATGATAGAGCGACGCCGCCGACCGACTCGCTCTGATTGACTGGTTGGTCTTTGTGTTCGTGATACATAAACCACATTCTATGGCAGTCTCACCACCCGGCTTTGGAAAAGATTGAGTCATAAGAGGTGGGCAAAACAGGTTAAATTTGTTTAAGCTCAGTGAAAGGAAGATGAGAAAGTTGTGGATTTAATAAGGTCTTAAAGACGTTCATCGTTTGGGAAAGAACTGCTGGGTAGACGAGGTTTTGCTCTGCCACGATCTGCCAGTTAATCCAGGGGACAGAGGGAGACCGGTTTCCACAGCAGCTCCCAGAAATATTTTCTCACATGGTCAAACCGCAGAGAGTTCATCTTACCTTCAGATGTTCTTAACGTGTCAAGTGAAGCTGACGCTCAGGCAGTCTCCTGTTTCAAGAGGCGCGTGCTGTCCCCAGCCATGAGCACCGTACAGCAAGGCAGCTGATGAGGTTCTGCTGGCAGCCTTGTTGGAACCACATTGGGTGACCGTGAGGAGCAACCAGAGGTGGACAGTTCAGGTCCAGACAGTAAAAATCCTGACCAAGATTTCGATTCATCCATACAGTTGAGTACTCTGTGACTGTGACTCTTTATACTCAACTGGTTGGATGGAACAAAATCTTGGTCTGGATTTTTACTTTCTGAACCTGAACTATCCACCTCTGGGAGCACTGGGGCCACTGCGTCTGCAGCACCGAACTAAGCGATACATTCCCAGGACTGCCCCCTAGTGGTAAACCAAAGGTTTAAGGTAATAACGCCTTGTACCATCTGTGAGCTGCCTTTGATCATTACTGAAAGAGATCATCGCTGCCAAGGGGGCGTCACGGAGCACCAAGCCAGCTGTGCATCTCTGGGGCTGTAGTATCTGAGCTCATTTCTTCTTCTAATTAAGATTTATGTTCACCACCCAAATGTGTTAGAACTTCTCTGCAAATCATTGCCTTGTTTCCCAGCTGTCTCAAAGCCCCAGTGAACCTCTGCCTTGCCAAACCAGCCTTTGACAGAAGACCTCTAGCCATTAAATAGGCTGTTTAAGTAGCTTCTCTTGCACCTGCCTGGGCTTGACACTTTTAATGATAAAACACCAGCGGACACCTGATTTTAGCATGCAGTGTGCTGTGAGCTTCCCATGCTGGGATCTCCGTGCATTGAAAAAATGGCTGTCTTCCTTTTCCCGAGTGCAACCTGTAGCTTCCATGTATAGCTATCAATGACTTCGCCCCCTAGAGTCAGTATTCAGATATAAGCAATAATAGCACTATAATGGATGGGAGATGTGAGCCATAAATAATTGCTGTACATCTCTTTTTGTGACAAAAAACATGTTGTTTTTATCCCTGAAATGCTTTCAGGGATTGATATTGGTGAGAGGAAATGGGGATCGACCAGTGAGAGATACTGTACTGGTGTTTCAGGCTGGTGAGAAATACTGGTGCCTGATAGTGGTAAGAATTACTAGTCAGTGACACTGGTGAAAGTTACTGGTGCCTGACGCTGGTAAGTTACTCTTATCACAATGGGGGGAGTGCTTACTAAGCAACTGTGCAGCACAGGTCCCCAACCAGGGCTGCATAATTGGATATCCATCAGTTTCCTCACTCTTTTGCACCCAGGCTGAGCTGACATGCATCAAGATTCATTTGTCAGATGTGATGCATGCAGACCTTCCTTTGACCCCATCTCACCTCGCATTGGTCACATCCTCCCTCCGCCTCCCACCCTGACTCTCTCGCAATGGGACTCTCAGCTACCTACGAATCAGCCCCCAAAAGCAAACACGTAACCATCAATCTACTAGGGGCCCGTCCTGGTAAGCAATGTCGCAGAAGCCCGACGGCACACGGCCATCTTCAACAAGGACGTGCACTCATGAGACATTGGACTGTCCTTGCGTTGAGACACACTGCCACCCATTTAACCCAGACATGGCGAATGGTGCTTTTAAAAAATCATCTCCAACATGCTACAGGAAGCAGGTTTTACTTCTCGCTGTGTGCTGTTATTTGTGAGTTCCAGAAGTCACCGTTTTCAGTGACGTACACAAGCCTCCCTGCCGTCCCTCTGTCTCGCCATGGTCACTGTCCCTCGAGGTGCTTGCGGCTGGAGACCTCACTCCTGATGCGTCTGTCACACAAGCCAGTTGAAAGTGTTGTCCTTGCATTCCCACTCAGTTGTTCAGGGTAGTGGGACTGCCCTGACGAAACCAAGAAGCTCCCAAACGTCAGCTATATCTGCTTGACCACCTCTGGGATATCAGAGGATGGATGTGGAGGCAACAGACTGGCCCTCTAAACCGCGGTGTTCAGACACAGAATCAAAACACAGACTGGCTTTAATCACAAATAACACTATGTAACACAAATTTTGTTCCTGGACAATACATGTTATTTCTTAATTGCTTATGTTGTAAAAGT
>JAAGVU020000099.1:1107842-1140076 GCA_011763525.2 Mormyrus iriodes | reverse complement strand
TGCTGTTGGGTAATGGATAGGGAATGGGGTCTATGATCACGGCCCTGCTGTTGGGTAATGGATAGGGAATGGGGTCTATGATCACGGCCCTGCTGTTGGGTAATGGATAGTGAATGGGGTCTATGATCACAGGCTTCCTTCTTTACACACCAGAGGTGCAGCATTCAATTATGCTGAATGTTGGCCTTAAATTCCTGTAATTTTTACTGCCGTAAGAGAGGATAAGGGACTCTGTCGTAATGGTGGGGGGAATTGCGGCAGCTGGACGGGGTGTGGAAGGCAAGGACGATTCTCGGGCTGATTGTTTTGCTCCAGTTAGGTCCCCGCAGCATGTCACATCGCCCACAGCTGCACGGGGCGGCAAACTGCTGTTTACGTCAGAAGAGGCCGCGCGAGGCATAGAAGACGTCCGTTGGCATGGGCAGCACCTGTGGGAGTTTTCTGATGACGCTTATTGTATGTTTTTCTTTCCCCTATCTGATAAACACTCTGACTCTTACGCTCAGCAATGGGAGGGGTTAAACCTCATGCATCACCAGCAGAGCAGCTCTCCATTGTACCAGGAGCGAGATGAAAGCCATGCTGCCTGATGAAAGGAGCAGGCCGGAGCCCTTTGTGTCAAGGCCAAGGTGCCACAGCTGCTCGCTGCCCCCTCCCTGCCCTCCCACTGAACCAGTGGAGGAACTAGCGTATCACAACAAGCGGGACCTTCATTCTGTCGGTGGAAAATTAAAATCTGGAGGTTTAGAAGATGGGCGGCCCGCTTGCCAACAAGAGTGACCAACCCTGCAGACAGAGGTCACCGGGGCTGGGGTACTTTTAAACCCAGGTCACCCTCTGGTGGGAGTTCTTCCTGGTTTTCATACTTTTCCTACAATACTCTGCCAGTCAGTCAACCATCCCAGATGCTGGTCACATGCAGCTGATTGCCAGAAAATCCCGAAAATAGATAAAAGCACCAAGACGGCATTACAAGCAGCCCGTTAGTACAAAGGATCGTTTTATGTGAGTCAGTTTGACAAAAAAAAAAAGCCTTTAATTCTGGTAGGCTGGACCTGTCTCACTGCCATTTTCCAGACACTGGTCTTTCTCTGCAGTGTCAGGTGGGTGGCTGTTCATGTGACAGGGGGTGCGTAGCAGAGCAGAAGCGCCTGTGATTGAGCGCGGACCCCCCCAGAGAAGCGGACGCGTGGCCCTTTTATCTCCAGCGGCGACTGAGAGACATAATAGCAGTTGTCTGCATCTCGCTGAAAAATCCATAGTCTTTGTCCAGATCCATTAATGAAATTGTTGTGTCTGATCAAAGCATCTTTTCTAGCTAATGCTCTGCTGCATCCGGGTGCCAGAGCAGGAACCCCAAGATGCTAATGTGACGTGTTTATAGAATGACAAAAGCACGGTGGCATTTCCGAGCAGTTTGCAACTCAGTTTGAGCAGTCCGCCATTGTTTTCCTGATACTTGTTAAAGGCCTGAGGTACTTTTGAGGGACTTAAATAGTAAATTTCAGTTTGGGAGACTGAGGATGTAGTTTGTTTATGGCAACAGATAGGTTGTGACCCTTACTAGACCTGGGAATGGAACCTTTTAAAAGTTCCACACCGAAACAGGATCTGTGGAGCTGTGGCTCATTTATGGGACTAAGTTTAGGGCATTGCACTCTGGGTAAGAGCAGAGGATTGTGGGATTGATGGATCAGGGGTTGCCTGGTGGACATGGTGGCAGGGCCCTTCCTCTCTTCGTTATACCGCCCCAGGAAGCCTTCCTTTTCCAAGTCTGTAGCACTCTCGCCAGAAAACCTCGATGGGTCTTTAAAGGCTTGACCAGGGAGCAGAACAGACTGATCTATTCAGCACAAGCCCCGGCAGGGCGAGCTTCCCAAACCCAGCTGAAAAATGTTATATTTTTAGCAATCATTTGGACAAATCAGAGCCAAGTTAATGGGGGTCAATCGCTTAGAAAGGAGTCTGTTTAGACTACAGAGGTTAGCAAGATGTAACTCAGGCAAGATTCGATGTCATCCTAACACAATGTGACAAATCCCAGATACGGACAGGAAGCAGGGAACTCTAACAGGAAGCATGCAAAGTGGAATCAGGGAGGTAGAAGTGCAGATTTTTTAAAGAACTTTTGTTCTCATTCAAAAATGCTTTTTAAGTGAAGTTTCTTCTCTCGTGCTCCCAAGTGAAAGTTATTCATTTCTCAACAGATATCAGTTGGGGGACATTCCTATGCAAGTTCCTTCACACTGTGGTCCCCAGAGACGGCGGAAAGGAGAACAGCTTGCACTAGCATGCTGTGATCGCAGCTCAACGGCAAGCCTTACAAGTTTTCAGAAATCAAATGAAAGGGTATTATAGGTTCAAGAAGGTTTGAGATCTATATTGAGATGGAGCAAATTGTGAAAGTCTGAATGAGGAAATGACCATTCAGATATTAGAACAACATCTTAAGGCAGTGTTTCCCAATCAGGTCCTCGGGGACCCGCAGACACTCCACATTTTAGTTCCATCCCAGCTCCTTGCCAAATACCCCACATTTTTGCTCCCTTCCTGCAGGGAGCTGGAAGGGAGCAAAAACATGGAGCGTCTGCAGATCCCTGAGGACCAGGTTAGGAGACACTGCCTTAAGTACTTGTTTGATTATAAGGGAAATAAGCCTCAGGTAAGACGTTTTTGGATGGAATTAAAATATCATCGATTAAGAATGAATTGAGCTGTGAAGAAAACCGCTCCAGATCTCGCTCACCAGAATATGTCAATGACTTTTAAGTCACAAAGACACAAAGATGATTTTAACCAGGTGCATCCAGCGATGACTGGCCTTGTGGAACTGCCCCGCCCAACCGCAGAGAGTACAGCAGCTCTGTGCCACACTCGCTGGACAATCAGACCACAGCTGGAGGCGGGAGGATTTTACAATCAGGGAGAGTCTCCAGCTCATCAGCCAGAGTGTTAATCCCACACACGGTCCTCATCAGCTCTCATCGATGCCCCCCCAAGCAATTTACCGCCATTTTATTCCATCACAGAAGACTGTGGCATAACTACGCCCACACACAAAGCCTGTGCCCTCAAGGTCCACTAGGTAACTGATTGCTCTGAGTGTGGGAACAGACAAACATCTTCCTACGGTCCACCTTTTCACGCAGTGGCCAGCATGAGGCCTGAGCGCACCCCAGCCCTCTCTTTTTGATATTTTTTGGTGCCAGATTAAAAAGTTGTAACCCACAGAATTTTGAGTCCATTGTTCCTTACTGGATATGTTCCTTCAGTCACCTAAAATCACCGAGCCTTAAACTAGTTTTGTGCAAGACAGTATATTCGGTAACATTTCACTTGAGGGGGCACAAGTATCTTTGAACTCAGTCACTACTGAAGTACAAATCATGAACAAATATAGTAACTGCATGAAATACGTGAACCGTTATGACCGATTAATGTTGAATGAACATGGGATCAGTACGTAACTAACACTTAGTTTCTTAATTAATTAATACATTAAGCTAGAGGGTACAACTATATTATTTGTGCCTGCTCAAGCAAGGAGTTTCTGTATGTTCAAATGTAGCACATACTTTGAAAGAAGTTCAGATCGAGTGACTATGCAATATGACTATATATGATATGTGACTCATGGGAGTTTTACTTACACAAACATGTTCTGAGGGCAGAAGGAACAATGATTGGTTCAGAGTTATAACCAATCAAATTGTAGAGGAGGTGGGTGAAAGGAACTAGAGGAGGCCGGGCCAAGACATCTGACTGGTTGGTCCCACATCCTCTAGTTGCTTAGACCCACCTGCTCTACAGTTTGATTGGTTATCACTCTGAACCAATCATTGTTCCTTCTGCCCTCAGAACATGTTTGTGTAAGTAAGATTCCCATGAGCTGATATGTGGGGTTCAGATATTAGTATACAGGTCTCACACCTCCAAGGTTGTGGGGTCAGGTACTAATTTCTGCTTCTGGTTTATACATGTGCTCCTTGTATTTGTGTAGGTTTACTCCAAAAATATGTAGTTCAAAAATATATGGCTAGGTGAACTCGTGTCTTTAAATCACCCACACTGTTCTTTAATGGGCTGGTATCCCATCCAGGGTGCCCCCCCCCTCCCCACCCGTGTCCTGAGTCTCCTGGGACAGGCTCCAGGCTCACCACGATCCTGTACTGAATAGGTGATTGTGGAAGGTGGATGGATGGGTGATCATATATTTCTGTGACAAGGATACCCAAGCTGATGTCTTCTATGGGTTCTTTAAATGAAAAAGAAAGTTGTTTTCCAGTAAAAGACTATCATAAGCCACTATGACAAGTACAAGGGGCTGGAACCACAGGCCACGAATCTGTACAAGCTGCACCAGCCAACCAGAAACTCTCCTGACCTTTTTGGCCTGTCGCTTGGCATATGGGATTGCGTCAAGCGAAAAGGTTCATTCCCAGGGATGGTGAAATCAGAAGCACCCTCTCAGGAGTAACTCTCAGGAGATTCGTCAGCTGTACATAAGCGTATTGCGTGTGTCATGGGGTCCTGGCAGTTTTTGCATGCTTCTTTAATTCTCTGTCTCTCACCCAGACTAACTGTTATCCCCATTAATACCACAATGTTTCACTCAGTCCCCTTTCACATCTTAACAATGTCTCAGGCTGTGACCCCCTCCCCTCCCCTGGAAGAGATCAGTGACCAGTTTGTCCTGGGGATTTGGACCTGCAACCTTCTGGCACCATGTATGAAAAACAGCATGTGCCACAGCTCAGCCAGGTTTGATGAAGCCTTGGGCAAGGTGGGGCTTGGGGGGGGGGCAAGGTGTTGGGTGGCTAAACTAATCCCTCGCTAGAGTTCAGGCTCCAACTGCAGTTCACAGCCACAATGAAACAGTTAAAAATACATGTAAGAGGCTGTCACGTTCATTTCTACACTGTTTCCAAAATGGCCATGCTGCTTGAATAGCCAATTTAATTATGCTTCTTTCATTGCATTTAGTAGTAGGAATATGTGTGAAAATCAGTTTGCTTGTTATGACTGAGAGAGTGCCAGCTAGATAAAGGTGATTCATCAATCTGGCTCTGTGAAATGAGCACAGCATATGGATGCATGAGGTTGAATATATCTTTCTATTAATTTGTCAAAACAATAATGACCTTAACGTACATTCAGGTAGACGGAAGTTTTTATAATTTAAAATCATCATTATTAAAATATATTGTTATTTTAACTATCTGTATTCTCCCGCAGTATAATGAAAATGAAAATGATTTTGTATCGTTTGAGATGAGCAATGGCACACACTGTACCTCTTCAAATAAATGCTAGTAATTACATTGATTAGCTATAATTAAGTTTCAGTTTTTCGATTCAATTAGACAACGACGCACACAGCAGAACGGCAATCGCCTACGGGAAAACCGACATTTAGGATGAAAAAGGCACAATCCAGATTCAAAAAGGCCTATAGATCTGTAACATTAACCCTCACCACCATTAAATATTCTCTGCTCTTTCTGTCTGGCCTTCAAAATGAGGTTTTTTTTGTATGCCTAATATACATTTGTAATAGCAAATGCACCAAAGCTTTCAATTTCATATCAGACTGAATTGTAGAATAAGTATTTCCTAAATGTACACTGTGCGCTGACCCAAAAACTGTCCTTAGCAGTGTAATGTCGGTCCTGTCATGAATGTTACCCCGTGGGTCCAGGAGGAACAGTACTTCCTGTGTACCGTGCATGGCTGAGATGACAGCAAAGCAATTCAGGGTAAATCAGTTAATTCAGTCCCTCATTCAGGTCTGTATATGTCCCATATGCTTGTGGCATCCAAGAGAGAGTGCTGACTGCTTGCAGTCTTCATCTATATTGAACTTACGGCCAGTATAGAATGACAGGGCAGCATGGTGGTGCAGTGGTCAAGTCTGTGCCAGGTTTCCATGTGTGTGGAGTTTGCATGTTCTCCCCGTGTCGTTGTGGGGTTTCCTCCAGGTACTCCGGTTTCCCCCCACAGCCCAAAAACATGCTAAGGCTAATTGGAGTTGCAAAATTGCCTGTAGGTGTGAGGGTGCCCTTCAGTGGGTTGGCGCCCCATCCTGGGTTGTTCCCTGTCTTTTGCTCGTATCCTGCGTATCCTGCGGGATAGGCTCCGGACCCCCCGTGACCCTGAATAGGACAAGCGATTACGGAAAAGGGCCTGATGATGAGATTGAAGTAAGTAAAATGATTGGGTGGTGAATGAGAAATTGGCAGCTTTGTGCTGACTTTCAGTGTCACTTTTGCAAAAATGCAGATCTTCATGGCCTGGCATGCGACAACAGGCATCCTCACATGCCAAATCTGAGTTGGTCAGAGACACCCCATCCAAACACACCCAGAGTGATGCGATTTTCCTATTTATAAATATATAATGAGTTGCAACTCCATTCTTATAAATTATTTACTTGTACAAATGGACGCATTTGCTCTTTGTAGACATTTGCAGCTGCGTTTGTTGTTTTTATTATTTCCCTGCCTAATTAATTTTAATTGAGTCACCCGGAGATTGAGCCACATTTACAACATGACTATTAAAGCTTAACCCGGCCCTTCTTAATGCTTGTAGATTTTTAATATTTAAATCCTTCAGATATTTAAATCCTTCGTATATCACATTTGTTGCCCAGCAAGTGTGAATTTAGTAATGTATTAATGTGCTAGTCCAGTGAGGATGAGGGCAGCGTAATCTCGCACCCACAATCCGGTCTTCAGGCACCCACAGCCAGTCCATGTTTTTGCTTCCTCCAAGCTCCCTGCCAGACAGTCCACATTTTTGCTCCCTCCCAGATCCCGGAGAGCAAAAACATGTACTGTCAGTGGGTCGCCAAGGAAATACTGCTGCAATGGATAAACACATGAATAGAGGCAGTGCATTCTTTGAGTAGTACTTTCTTTAATGCTGAAGACATCTTTAAATGTATCGTCTTAAATTACAACTGGGTAAATGATGAGTGTTACTGTTATAACAAGCAATGTGCTTAGTAATGGTTATAGCACATAGACTGGCAGTGGGTTAATGACAGAATGGTGAATTTTTGCTGAAAAAGGATTATTTTTAACCACACTGACATTCAACACCACTACCGCTAATATGTTGACATTTAGCATGATTTTAAATTCGCGATACCTTCAAATAGAACCTTCTGAGGTGACTGCCAAAGGTAAAGAGTGAAAAAGAAAAAAAGAAAATAAAAAAGCTGAATTATCTTTAAATGGATTTGGAGTTATCGGTGGCCCAGCGTGTAATTGGTTTTGTGTTATTCTTATCACATTGTCAGATAGGCGCTAATTGAAAAATCATCTTATTAGTTCTCAGACGGTCAGGGGAGAATATCAGGACTGAGGTTCTGAAGGTCTAGCTTCTGATCTTCTTTACAAAGATAAAGGTAACTGGTGGATTTCTCCACCACGTACAGAATCAGCTTCTGATAGTGCTTGTAATTTCAGACTTTATTTATAATTTTTGCTATTTCTTTCAGACCTCTAGGGAAATTTGTCTGGAGCTGAGATGTACGTTAACGCAGTCGCAATAGTGAGAGTACCCCCAGCTAGACAAGCTTGACAACTGCTGTAAGATTTTGTTTTTATCTCTATTTTATCGTTTTATTTTTACCTTGGAGAGTGTATGTAAATGAGAATTTTCTCACTGATAAAATATGTAACTGAAATAAGCACCACTCTACACTTAATAACCAAACACAACAGTCTGAAATGTTAATATATTGCCTGTTAATCTTAACATTCTCACAGACATATTCTAATGACACAGAATAACCACCATGAATAATACTGCTTAAGAAGCCTTAACAGCACATACGTTTCATATG
Organism: Mormyrus iriodes; assembly: GCA_011763525.2. Classification (NCBI taxonomy): domain Eukaryota; kingdom Metazoa; phylum Chordata; class Actinopteri; order Osteoglossiformes; family Mormyridae; genus Mormyrus; species Mormyrus iriodes. The sequence goes on along the minus strand of JAAGVU020000099.1, from coordinate 1,132,224 downwards.
TATTTTTTTCCCTCACTTGTATGTCACATTGTACAAGGGGTCTCCTAAATATGTAAATGTAATGTAAATGTATCAGGGTCGATGCCCGACTGGCCCTGCCCTATGTGCCTTTCCCCTGTTGGGCAGCAGTTCCTGCTGGCCATCCCATTTCGTGTTCCCCTAGTGTGTTTCCCCATTCTCGGGGTTGCTGTGGGGCTATATGGGCTGAGCATGTGGCTTAAAGGCATACATCCCTTCTGTTATGGGTTCAAGGTGGGACTAAGGCCAGTCTCACCTTCTGTCTACTTTGGTTTTACTTTCTCCCCTAGTTACTGATATGGTTAATTTATGATTTTTCTTTTATGTCTTGGTTTATGGTTGCCCTGTCCGTGCCTTTAGTTATGTTCTGTTTTACTTGTTTTCCTAGTATCACCTTGTGTAGATCGCATTTGTTAACCATTCCTAGTCGCTAGTGCCTATTAATTGTAATATACCCTACCTTTTCCTTGGTGATTGGTTAATTTGGTTATGGTTCTCACCTGTCCTATGTTGTCTTGTTAGTAGTGTATTTATGTGCCTGTTCTTGTTCTGTTCTTCAGTGGGTCATTGTGGCTGTTTGCCCTGTGTTAGCAGTGTTCAGCTGTTACCTTGTCGTTGTTACTGCATGTTAGTTCCTGTGTCATTAACGTTTTACTTCTTGCTTGGTTCCCAGAAGTCTTCCTAGTTTTAGTGTGTGTTATTGTTAGTTCATGTTTTACAGATGTTGTTGTGACCCCTTATGGTCCTTTTGATTTTTGGTACTCCCTTTCTGTTCTGCTTTGTTAAATAAACCCCTTTGTTGAGATACACTAGGTGGATTGTCTCTTCCTCGTCATGCCCTGACATAACAAAATGTATAATGAAAAATAAAGGCCTTCAGAAAAACCAGGGAAGGTTTCATTCAAGAAGAAGACAACTGCTCAGCATGCTGACGTTTCTGTCCTTGCTGTGTGTTCATGCTTCTCTGAAGAACGCATGAGCATACGATGGCCCTCTGAAAAACAAAAAAACGGTGTTGACACTCCCTGACACGCGGAGTGGATTCCGTGTTCCCGCTCGTACACACATACGTGCGATGTGACGTTCACATGAAAGTCCCCCAGTTGATTTTTGAGGAGGCAGTCAGTGATAAAGGAGACGAGCGTGTCCAGGAGAGCTATCAATGGAGTTTAATACACAGACTGCTCAGCAAAGCCTGACAGCTTTATTGACTCGGCTGCAGAGACGATTGAAGCACCTTGAGGAAATGCTGAGTGTCTGAGCTTTCCAAGTCACTGGCAAGAAGCATAAGGCAAACTCCACACTGTATAGCATACTATTACCGTACAGAACCCTATCACTACACAGCACACAATGACACTACAGTACACAGTATACCATAACTATACAACACACAATACAATCACTGTACCCCACAGTATTATTGGACTACATATAGCTCCCACACGGCATCCCTCCACAGTACAATCTGAGTGTAGAATACACCGTGACTGCAAAACATACCCTGAATGCAGAACACACTTGAACTTTAGCACATACTCTGACTGTAGAATAAGCTCTGACTGTAGAACATGCTCTGACTATGAAACAAGCTTGGGCTGCGGAAACACTCTGTCTGCAGGACAAGTTCTAACTGCAAAACACACTCTGACTAGAACACCCTCTGACTGTAGAACACGTTCTAACTATAGGACACACTCTGAATGCAGAACAAGCTCTAAGTGGAGAACCCCCGCTCGGATTGCAGAACACACAATATAGTTCCCACACTCATCCCTCCACAGTACACTCTGAATGTAGAACATCCTCTGACTCTAGAACATCCTCTGATTATAGAAAATGCTCTGACTGTAGCACACACAGAACATGCTCTAAGTGGTGAACCCCCTCTGTCTGCAGAACACACTCTGAGTGTAGAACTGTGGCAGTAGAACATGCTCTAATTGTAGAACAAGCTGTGACTATACATGTGGAATGCACTCTGATTGTAGAACAAACTCTTCAGGTAGAATATATTCTGGTTCCAGAACATGCTCTATAACTTTAGAAGACTATAGATGACTGTAGAGTATGCTGCAGCTGTACTACACACCATGACTGTAGAAAATGCTGAGTGGAGAATTCCCTCTGACTGCAGAACACACTCTGAGTGTAGAATGCGTTGTGGCAGTAGAACATGCTCTGACTGTACAACACGCTATTGTTGTAGCACACACTCTGAGTGTAGAACAATTGTGGCTGTAGAATACGCTCTGACTGTAGAACACGCTATTGTTGTAGCACACACTCTGTAGAATTGTTGTTTTTGCACAGAACACTATAGCAATGACATGTGAAAAGGTTCCACTTGAAGGAAATGCAGGTCTTCACCTATTCAGCCACAGCCAGACGGGCAGCATTGAAATAGACTCATCTTACAGGAGACCATCTTACACTATTTGCTTCCAGCACCCATTTCCTCTGTCATTTGGTTTCTGTTATAAACAGAAGTCAGAAGAAAATGTCAGAAAGTTTGTCAAAAAATGTTATGATAAAACCAGTGGTTCTGGTAAACTGTAATTGCCCAATGGAAAGCGGATATCTTTGGTTTGATGAGCAGACAGGTGGTCACTAGCACTGGGTGTTGTACTACCATATATATATAACATTGTATGGTATATGTATCTGGTCGTTGAGTCTCCCATCAGTTTTTGAGTTTTTTTTTTGAGGCAGCTGACTGTGGGGTGGGTAGTAATTTTACTTTAGCTTGTTTTTGTACCAAGCAGCAGTATTATGGCGAATGGAGCTGTTCCCCGTTTCAAGTGACTGATATAGTCTTGATGCTGTCCTATGTAAACCCGAAAATACGTATAAAAATTTACTGTGTTTACTCCCACGGCTGTACCGTGTTCGCTATTTGCTCTTCCGCTAAAATGATTTTATTTCAGTATTGGAATTAATCAAATTACAATTTTAATATCTGCATTTCCAGTTCTTCAACAAAAGCGAGATAGATGAAATCCGAGTTTGATCTTGGGGCGGAAATTGAAAGACATCGAAAAGAACTATTTAATGATAACATCATTAGAACGATGCAGTGCATTTTTTATGAAATGCTTTTAGCCCGCGGTTACACATGTTCATATTATTTTTTATTATTACCTGGTTTAAAACCATTTAGGGCAATTTAGACCACCTTGTCGTTTTGTTTAGGCGATTACACCTGAGCAGCCGATACAATAGAATGATTTATTAGTGCGTTATTAAGAGCATGAGCTCGTGGTTTTGTGTGAGCCGCGAAAGCTGTTACCGCTGTTTCCCTGAGACCCGCTTGCAGAGAAGGTTAGCCTTAAAACAGTGTCCTGCTGAGAGGAATGACAAGGCAAGCCCATAACGCGGCAGGTAACAATGCTCTTTTTTCCTGCCTCATCTTGAACTGGCTCTAGACATATTTCTTAAAAAAAATCTCTTAATGGGTTTCAGAATGAATTTGTGGTACATTTTTCTATCTTGCTTTATTTGTTTCTAAGTACAGGGGTCTTTGTTTGGAATAATTTAACACAGGCAGAATCCCATTAACGATCTAATGAAGTACGTAATGTTGCACTGTAACCCTGTACTGTCTTTTTTTTGTTTCTCACTACCTCCACTCATGGCAGTAGTTTCTTGTGGACTGGCCCTCCATCCAGGGTGTACTCCTAGCTCGTACCCTATGCTGCCTGGGATAGGCTCCAAGCCCGCCATGACCCTATCCTGGATAAGAGGCTTACAGAGAAGTATATGTAAAAATGAGTTCCAAACCTATGATCTGCCTTCAAGCATGTGATTTTATTATTTATGTAATTCACATGTGGCATCCTGAGGACGTCAAGGACTTCTCCCCAGGCCTACACTCTTCATTCACACGAGGGCTGAATGGAAACAGCCTGCAGAAAAGTCTTTACTGTTTGGATTTGGCTATTGCCATCCAGCAGAGAGAGAGAGAGAGAGCGAAAGAGAGAGACAGGAAGAAGATGTCCTTTCACTTAATGAATGTCTTTCTCAAGGCCGGTTCCATCTCCCGGTTTGACTCATTTGCAGTGGCTGAAGGAGCCTCCAGTGACCTCCAGTGGGACTGCAGTGTCTGTCAAGCCTCGAGTGCAGGGCATGATTTGTGTCTGAATTTCTCTTTCTGAATAAGACCCCCAATCCCCCTTCCACCACCATCTCTCCGAAGTATACCAAAGCTAAGTAGGAGCATGAGTAATTCATCGCAGTCAAGGCCAGTTACGCCTTCAGGGAAGGAGTCCATGGACCTGGTGCTCCCTCACAGGCCACTGTTTCTGTGGCCGCTTTCAGCTCCATTGATGTTTTGTTAATCTGATCGGACTCCGTAGATTATGCCCTGAGCAGTTTTTTACATATTATTTGTTTACAATATATCTATTAGTTTTCTGCCTGCTTCTATGCTATGCCCGGTGTTTCCACAAGCAAGTGACATTAATTTGGATCCTTAATGGTCCAACTGTAACTCACCACTAAGGATCTAATTAGGCTTCACAAAGGAATGATAGCAGCTCTCCTTCTGGGATTCCCATAGCATTAATCAAATTACAAGATTTACAACATCCTGCACACAAGGCCAGGCGCCTGACCTTCTCTCACCCCGGAGACACACGTGGGTTTTTGTTGGACTGCCAAGCAACTGTAGAGGACATCTCCCTGACCATCCTGCAAACCAGCCAAGAAACCCCAGGTGTGGGAAGGGACGGCAGCTTCTGGTGCCAGGGGTGGAGCTGGCAGCATCCCCAGCACAGGACTCACCGTTTGCGTCTCCAACATCCCCCTGGTCGTGTACTGCAGGTGAACCTTGCACATACATTCATGTTTATGAGTTTTTAGATACTCACCATTCTATGCGCAGTTTATCAACCACTTTAAGCTATTTGACGTTAAGTATTAATGGTTCAACAGAAAAATTTCACTCTTTTTGAAATGCATTTTTCTAGTATTCTATTCCTACTGGCACCGTGAAGTATAATGTTCCACATTACATGACCGTTTTTCCAGTGCAGGATACAGAAATCCTTGAGTCTATCCCCGGAAGCAGAGGCCACAAGACAAGGGACACTCTGGATGGGATGCTAGTCTATCACTGGGTATAAACTCTGAGGAATTTAGAAACCCCTAATTCTTACACACCATATGTCTTGGGAAGGAACTTAAGATTTATTGCTGTTAGCCAGCTGGACTAGTTCAGTTAACAATGTAGTTCAGCATGCAAGTTTTTCACTAGCCAGTGGGTTAGGGTTCAGTTTTTGTCCTCACCCTAGGTGTAAATTATTTGCTGTGGGCACAGCTTTATTTCCAGCCCTGCATGTACCTGCTGAATAAACTCAGCCTGATCAGCTTAAGCTGGTTAAGCTCGTTGACCAGTTTATGACCAGCTTAAGGTATGTTTTTGCATGATAGTTTGACGGTTTAGCTGGTTGTACCAGCTTATGATGGTCATTCTAGCTAGTTTAGCTGGTCATGCCAGTATAACCAACTGGTGACCCACCCAGCTAAACCATCAAATAGCAGCAAGAGCTGGAACATGACCATATTAGACCATCTCAGACCAGCTAAAACCAGATACCAGCATAAGCTGAATTTTAGCTGTGTTTTTCAGCAGGGATGTCGGTAGACTGTTGGAGGAACCTGGAGTTAACCCATAAGAATATGGGGAGACTACGGTAAGAAACCCAGAATGCATTGAGCCAACTCCCAACACACCAATCACCATCTCAGGGAAGTGCGTCATGTGACTGGAGCTCCCCCTGCACCTCCTCCACCTTCCCGATCCAGTTTGTCATTCACAGCCGAACACCGCGCTGCAGCCCCTTCATCTGCTGAGCTCTGAGAGACAACGGGAAAGTCGTACCCCAGGCAGGCCAGCATGTGCTTTAGTGTTTTACTCCTCTCATGTCTGATAAATTAGCCATCGGTTCCACAGTGTAAATAGCCAGCTTCAAAGAGCCTAACTTGCATTTCACATATATAAATAAACCCACACATGCATATTGATATGGTGCCGATTCTTTGAAGCCCTTCAGAGGTACCGTCTGACTGCCGGTTTCCTTGAAGGAGGTATGACTGCAGGGGGCTCCACTCTGTTGTTTTATCAATCCCCCCAATCCAGCCGGCCAGCTGTGACCAGAGGTTTTAATGGCGAGTGATTAGTGCCGTTGAGCAATTAGCTAGGGTCATGTGGCCCCGAGAGTCACACCTGCTGAGAAGGGGGGGTGCACAGAGGTATATGCCATGCAGAGCGTACCTCCCGGTGCCATTCTCATTCGTTAATAAAACCAGCACGTTCATTGAGACACGGGATTGTGTGTGAGGAAGATTGGGGGGGGGGAGTGTGGACTGAGGTTTGAAGTTTGAGGTCCCCCCCACGTGACATTTGAGTTTTAGCTCTTGGGGGATTTTTCCGCATGGACACGGCAGAGCAAAGAACTTCAAAGCTTCGCCTGCGCATACCTATCAATGGATTTTTGATTGTTCATTCCAAAGTTTAATACGTTAGCGCTGTTCCGTTATCCTTCAGGGATTGTTTGGTATTCCTGTGTCAAATATGTCTGTAGACAATACTTTAATTTCATTCTGAATTCCTGCCTGTTTCTCTGTACCACATCATCTCTTATCTGTTTATTTGTACCACACTTCTGTGTATCAAACCCTCTGCTATCTCTTTATTTGTTCCAAATCTTTATGTACCAAACCTTCTCCTGTGTTTTTTTACCAAACCCATGTGTACCAAAACTTGTCCTACCTGTTACTTTACATAAAACCTTCTCCTGTTTGTTTATGTGTACCAAACCTTCTCCTGTTTGTTTAGGCGTACCAAACCTTCTCCTTTTTATGTGTACCAGACCTTCCCCTCTTTGTTTGTAGATACCAAACCTTCTCCTGTTTGTTTATGTATACCAAACCTTCTCCTGTTTGTTTAGGCGTACCAAACCTTCTCCTGTTTGTTTATGTGTACCAAACCTTCTCCTGTTTGTTTAGGCGTACCAAACCTTCTCCTGTTTGTATATGCGTACCAAACCTTCTCCTGTTTGTTTAGGCGTACCAAACCTTCTCCTTTTTATGTGTACCATACCTTCCCCTCTTTGTTTGTAGGTACCAAACCTTCTCCTTTTTATGTGTACCAGACCTTCCCCTCTTTGTTTGTAGGTACCAAACCTTCTCCTGTTTGTTTATGAGTGCCAAACCCTGTCTGCACCTGCCTGTCTCAGAGTGTTTGTTTTGGAGTGTTTGATCATTATTAATACCTGCTTGTTTGTCAGTCTAAGCTGGGTAAGAACTTTGCATATTAATCAGCACTTTAAGGTCCCAGATGATCATCCTGCTCTTCTGTTCCTTTTCTCTGTGTCCACAGATGGTAGCCTTGATTGATGCCTGCGCTTTGTGCCGGTTTTGTGTGAAACAACAGAGTAAGAGGAAGAATTATCTGCAGGTGCTATCAACAACACCGTCAACACACATAAAACGTGCTGATGGCGACCCCAATCGCTCTGGGAATGGCCTCTGATCTCTGCCCCCCCGGCTTGGCTCCACCCTCTGTTAGCTGCACACAGGGTCTTTGGGCAGCAGCTTGGGTCACAAAGACAATGGCCCTTCAGAACAGCCTCACGAGCACTGACACTTCCTCATTGGGGTGTACCTGCAAACCCAACCGGACCAGAGCCGCAACTGACATGCTGGCAGCTGAATTTGCAGGGAAATTAAGATGACCTTCAGCCTCTGCAGTGAAATCAAAGTCTCTGTGTTTCCATGGTTACACCGTTAAACTTCCTAGCAGTCAAAAGCCTAATTTTCCATTTCTTATGGTAATTTGGTATCAAAAGGTGTGGGGGGTGTTGCAATAATATTCCTCACACCGGGCCCGACACCCACAAGCAGCTAAAATGAAACACGGGCATACACCAGAATTAACAATTTCACATTTTCAAACTTGACCTTGACATTCAGGCCAGCAGACAGCTGTCTGTAGCATAATGTTTGGTTTTCTCTTCTGATACACACAGATGCATATTGAGGTGTTTGAAACCAATTTTTTTCACAATCGCAGAGATTTGTGTCCTGGCAGCTGGTGGGAGATTCTAAACTGACCATGCAGACGTCTAACACGCCCTATGGATTTGACTCCACGTTCCCCACGTCTGCCAGGTTTTTTCCCTGCCATTCTGCGAATTAAGATCATCCCCGTCACCCCACTGAATGCTGCCCCCACACTGCCTCCTCCTGCCTGTCCCAGGGACCCCTTGCAGACACACAAAGTGATTCGACAGCACAGGCGTGCTTTTGGGCCAATAATGTCAACGGGTGACAGGTCCAAACAGATGGACTTACGGCCATAGTCAAGAAAACACATAACACTGAAAAAATAATGCAGAAATGAGAATTCGGCAAGAAATGTCTGTACTGGAGTTTCATATGCAGGTAGAACTGAAATTAAATTGAGGTGAAAGCTTGGGTGAAATATGACTATGATGAAAAGTGAAAATATAGAGATGGGGGGTTATAAATGTTAAATGAATGTTTTTTTGGTTGGATGCTTTAGGTTTCTTTTACCCATCTTTGTCATCAGGCATTGAATCAAGACAAGCTTTACATTGCTGGGGAGTTTATGGTCATATTAATAATCCTCCTGATGCATAACAGGCAAACATGAGGGAGGGGGACGAGATGGAGTGTCCTGTGTTCACGACATTATGCAGCACGGTGTCTGCAGATGAAACCGCAATATTATGCAAGTGTGAGTACAGAGAACAGAAGGAGTTCCGTAACAGCCAGGAGGGCCCTCTCCACCTGAGGGAGGGGGGCACAGGCTTCACCTAGGATCCATTTAGGGCAGGGCAGAGAGAGGCAGGTACCAGCTGGGGTAGAGATTGATTCCCCCTGCTGGTGAGCAGGCGCTTGATACCTCAAAGCCAGAGCTGAAGCTTACCCCTGAGTACGGGAAGGCTTAAGAGGACCCCATCATCAGGCAAAGTTCATTACCTCACAACCCTCCCTGTAGCGCTGGACGGTCGCTTGCTGTTTTCCTATGGTGGGCCACTATCTCCATATCCAGCAGCAGCCAGTGGTCAACGTGGTGAGACCCCTCCCCGCCCTTTCCCGGCTCTCACCAGCCTAATTTCATTGGTAAGTAATGATGGTAATAATGTATAAAATGACAATAAAGTAATATAATAATAATTAATGAGTCCTTGGTTTGAGGGCTGGTTAATGCGTCAATGAAATGGATTCATCTAGCTGAGGCCATTGCATCGCATCGCATCGCATGGCAGCTTATATAATTTTATTATTTATTTTTTCTACAAAATCTCTTTTTGGTTGAGTTCACCCCCACCCCCCCATATGATCAAGATTTGCACCTTGGCTGCACGGTTCCATCCCCTTCAGATGCGCTGAGGCATAGCTGGTTTCAGGCAATGCATGCTGTCCATTCACTTCAGCCTGGAGTTTTGCATTTGTCAACGCAGTAAGTCCTGTGCTTGCATGATAAACATCCCTTCCAGAAATACACCGATGGGACTCGCAGAGCCAGCGAGGGCCTCTTCCAAAGGGCACCGACAGCAGCGCTGCATGCAGAGGTGGAAAGTTCTGGTCCAGAGAGTAAAAGTCCAGATCAAAGTTTTGTTTCAACCCACCAGTTGAGAATAAAGAGTCACAATGACAGAGTAGTCAACTGGTTGGTTGAAACAAAATCTTGGTCTGGACTTTTACTCTCTGGACCAGAACTATCCACCTCTGGCTACCTGTTAGCATTTAGCACAAGGTTTTAGCACTCCTAAAACATGCCACAGAAATCACGGGTGTATAAGAGAGACAGAGAAATCAGATTAGAGCGGGTGTCTGGTTCCTGCCAGGAAGTGAGCCGTCCTGTGACAACTGACAGCCGGGATGAAATGGAGAGAAATATCTCCACGTTCATAAAAAACGAAGCCGTGTATAAATAAGTAGCTCTTTAACTCTTAGCTCTTATAGGCCTGGCGTGAGATTATCGGCTCTGAGGCCCTGTCTGGCTACAATAAGGCAGTGGAGAATGCCCCACCAATTTTACGCTTACTCATCTTCCCGTTCTGCTCCTAGACAGGAGCTTGTGCTGAAGCCAGAAGGGAAGTAAGTTGCTGTTCTGCCATCCAGTGGTCCCTAAGATAAAATTACCTTACATTTGGCTGTTTACCATCACATTCTTACAAATCCCTATAGAAAACGAACATCTTACAGGGATGTATTTAATGAGGAGAAAATTTGGGCTGTGTCGTCCTCGTTAGCTAAGTATGAGAAACGGAATACTGCTGAATTGTACAGAATCTACCTTATATTGTCAGCTTGAGGTAGCCAAAGATGTCCAGAAGTGTGTCTGTTCAGTTCGCATAAAATAAGCTTCCAGTCCAGCAGAGCATGAAAGAAAATGACAGAAGCCCAGCTGAAGGCTGTTTCTCTCTGTGTCTGTCTTGTTGTGTTCCGGCTCGTGGGCCGAGTCCCCAGAAACCGTCAATCCTGATTCGCCGATGGCTCACCTCTCCGGACTCACACACCCCCCCATGCAAATCAAAAACCACTTCAGTTCAAGGAGTGATTTCCTTTCATCGGGCGATGACGCAGACGCGCATGGCGCCCCCTGTCTCGGGGCTCGGGTTGCAGTGCTTCAATAGCGATTAAAATTCATGCCGCACGCTGCCTGCATGCAAAGCATAGGGCTTCCTTTAAACTGTTTTCAAGGGAGCCGCTCCCATCAGAAGTTCCTTGTCCGTCCCTCCGGGCTCGGATGAAAGCCCCTTGGGCGGAGCCTCCGTGCTGGTAGGAGCAGAGTGGGTTGGGGAGCTTGTTACCGTGACATCTAGAAGTGGAGAAAAGCAGGGACCTCAGACATAAACATGGCTCTCTTAACGTCAGGGTCCAGCATCCCTTTTGCAGTGGTATTTTGTTATTCTATAGTCTGATTGGCTGGTACAGGGATGCAGGCTGGGGCCTGTCCCAGGAAGGACAGGGCGGGCAGCAGGGGAGACCCTGGACACAGAGTCACACATCATTGCCAAATTCATTATAACTCTGTGCTTTTGGTCTGCAGGAGGAAGCCAGAGAAAAAAGCATTATATCACCACCGCCCCCCCCACCATCATGTATAAATCAGGATTTTAGTAGAAGATTGTTAATTAACCTATAGCAAGTGTGAATTTTGAACTTATTTTTGGGCATCCCTGTGCATTTGTGTAATTTCCTGGAGTAGATGAGCCCCCTTTGGCCACCTTAGGCGAACAGGAAACGTTCATTTTCATTAAGTGCTTCCCAGAGGACTCTGCCATGTTAACATAATTAAACACAGCTCCGGCAAGCCCACACTTGATTAAGGGAAAGTTTGGCCTGTCGCAGCTTTTAAAAAATTGATATCAGTAATAATTCGCTTCTTTAAATAGGACGTACTTCACAGTGTGGAGAAAAAAAAGTTTGAGTTGATGCCTTTAAGCACTTGCAGGTGTGTTGCATTCTGGGTAGGTTTGACTGGGCGTCTGAGGCATCGATCGTGGCTATTATGCCGCCCGCCCTGACTGTCAAATACCGTAAAGGTGCAATCCCCTGGGCTTCAGGATGTGTGTCCGTCCTGCATATAAATTCTCAGACATCTTCGCTGCTCTGTGATTGATTTTCTCCTCCTAAGAGGTTTTCTCAATGCTTCCATCTCCTGGGTGGCCTTGGCCTTTTGAGAAATACAAATCAGACAGCAAGCGACCCTCAACTTCTCATGGTAGCAAAATTTGGCATCGCCCTAGTGTTGTGACTGGGTATAGGCCCAAGGTGGCTGTTACGTTCTCGATTTCTCATAAAAGGGCAGACACTGAGGCTGGGTGTATGGAGGGGTGTCACACACACGTCCCCCAGCTGGGCAGTATGATTCACGTGTGCGTGCATTTGTGTGGGAACACGCAGACCACTGCCTCTGTATAAATCAAGCTAAATTAGTCCTTGTTGGATGAACATTTTAGCCTCTGTCATTGTTTCCATGGTACAACAGGGCACACACAGCTTCTAATGAGACCATTATCAGGTGTATCTGGAGGTGGTCATAGAGGTGGGGAACGGGGGGGCTTGACCAGCTGTAGATCACCTAAGTGGCGCTCACACTCTCAGGAGATTTTTGTTTGAACATTGTTGCCATGACAGGAGCGAATTATTCAGGGGTTTCTAATCCATCCCTGCTTCTCCGGTGTAAGGGTCAGAGGGAGGCCTTGACTGGCCTTGATTTGACAGCTAACTCCTACCTGTCTAGGGGCATCAAGTGAGGCGCTGGGCCCAGTGATGCAGCTCAGAGTTTCGGACATGCCAGCGCTTGGTGACAAATGTGGTGACGGGGATGCCCCAGTAGACAGCCCCCTGACAGGACTGTGGCTAAGGTACGCTGGGCATGGACGGACGATGCGGCCGAAGGGATTTATCAGGAGGCTCCTGACCTGGCACCGGCGATGACCCACCTTTTGTGATGTCCTCTTGTTGATTCTGCAAGGCGTCTACAGGCTCGACACCGCACACAGGCAACATGCGGATGGCGAGGAACTAGGGCAGGGCTTGTTATGAGCCGTGTGTGGGCAGAGGGCTGCAACCCCAGTGTGCCTAAAAGCTTTCAGGATGTCCCTTTGAGCTGCCTTCAGGCGGAATCAGCCGGCGTGAACCCGGATAGCGGCCCTCAGCTTTCTGAGCCTGCATAGCGGCCTACTTGGCTATCCAACCACAGTGTGTCAGCACGCCTATCGACATGACAGGCTTTCCTAAAACATTCGGAAACGGGAGACGAGGAGTGCGTCGAGATGCGTCCGTGCAGTTTTCCTATGGGACTGGTTACATCTCCGGCTGCTACTAATGTACTTTTAATTTAGTTTCTCAGGGAAGGAGTTTTGTGCCTGGGGCAAGGGGGAGGGGGTGAGCCACCGTGACGCCCGGCAGTGTCTGTCCTCCAGTCCTCCATATGGAGTCGCGTTATGTGTGCAACAGCTTGAGCTCTCTAAAGGCCAGAGCCTCTGACACGTTTGGGCCCCTGCAGGCATTACAGGCCTCGGGCGTAGCCAGCTAATCGAGTTGGGAGTCTCTTCTCCTTGCTGTCCTCCCATCTGCCAGCAGTGGCCCAGGTGTGGCTGCATCTTCCTCCTGCCATTTTTCTCTCCCTCTCCCTTCCCATCAGTGTCCTTCTCCTACTTTCTCTGCCCAGTTTATTGTGAATTTTTTTTTTACAGACCCTCCCCCCCCCTTACTCCCTCACTCTCTCTCCCTCCTTCTCTCTCTCTCTCTCTCTCTCTCTCTCTCTCTCTCTCTTTCTCTCTGTACTGTGCCCTTAGACTTCCTCCTTCAACCCCCCCCACCTCTAAGTGCAAAAAGCATTACAGTCAGGGCTGGCTGGGGTCCGCATGCTGTTTCGGTGAGTGTGTCTGACCGGAAAATTGCCTGTTAGCAGAGCTCTGTGGACTCGGCTAGGTTCTGACGGGGGGAGATCAATCGCGCGCGGAGATTCATGCAGATGCTCGTGGCGATGCACACACACTCGCACACACACCAAAACATGCTCTCTACAGTGTGAAACAGAGACATAAATGTGCACATGCATAAACACAGCCACAGCTTAGATAGTAACATAACATATATTTTTCTTTTCATTTTTCATGTCACAGTCGAGTGTTGGTCGAATCAAAGTCTGTCCTGGCTGCTGCAGTTTTCAGGTCACCGAACATGACATATGTGGTGGAGCTCGCTGGCCATGTGTATACCGTGGCGAATTTAGCTGTGGCAGAAACCTGATTGGTTCCTGCGGCTGTGGCTCACAGGTCATTAATCTCGGCTAATCCTACCCCTTACTGGAACGTTTTGGGTTGGTACCCCTGCAGGTCACACCTGTTACTCTTTGGATTTTGAAGCCCTCCTAGACAGAGACCATCCCAATACACGCATGGCACCTATCCTGGAGGAATACTGAATATCAGAAGGAATAAATGTTTGTCCTATTCACTGGCTGCAAAGCTTAATGGAAAAGCTAATGGCCAAAGTAGAACGTGGCTCTCCAATCACCTAGGAGGCCCCATCATATGGTCTCCAGCCTGCGGGGTCGAATTGGTAGACAGTGGGCCAGGGCTTTGAGCAAGACAACAATAATCGTGGTGGGGGAGCTCATAACATGGCAGACATTGTGTCTGGTGCCACCTATAGGGCTGCCTTTCATTCCAGCTCCAGGGGAAGGTCGTTTGGAGAACATGAGGACTTTCCACAGGAAGCCCAGCAGTGGCAGCACAGGAGAAGCTTGGAATTTCGAAAGGAACCGCCTGGGATATTTGCTGAAAAACAGCTAAATGTGGGAACATATGCTACAGCCGTCTGTTTTTGATCAGGCATCAAAGGGGCCTACTTCATTTCACAAGTGCTTCAACTACTGCTTGAACTACACGGAGACCTCAACACAAGATAGACATGATTGATAAACATGGCAGCACAGTGTCTCAGTGGATGGCACTGTCTTCTCACACCTCCAAGGTTGGGGGTTTGAATGCTGCCCCCTGCTGTGTGCTTGTGGAGATTGTAAGTTCTCTCTCTGTAAAGTGGGTTTTCAGAGTGTGACACCAAAGAATAATGAGCTACTTCACCATTCCCCTAGTTTTAGCTAGGGGACGTATGCCTCAGTCATCTGCTTTTTCACCACCCTGGCTCGCAAAAATAATTCTTTATAATAGTTTAACAATTCAGTTTAGTTCCTCAGCCGCCACTAATCCGATCTTGATGTTTACTTTCCTGGGCTAATTAAGTCTAAGCGACTTCCTTATGGGTGCCATAGCGGGATGACCCCTGGGAGTTTTTAACTGCCATGCCACCTGCTGTACATATTAAGCATTTCATCAGGACGGCCTCAATACAGCATAAATGAGCTCGGTTAGCCGCACTGATCTGGTGGCCTAAATTAGCATTCTACCCAGGGAATACATCCCACAATGCTGCACTCCCCTGTTTGCTTGCTGGGATGTGATTCTGAGTCAGCGAACTGTCATTACAAGCACAAGGTACACGGCCTTCATAGTTCCCCGGTTCATTTTGTCCTGGTGGCCATATTTACGGCGCAAATTCCACACATCTCAACTCCACCGGCCGCACATTTTCCCTTCCTAGTGCCATCGCTAGTGTGGAGCCAGATACAGCGGATGTTAATCTCAGTCATAAATGAATCTGGGTAAAATTGGCCTCCTTCTTCGGAGACGTCGGAATTTATCTGGAATTGCTAAAAGTCGGTAAATACGTAATGCCCTCTGGGAAGATTCTCCCAGTAATTGCTTTTTCGGATGGAAAATGCAGCACTGATTGGATGTGGCGTTAATTGAGACAGAGCCTCGCACCCTTCCCGCGCTCAAAAAACCATTGAGACTTGGGTCCAATTAAAACAAATTACACTGGCCATTACAGAGGAGAACGGGCAGCGCCAGGATTAGCTGGATCCCTGCCGGCCGTTAATGGTGTGGCGGGAATCACTTATCCTCTGTCAGCCCTGACACATCTTCGCCGGGGATGAGGGGACGGCAATCGGGGGGCCAGAGTGACAGTGAATGACAGTAAGTGGCACCTTTCCTGGGAGAGGCAGTGAGGACACCGGGGGTGCCAGTGAAACGCAGCGGGGTGTCGTGGTGGCGGACTGCAAGTGTACAAGGTGAACTCGTCAGCCGTGGCAGGGCGCGTTCGGACATCTGACCTATAAGGTCAAGATGACCCAAAACGGAAACCCCAAAATACAGAAACAGACTCTCCTTCGCCCCGCCCGTGTCCCAGGATAGGTCCCATGTTCAGTGACAGGCAGTTACACGCTCGGCATGTCACTGGAGCACGGAAAAATAAAATGAATGAATTATGAGGAGAAACACAGCCTTCAGATTTTAGAGCAGATTTTATCCAAAAACCTGGAGATGAAACACCCCCCTCCACCCCGGCATAATCACCATTATGTTCATGAAGCGCAGTAATGCTGTCAATGTATTGTTTCATTGGCCAATACACACTGAAATAATTTAATTACTCAATTTAGGCAGAATCCCCAAGAACACATCAGTGAACACTATTGCTGCGAAGAGTCCAGTGATGACCTGTATATTTTTTTTTAAGTTTCTATGTGAGGTCACACAGACAAACACACACTCACACACACACACACACACACACACATGCACACACACCCTCCATCTCTGTGCTCTCATTCCTCCAGCCCCCCCCCACCCAAAAGCTTTTCTGCGATTCTCATTATCTCACCACTGCCGCTTACCGGAACCCCAGGCGAGCTCCGCACACCCCCCCCACCATTAATTATGTGGGGGGCATCCTGACCCACACCAAGGTCGGCGAGTTCAGCTTTTGACACTGCATTTTTGAAGACTTGTGGGCATCGCAGGGAAAACTTGTAGACGTGTCAAAAAAAAAAATAATAATTTTCCGTATGCAGGTCCACTGTTTCTGCTGCTCTCGTGGAATACAAATCCCCCGCCCTGAACACTGTAGCCCAAGCGTGAAGTGAATGAGGATCCGCCACCATGGTAACCTGGAGACTGAGTAGTGCTGAGGTTCAAAAGCACCTCCACTACGCAAATATGAATCCCAGTTATCGATCCCACAGATAGATCGTGAGAAATAAACAACTTTTCCTCGAGCGAGACAACATCACGTGGGAAGGTGCACCTGAAACTCCTGAAACATTTGAAGGCAGCAAACCGGAGGCTAAAGTAGCCTGGCTGGATAAGATCATTACAGGAAGATCTCTTTCAGTATTCATCTCAGGGCCTGAAATTACCTAGGAGGGGGTCACACAGCTCAAATAAGGGGCAGTATCTTTCAGAGACTCAGAAGGGAACCTTATGCAACCATCTGGAAAACTACAACTGAAAGTTGAACTGGAATGGATGACACAAAGGTGGATATTGGGAGGAGAAAAACCAACCCACCCACCCCCTGCGGGATGGGATGCCGGAGGACATGGGGGGGTTATTTACATTCTCGACAGGAGCCGTGCACCTGCGTGCCACTGCAGAGGCGGCTGTTTCTAGGCCAAATGGAACACGAGCCAGGCTGCGGCATTGTGCTGCCAGCGTGGCGGTGGTGTCACGTGTTCCTGTCGTCTCCTGCGGGCGTGCTAGGTCCCCGCGCCACCCGCCGGCCTGACGGGAGCAGACATTGCCAAGTGTGACATCACATCTGCCGTCACCGGGATACGTTTGGCTTTTCCCCCCACGTTCCCTCCGGCTGTGCCTCTCACTGCTATGTCAGGCCTGAGTAAACGATCCAGAGACGGTGACATTATTCAACGCACTGCCCACATTCAGGTCATGGGGTTACTCGTACCTACACACGTACACGCAGACACAAGCAAACACACCCACAAATCTTTGTACTCTGTCATACCTCCCTCCGTATGCCACAGATCATGTAGGATGGATAGCACCAGTGTGAAGTGCAATCGATCTCACCTCAGGTAACTGACAAACCAGAGTTGCCTGATATGTTTGTGGACGGAGCTTTTGAAGCTACCAGCAAGTAAAGTTAAACCCCACCCACCTCCCCCCCAATGTAGAATTGGTGTTAACAGTTAATATTAACCACCGAGTATTAAATAATTCATATAGATTATACCAGTGACATCTCACAGTAATCTGGTATGACACTAAAGTTTTACAAATTAACAACTAAGATTCTTAAACTAATTCTTGTGCATAGCTGTCATTCAGAGGATTTTGTACTGTAGTTTCCTGTGTATAATATTATCGAATTATGTAGAAAGCAATGATCTGGAATCAGGGTCAGTGAAAGTGCACAGAGGTAATAAACCATGGCTGTAGTTGGTGTTGTCACCTCTGTGTGAGACGGCAGAAAAGATAGATGCCGTGTGCGCAGAGAAAGGGTGTGTGTGCGTGTTTGTACGTGTGTGTGTTTGAACAGCAGGGGAAGGAGTGTGTGTGTGTGCCTAAGCACAAACGCATGTGTAGACGAATGTTGCCTGTCAGAAAATAGATCAAAGCTGGGGGGGTGGGGGGTGTTATATGCTTGCCTACGTGCCCTGCGCCTTTTTTTAGGTTCTTTTTCAGAAAATGTTCCCAGAGACACACCGTGGCCTTCTAAGACATAAATGGTATGGAAGATGGATAGATGGCACGATGGCAGAGCCTGAAAATCAAAACCCTTCATCTGATGTTTTTGCTCATGGGAGTTTTACTTACACAAAAATGTTCTGAGGGCAGAAGGAAAAATGATTGGCTCAGAGAGATACCCAAGCAAATTGTAGAGGAGGTGGGCCAATCAAGTAGAGGAGACGGGACTAACCAATCAGATGTCTCGGTCCCGCCTCCTCTAGTTGATTGGACCCACCTCCTCTACAATTTCATCGGTCATCTCTCTGAACTAATCATTTTTCCTTCTGCCCTCAGAACATTTTTGTGTAAGTAAAACTCCCATGAGCAATGTTTTTTTTAAAGTAGAGGCACGTTAAATGTTTGTGTATGTGTGTATGGACGTCCACACGTATCTTCTTGCACCCATCTCCCAGCAGTCACATGACATGCCCAGTGCTGACCGAGCAGCCCTTTGTTGGGCAGAGCCAAGTGTGACAGTGCCAGTGCCAGGCAGTCAGAGCTGGCTGGCGGAGCTTCAGAGACTGTGTGACTGGTGGGTGGCAGGGAAACGGTGCAGAAAGCTTCTTTAATGGAGGTGAACTCTGCAGCTTGTAACACTGAAGAAACAGCCGTACACACACTGCCCATCAAAAATTCCCTCCAGCCCCAAGCAGCCCCATTCACACACACACATGTCCGACCCAATGCTTCCTCAGTTAAACGCAATAGCACACACTTAACAATGGCTGAAATGACCAATTTACTGAAACTCATAGCTTCACTCTCTCATGAGCTGCACAGACATCTCTGCATCTTTTCCAGGGCTGTAACCAAACTGCCTCCCGTGAAAATAACGTCTAATGAAAAAGCAGAATAGCACATTCGCTGCTGAGTGACCAGAACACCAGGCCAGCCTGATTTCTCTTTTATGCGAGAAATGCATCAGTTTCCGTGTTATTTCCAGTGGCCTCGATTAAATAATGCATCTCGCATCTGGCTTTCAGTGGCATGAGGCAGATTTCACCTCTCAGAAAGGAGCATCTGGGCCCTAAGAGCATTGCGGTGATTGTCTGTTATCCGCCAGCACTGTGCCCGGCCCCCAATTGCAGGAAATCCCAGGGTCGGGCGGCCCAAGGTGACTCATGTGAAAAACAGCATCTGGCCCCGGGGCAGGTGGGCCCTGCCTCACGCTTCGTCGAATGACATTAAGTCTCCCAAAGCCATGACAAATGGGGAATCGGGAGACACTGTGCACCCTGATGTGTGATGAGCTGTTCCCAAATTAGCCAGAAGGGGGCACTTTGCCTGCAGGAGGAGGTATAACAGTGGTGTAGAGTAAAGTAAGGAAGCAGATCAGTAAAACTCTTCATTCCTCATGTATATGTAATGCCTTACTGGACCTCCTTGTAGTTGCCCATTAGCAGCTGACACACTGGTTAGCTGAAACATTAAGGCTGCCCAAGATCAAATCTCTTAGGGTCCTGTTGTTGTACCCTCAAGCCATATCCTAAACATGACTTGCTTCAGTAGATTTCCACCTGATGCAAATTGCTCTGGATGTGTGAATGAGCAGATATGGATTTTGACATGGGTTTTTGGAAGGGGTGTTTTGCAAACCAGATTTGTGGGTAGGCACAATTTCCAAACCACGCACAAGACATAAAGCATACATAGACGCAATGGTTCTTGAAACTTGATGGAACAATTATACATTCAGACATGTGCAGCTAGCCTTGTTTACTGCTGCTGAGATGTGAGTTGTTAATGTCACGGTGTGACGGCTCGTTGATGATGTGTAGTGTTATCGGTAGAAGACGTGAGGGATGTGGAGGGGATTAAGAGATGTGATCTGACGGAGGAAGCTCGCTCATTAGCCAGATTACCCTGGGAATGATGAGGGATGGGGAGGGGACTAAGAGATGCAATCTGATGGAGGAAGCTCGCTCATTGGCCAGATTACCCTGGGAATGATGAGGGATGGGGAGGGGACTAAGAGCTGCAATCTGATGGAGGAAGCTCACTCATTGGCCAGATTACCCTAAGAATGATGAGGGATGGGGAGGCGATTAAGCGATGCGATCTGATGGAGGAAGCTCGCTCATTGGCCAGATTACCCCGGGAATGATGAGGGATGGGGGAGGGGATTAAGAGATATGATCTGATGGAGGAAGCTCGCTCATTGGCCAGATTACCTTGAGAATGATGAGGGATGTGGAGGGGATTAAGAGATATGATCTGATGGAGGAAGGTCGCTCATTGAACAGATTGCCCTGGGAATGATGAGGGATGGGGGAGGGGATTAAAAGATACAATCTGACGGAGGAAGCTCGCTCATTGGCCAGGTTACCCTGAGAATGATGAGGGATAGGGACGGGAGTAAGCGATGCAATCTGACAGAGGAAGCTCACTCATTGGCCAGATTACCCTGACTGCAAGTTATTTACTGTCAATGTAGACACTTTATTGGTTTATAGAATAATTTGTTTATATATTACATTTTTACAAAATATTGGGTCGGCACGTGCCTATCTAAATTAACTGGCACAACACCACCGGTTGTTGGGCTCTCAGGAATTTTGGGGCTGTGATCCTATTCAGCAGGATTGGTTCTCCACACAGTCCTCCCTGGCCCATCTGCCTCAGAAACAGATCCCACTGATGACTGCTGGGGGGTGCTCTTTTCGGGTTCTTTTTTCCGGTGTACAAATTCACAGCATCAGCCCGCAGGACAATAGTATATAAAAGCAGAAGCCCTGTGTTCAAAGACAAGCACAAGAAGCCAGACCCCCCCCACACACACAGTTATTTAATTACTACTTTGCTTTGAGGTCGAATCTGGTCATTGGTCTGGTACCTAATCTCAAATGACAACCTCAAAGCCAACAGCAGGTCCCAAAAATAACCAAAAAAAATCACAAGGTCAGTCTTCAAAAATCATACTTCCCTCAAGAGCTTAGAATCTGATGAATAGCATTATTAGCTGTGGTTTGTATCTCTAGTGTGTGTGTGTGTGTGTGTGTGTGTGTGTGTGTGTGTGTGTGTGCGTGTATGAAATGCAGGAGATTGGAAGATGGGAATATAAGATATAATCTTTCCACGCAAGCCATTTTCAAAACATACCTGTGAGACGGGAGGGGGCCGCCCTCCACTTAGCTGCAATCAGTCACTAATTAATGATATGAAGCAAACCTTTCTCTGGGTAGTTGGTGGGCGGCATTCATGAGCTGTGCTGAGCTGCGAGACATTAATTCCATCCATATGTTTCATCCACCCTATTTTCCGTGTCAGTTGGTCCGTTCCAAGAGCCAAAATGGCCGCATCAGCGGCTTTGCCTGTCCAGCCTGTTAAATCGGAAGAGCCTTAATGAATTCCCCTTTTCCATCTGCTCAGTCCCCTGGTGCTGCAGGTCTGCTCACCATCACAGAGGACGAGTGCCACGTCTGGACCTGAGGACCATGCATATGGGCTCTTCACTGGGTGTCTGCAGGATGCAGGGGGACGTAACGGGGGCAGAGGAAGAGCCTGAATGCTCCTGATCAGGGCGTCCTCTGCAGGTAGGAGGACAATCCAAGGTCCACGGTGTGCCTGACACCAGCTGACACTAGCAAGGGAACCATCTCACAGCATCCAGCATCTGGTGAGGACACGTAGAGTCACCACGCACTTAGGGACGTGTTTTAAGGGTCACCACAGCGGAACCGGGGAGGGAGGCTTCCAGGGTGGCATGGAAACGGCGGTTGGCATGATGTAGTGAAGAGTCAATGGCACTGCTGGGGCATTGGGGTCCCTGATTTTGTTTATGAGGTTAACCAGGTTTTCTTTACCTGGAAAAACAATGGTGCTGATGAGTTGTAGTCCGTTAAAACTCTCCTTAGTCTGCTAAAAAGAAAAGCAAACACTAAGTAAGGTGTTCCCAGGAACATGACATACATCTGTATCATAAAATTAACATGCTATTATTTTGTGGGCACATTTATTGAAAGGAGCTGTTGTAGCTTGCAGTCCCACGCTTTACTACAGTTATAGTGGGGTATTTATGGGACAGTGGCTCACATGTCGAGGGCTGGGGTTCAAATCCCTCCCCATCATCTGTGCGGGGTCAGATTGACCGTCCCATGTCTTGCAGTTTCCTTCTGCGATCCAAAAACCCAAAATATACACATTAACGTTACTACGCAAATTATGAGGAAGCATTTAAAACATGCCAGGCATATAATAACAGTCTAAACAACAACAAACACTCACCCTAACCCCCTGATCACGTAAGTTCCGTCCTGAAACTGCAGGCCTGAAACTGCAAGCCATGTTTTTGCCATCGTTAGGACCTGGGAGGGAGCAAAAACGTAGACTGTCTGTGGGTCCCCAAGGACCGGTTGGGAAACACTGCCTTAAGTGGTTGTGCTGCACACTGAGAGCCAGGCAAAAATCTGCCAGCAAACCAGTAAACATTTTGTCCTGTCTGTTAACCTGAGGACTGGGCAGTCTCCCTTCTTCACCATCATTTCTGAATGTCTGACACCTTGTGCACAGCATGAGCCAATAGGTAGTGTGTGCTGTCAATCAAAAAAAGCGAGACCTTGATCAATCGACTGAAATAAATAAAAAACGAAGGAACCAAAAAGCAAGAAAAGAAACAAGCTTGTGGAAATGAGATTAGCGGGAAAATGGACAGCCGCCCCACAGAGGGGCGTCCTTTTGCAGAGCCGTAGCACCGGGTCGTCACCACAGCTTTAGGCCAACAGTTTCAGGATGGAACTTACGTCATCAGGGGGAGTTACAAGATGTAAAGACGGCGGATGACCCGGTGCATCTTTGCTGGTCATTTTTAAATATATTTTTGTCAAAAATGTTTTATATTTATTTTTTATGCTTATATTTGAACTTGTACAACAGCTTTCACACTGAGTTCGAGTAGGCAGCTGTTTATTATTGTGGTATGTATCTGTAAAAAAATAATAATAAAACAATAACTTAGTTAAATGAAGCACGTCATTATCAGTCATGATTTCAAAATATTCCGTACTAATTGAAGAATTTCAGGTAAGCATTATGGTCATCGTTCATGGCAGTTAAGAGCTGAAGGATCTTCGTTTTTACTAGTCTAACTAACAGAATGTCTACAAACACTGCGTAATCCTTTATGGGTTTATAAGCAGAACACACCTATGGTGTAGAAACACATAAGCGTTAGGTTTCGCGATTTACTGACACAAGGATAAAAGACAGTCTTTTTCTGAGGAAAATATACACATTAACGTTACTACTTAAATTATGAGGAAGCATTTAAAACATGCCAGGCATATAATAACAGTCTAAACAGCAACAAACACTCACCCTAACCCCCTGATCACGTAAGTTCCGTCCTGAAACTGCAGGCCTGAAACTGCAGGCCTAAAACTGTTGGCCTAAGACTGTGGTGATGTCATGGTTCTGCAGCTCTGCAGATGGATGAATCTGACCCTGCGGCTCCCTTGTAGAGAAGTCGTTTGGAGCGGATTCCTGTTAAATAATGGCTACAATTGAGCAGCTCAGATTATAATTGTAAAGGAACAGTGGTGCTACATGAAAAGGCCTCGCTGCCCTTTGTGTCTCTGTGCTACAATGAAACCCACAGGGGAGCGGGGGAGAGGAGGATCACCAAGATCTTTCTCCAGGTTCCTATAGGGATCACTCGGGCTTCAAGGTGAGAGAACGTGTTTGGAGTTTCTCTGAATCTGGCAGAGGAGGGAGGTGAGATGCTGGAGAGAGGCAGTGACCGTCAGCGGGATGCTGCGCCATTTGGAGAGCCTCCGTGGAGAGGGCCGACAGGAGAGTGATACGGTAACCTAACCGGGAGGCGAATAACACACAGAGCAGGTCCTCCACATTATTCAGCCTGCGACCAGCTCCAACTCAGTTTCCGTAAGCAAAAAGCCCTGCACCTCTAATGTGGGCATTAAATGGCAGATCCCGATCAATAATATTTCGTTTCAGCATCGGAATTAACATAGGCCCTGTGATATACTGGAATCGCATCCAGGGTGTCTCCTACCTCATGCCCCAAGCTTCTGCGGAGGATCTGGATGGATGGATTATATACTAGGATCACTACAATATAAATTCCATCCATCCAGCCATCCATCTTCGGTAACCACTTATCCCATGTGGGGTCACAGGGGATCTGGAGCCTATCCCGGAGGCTGCAGGCGCAAGGCAGGGAACAACCCAGGATGGGGCACCAACCCATCGCTGGGCACACT
>JAAGVU020000099.1:1065304-1093353 GCA_011763525.2 Mormyrus iriodes | reverse complement strand
TGGTTGGTTGGTTGGTTGGCTGGCTGGTTGATTGATTGATAGTTCCAGCACCTCTGTTCTGCCTCACCATCATGACACATGCTTTTATTTGAGAAGAGTAAGTGCACCGGCAAATTACTTAAATACCATGTTCAGTAGTGCCAGTCCCCCCCTCACGTCTCACATCCATTGTCTTGGCTTTCAGAGGTATCTTATGGAGCCCAAATTTGTCTCAAGCTAATCCTACAGCATGCGGTGGAGATTAAACAGAACCTGTAGGGGGAGAAGTGGACGGTTTTTAATCTACGTCTGGAGCATTAGCCACCAGGGGGTAAAGGGCATGCTGTCGGGAGAGTGTGTGTATGTGTGGTTGTGCGCTCACCCCCCCCTCCCAGCCCAACCCCTAGAGTTAAGGCTCTGCAGACTATGGACCCCTACCCCCCCCACCCCACAGGAGGCTCCTGCCGGGTTGAAACAGCTGGGATTCAGTCGCCATTTTAATGAGCACCGGCCTGCTTTGCTTTCATCTTCCACCTGAAAATTGTCTGCTGGCATCAAGAAGTCAGGTGCTAAAGCTCGATGAAAGAGAAGCTTCAGTGGGCAGGAGGAGGAAGAGGCTACATTACGGACCTCATGGACCATGAAGAGATTTCACGTGGGGCAGCACAGAAGTAAGGACCACGGATGCTGGGAGGACATCCTCTAGGGGGCAGTAGAGAAATACAGACAACAGGCACCAGAGAGTGGCACCATCAGTGAAAGAGATACAGCATACACAGAGGCACCAGGAAATAAGTATAAGTGCAGAGTGCAAACGACAGGAAGTCCTTAAGGTGGAAATGCAGAGAGCCAAGACAAGGAAGTGAAACAGGAAATGCAAGAGCAAAAGTATGAGTTTAGGAGGAAATACTCACCATTGACAGGAAGCGGCTTCTTCAGCCTGTGTCACTGCTCTGTGGAGAAAACACCTGCTTCAGTTCTGGGGGCTGTTATATCACTTATAACCAACATTCGTTCATGGGTAACCCTGCAGCTGTACGACCGGGGTTTATATTCCAGTAGCTGCAAGCTTTACGTCTTTGGACTGTATGGACATGTATTATATAAAGAATCAACAGCTTTGAAGGCAATTTCCTGATTCTTCATTGCACGTCATTTGTTTTCTGCTGTTTTGCACATTTTCTTGCATCACACATAAATCATTGCTGGTCACACTTTACTGCAATTATGCATTTTGTGTCTTCACACCTTGTTGCTTAATTGGTCCCATCAATTAAATAAACGTAATTTTAAAATTAAGCATCGCCTTCAATGGGGGGAGGGCACCTAAATTAGCTGAAATCAGAAATTACCAGGTCCTATTATAACAACTTATCAAAAAGGTCATTGAGTAGTTCTAACTCATTGAAAGACCATTAGACAATTGAATAAATTAGCCTTAAATTAATGACTCATTAATTATCAGTTCGATAGCTCTTGAACTGCTGAGGTTTAGGCTTATAAATCTGCAGTGAGCTATGGCAGAGACTGTCTCGGGGCTCTGTGGCTGAGCGACGATGAGGTAGGGCAGCTCTATGACACCAAAACGCTCATTTTCAGCAGGATTACAGGAGGTGGTTAAAAAAAACAAACAACAAGCTTGAGGCTCCTGCATTCTCTTCTCCGGGACATAGGGGGCACCACAGAGGACACTAAGAACCGGGCGAGTGGACGACCCCCAGACTGCTCAGCGCTAGCTAAGTGTCTGTTCAGCCTCAGCTCCTCTTCCTGTGCCCTCATCGCTTACCTCATCTAAGTTGCTTCCCTTAATGACATACCAGCTCACACTTTTAAAAATGACCCATTTTTCCCACTATGTTCTTGTACTCAAGGGTTGAGCACCTTGGTTACAGTTCCAGTTCCTTAATTACTGTGCTGTACGCTGCTCCAGTTGCCTCGGACGTGAAAGAGCCTGCTTTTTCAGAAGGTCTCACAGCTGTCACGGTGCCCCTGTGGCACATCACAGCTTGGCGACTGCACTGAACGCAGGGGGAGAGGTACTGTCTGGGGCATCAGGACCAGGAGCGTCGGAACGATAGTGGAGACTTTCTGTTAGACACTGGATTAGCTTGGAATTTTTCTATTGAGAGAGTACTGTTTTCCCTTTAAAGGGTAACTTTTCTATACAGAAAAAATGCTTTTGTTTAATTTCCCTGCCTCTTAGCCAGCTGGGATGAGAGGTTGTGAGCGCCATGGAATGTAAGATGGCTGCCAGAGAAGAAGGGGGTGGGGCTTAAAGCACCAAGCCAATCAGAAACTGCCCAGGCTCCAGACGGTGGGGAGGATTCAACACACTCTCACTCTACCGAGGGGGCACGAGTGGGTCACCAGAAAAGGCAGCAAATCACTCTGTTAAGCAGCACGTGGAGTGTTTTCATGTCCCCCCTTCAAACACACACCTACACAAATTCATTGTATTTTACAACCATTTTACAGAATATTTCAAAATGTTTTGTGCACAAAGGTCAGTTCGGCACCATCGAATGTTGGGCCTATGTCTTCCCACTGGGCCTCATTTGCGCGTGCAGAGATTGAAAACTACACAAGAGCAGGAACTAAAAGCTAGCAGAGCCCAGGGACCTGCTGTTTTCCACGTCTTCGGTCCAATGCCAGGGAAAACAGTGCCTCCCTCACTCATCTTTCAGCGGTTTCCTTTCATTTCCATGCTAACAGACGGCCGTATTGACTTTCGTGGCTGTGGAATTATGCGCTTTAGCGGCTGTGTATCTCATTTAGCCCTTCCTAGGACGGCTGCACACAATAACTTAGTGAGTCACACAGGAAGTGGAAAACAGGAAATGAGATCTCTGGTTTCAGTACATTTCAGTAAATTTAATTTTTCTCCTTTTATATCCTTTTACGGGGGGGGGGGAGGGGAGGGGGTTGAAGAATCTGAAAACTGAATCGCATCCTTAAATATCCAAGTTTAGAAATATAAGAAGCTTTAGAAACCAGAGAACCAGCCATTTTAATAAAGTTGCATGCAGTATAAATAAGTGGTATGTAAATCCTTCCAGTCCAAATGGGATGGGAGGAGTAATCCCCTCAAAGACAGGCTACTCGTTTTAGGAACCCTTATCAGAACAGACCTTTATTTATAAATGAGGTATCAAACGCAGGTGGTGTGGAGCTCGGTCTCTTGGGGAGAAGAAAGTGTCTTGAACCTTCATGTGCCGTAGATCCATGCTTCAGGGCCCCAGATGGCACGGGAGCCACAGAGCTGCAATTCCCCCCAACACACAGTGCAGAGAGGAAGTGTAGGGGGTGGAGAGTGAGAGAGAGGAAATGAAGGTGGGAGGGGGGCATCACAGGAGGGCGAGTCAGGGGGTTCGGGGTGTTCATTACATCTACCTGGCTCTCGTCCCCTGCTGTGCGAACAAACTGGGGTTTTCTGCTTCTTGGCCCCTCGTTACCCAAACAGAATCTCGAAGTCGTGATTCAAATCATTCATTGTACAGTGTAACACTTTTCCCGCTAGTCATACCTGCTTGATGTTTTACTTATATTTCCTTACATTTCAGTCACACCTGAAGAGGACACATTGCCCCGCCCTCCCAAACCGTTAAGCTGTTTCCTGCCCAGACGTGAATCACGGTTCTTTTCACTCTCCTGACGGTTTTCAAGTCACATTTCAGATACGTTTAAATCTGAGATCTGAGATGCCATTGTAATTAAGAGAAACCAGATTTGTTGTGTTAAGTATGGTTTGGAGTGGTAAGATTGTTAATGGGAGCTGGTTAATGAAGTTTATAAATGATAATTACCACTTTGCCGAAGTGTATTTGACTTGGAAGGCGCTGACCGTCGGGCAAATGCTAATCATGTTGTAATGACGCATGCCAGCCACAAGGTGCTAAGCTCAGTATCTTGCTCCTCAAAGTGACCTCCGTCGACGGTGCTGTCACTGTGATCTGTGAGCACAGTCTGCCAGCCCCTGCGCAGGACCTCGTCATTCTCTGCAGGAAGTCAAACTTGAGCGGCGGACAGCTGCGCCGACAGACAGCTCACACGGGCTTCCTGCCGTGGGGGTGTGTCGCCTGAATGACGAAAGAGCTGCGCTGGTGGCCTCGCTTCCAAGGGGTGACCCTGCCCTCATTTGGCCCTCCAGCCAGCCAGAGCCGTTCCATCACCTCTTGAGGAAAACCGCTACCAAATTAGCCGCGATCCAGCAGCCCCGGAGGAACGGGGACCCAGGGTGTCACATCATTGATGAGCACTGCCCACAGCGGCCTCACACCTCCTCCCAAACATTGGCGGCTCTCATTGGTGAAGCAGCTCGTGATTCAGAGCTCATCCCAAAAATAGGAAATCTGAAGAGACATCTTTGCTGGACAGGGAGGGGAGTGTGGAAAAAAAACATAGGAGAATGGGATTATGGGATATCACTCACCTTAATGTTTCTCCCATACGCGGTAATAAATTAAATCACATATGAGTGAGCGCCTAATAACTCCCCGGAAGAGCCTGGCAGCCCGTTTGCCAGTGGCGGCCAGACAGAAGGAAAAATGAGCCGATGCAGAGATAAATTGAGAACGTAGATCTACTGCTGAGAGCTGAGCTAGATCTGCCCTGTTTGTTCTCTGGGCTACATTACAGCAGAACACATGTTTTTTTTTTTCCCTTAATCCTACGAGGCTTGTCCTTTTAGGTCCTTTCAGGCCACCGTTGACAATTCCGTGCTTTTCTGCTTTTTTAATGAGGATAATCTACCCGCTATAATAATGGCAGGTGCAAATGCTTAGGGGTGGATGAGCCAGACGACGAGCTTCAGCCCTAGATATGTAGAGCGCCGTAAAGCCAGCAGCGGAATGCAGAGGCTGACTTAATCTTTGCTTTGGGATGGACATGTGTGGGAGGGGGTGTTTTGAGATGGTGAGGGCAGGGATTTAATAAGGTTTATAGGACACAAAATGAAAGGGTTGAACCAGCCAATCCTGTTGGGTCTCCCTTAGTTAATTAATATGCTGGAGCGTTAGGAAAACAGGGGTTTGGCCGCCGTCTTAATTAAAACGTAGCTGGATGCTGACAGGGAAGAGGGCGGGCAGTGCACCAGCGAGCTGCCTGTGCAGGGGGCCACTTCCTCGCAAGCCGTCCCACAACACAGCCCAACAGCACGGCGAGCGGGGGATTTTTGGGGGGGCTGCTCTGAGCTCAGCTGGCGTGCCGTGCACATCTTGGAGGGAGGGGGCAAGAGGAGCAGTTTTGTCTTTATTAGGGTTACATCCTGCATGGCCGGGGGCCATTTTCTGTCAATATATGCTGTTTGGCTTTCCAGCAATAACCTGTGAAGAGCAGAACAGATCAGGTGGGGAGGGGTAATGTTCAGTGAGGGGAAGGAGGGATTGAGGCACATGGAGGGATTGCAGAAGGGGAGACAGAGAGGGGATCTCTGGGAGCTGAAAGACGGGCATTTGGAGCGATCTCAAAGGTGCCCCGCACTGTCCTCGGCAATATCAACACCACCCAGGCACCGAGGGTGGGCGAGAGAATGTATCGAGGCACCCAGAGCCAGCTGCTCGAGATCCAGCTGTATGGCTGATGACACCCCCCCCCCCCATCTGCTGGAGCAGGATGGAGGAGTTGCAGAGGGGGCTGAGGGAAAAGGTGGGCCAGGAAGAGGCCCTCATCTTCCCAGCTTATTAATGCCTGTCCCCCTTGCCGAATGGACCTGTGAGGCTGGAGAAGGAAGGAATGAGGCCCTCATCCCACTCTGCTTGGGGGAGGGTGCACTCAATTCACAAAGGGGGGGGGGCTTCCTCCTGTTCAGACCGCCGCAGGCAGGAGACAGCTAGCCATGCATAGAAGCCCAGCGGCCATAGCTATCAGTCTCGAAGAGAGCACAATCCGGACCACCAGGCTAAGACAAGAGCTGTCCCACCAGGACGGTGTGTCCGGCACCCGGGTCTGTTTTCCGTGAGGGGGGAGAGTTTGTCCGCATGGTGGGGGTGAAATGTACTAATGTAAGATTTCTATTTGCATTAATAAGTAAGCAATTAATTTGACAACATTGTGTGATTTGAAGCAGGCTGTTTTAAAGATATCATGTGAGAGGAACAGGATGTGTGCCATAAGACCTTGAAGGTCAAAGAAGCTGTTTGGGCAGAAGGAGGTCAGCAGAAGTGTGTAATCGGGCCCCGCCTAAGGCCTGTAAAAGGCTGTGGTTCTGTACGAGCTGAGTTCTCGCTTTTGTGCTGATCGGGGAGCTCCTCGTGCGAAAAGAAGGTGTCAGGGAAAGTTATTCAGGGTTGCCAGCTCTGACGCATCTGGCCTGATACTCACGCTTTCAGACTCTCACGCTCACACAAGGAATCATAGGGTAAATCTACATTATTCCATTATAAACCTAAAATTAGTTACACCAAAAGCATTGGGGTAGTTTGTAAACCCTAGAGACTATTTACAAGGTAACAAAAATGTTACATACATGTAAATTCGTATGCAGACTCATCTCGAATTGAAAATCTCACTCCAGCCAGCTGGCCAAAGTTGGCAGCCTTAAGTAATTTATCTATCCGAAATTTTACTTCTACACTGACCCCCTCTCTCGCTCTCTCTTTCTCAATATTAAGGGAACTGCCCCGCTATGTTTTGGGAACAGGTCCCTGCTGGACTTTCAAGTTAGCATGAAGGATGTAGCCCAGATGTGTCGGTCCTTCTCCCATCCTGCCCACTGCTCCGTTCCTCTTTTCATCCCTTTTTTTTGACCTGAGCAACAATGTTAGCTCAGACTCACACATGCGTGACCCTGGGACTGGAAACCATGCAGAGGGAATGCTGCATGGTTTTCTTCTGAAGTCCGATTCCTCCATGTGTCGCTTAATCTGACATGCTGAGCTCACCTGTGAATCTCATGGCTAGAAGTTCATGCCACCACAATAGAAGATCACCACCTCTTCCATCTTAATCTGACTTGGAACTGCAAGAAAACATGAACCAAGACCCTCAATAACACGTTTTATTCAACACCAAAAGAAGTCTTGTTCCTAGGTTGTCTCCTTTGAAGCGAGAGCCTCTGTTCCTGTTGACATAGGAGAGGAACTGAAATATTTTAATCTGGCACACAGATCACGTGAATAAGCATAAAGGTTAAAGGATGATACAATAAAATTCAATAAATTCAATTCAATAAGTTCATTGTTCTGAATATTAACCATGGCATTTCTCTCAGCCTGATATGGCTTTTGTTTTTGTAAGAAGTCTTTGTGGTGTGTCTAAACATTTTTGTTATTTGTGTTTGACATCCAGTTAGCAGTTTCAGTTCATCCACAAAATCTGTTGTCTTAAGCGGCAAATGTTTATGGGAAACTGAAGATCATAGCTCAGAAACCTGATTGACAGAAGACTGACAATTTGCAGAGTGTATAAAATAAACTGATGTTTAGCATGTTACTGCAGCGCTTAGCCCGTAAGCCTCATCACCTACAGGGCCATGGATTCGGTTCCAGGTCTTCGGCTTATGTTTGGAGCTTCAGTGGGTTTCGTTTGGGTTCCGGTTGTCCAAACATATGCAGTTAACAGAGTCTCCATATTGTCCATAGTGTGCATGATTGTGTGTGTGACCTGCTATCTGTTCGTGGGACTTTTACTTACACAAAAATGTTCTGAGGGCAGAAGGAAAAAAGATTTGTTGAAGGAGATACCCAATTAGATTTTAGAGGAGGTGGGTCCAAGCAATTAAAGGAGGCAAGACCAAGATATCTGCCCTCAGAACATTTTTGTGTAAGTAAAACTCCCATGAGTTTTTTTTTAAGTAGAGGCACGTTAAATGTTTGTGTATGTGTGTATGGACGTCAATGCATGTGTCTTCTTGCACCCATCTCCCAGCACTCACATGACATGCCCAGTGCTGACCGAGCAGCCCTGTGCTGGGGTTCATTTTTCCTTCTGCCCTCAGGACATTTTTGTGTAAGTAAAATTCCCATGAGCTTGGTATCCCATCCAGGGTCTTGCCCTTTGCTTCCTGGGATAGGGTCAAGGCTGACCAAGGCCCCCTATGGGATATGTGGCTACAGATGATGGATGGCTGGATAAAATTTATTTAAAGTAGAATTGTCCCTTGTGAAGTCACAAGGTGAATTCTTTAGGTGAACAAAGGACCAGTTTTCTGTAAACTGTGTGTTTAACACTATTTACTTTAAACAGTTGATTCACTGGCAATAAACAATTAATCACACTTTGAATATTTTTTTCAGTGAAATCCCCCCCACCGTGGGATTAAAGATTTAAAGAAGGATCCTCCTTTGCTCTTCCTCTTTGTGGCCCCGCAAAAGAGGGGACAAAGAGATTCATAAAACAGGAAGTGAAAGAGACTCAAAGACAAAGCGACACACTGGCAGCTGTGGGAAGACGTGCAGGCAGCATGAGATGGAAGGAGGAATGGGTTTAATTTAAAGAGGAAGACAATGACTGAGAGGAAGGGGTGAGGGAAGACACAAATCTCAGAAACACCCATTATTCTTCAAACTGGCATACCAGTTAAGGGAAAAGATAACAGAAATTTGATATAGTGGCAAATTTGCCGTAAGAGTCTGAAACAAGTCAACAACACCCTCACTGGGTCTTGAGTACACGTCTTCTGTCCCAGAAAATGGTGGGAAGGCCATTCGGTCCTGAAAGAGTCACTCTGGCGCTGGTAAAATGCCCCCTCCCCCCCTCACTCCCCGTCCAATTTCAAGTCTGTCACGCTTCCTGAAATGTAGCTGAAACCAGCTCGTCACTCAGAGATACTTCTTTATCGATGTGGTTACACGACAGTAAATAAACGTGGAAAGGTTTCTCTGGCCCTGTAATGGTGGGGGGTGGGGGACAAAATTTAATTAGTTTTTTTGTGCTCTTGGCTGCGTTGCATTGACAGGATTGAGAAGCACCATAAGCCTTTTCATGGAGAGAGTGCAAATGAAGAGTGAGCAGCAGGCTTTCTGCTAACTGCTCAGATGATGCTGGATCCTGTGCATATTATTACATGACAATAGGTGCACAACTAAACGGCTAAACACATGGCAGCTTGTTAGAGCCCATCAAAGGTACCACTAAAGCCTCGAAACACAGCGCTGAAGCCAAACTGCCCCAGTGATCTGACCAGCTGTGTAAATCTGTAGGCTTTTTTCGACCAGACCATCCGCCAGGCATCCAAAAATGAAAAATGGAGGCAGATTTACCGTGCAGTCATGTTGTCTTGGAGCCGCTAGTTTTCGGGGTGTCGGTCGTGCCTCACTGGCTTTGAGATACTTCGATCTTAAGACGTCCTCTCCTGTCTGGTGATAAATAAAAATGAACTCTGCAGTCACAGGTTTCTCTATCGATCACTGATCTGAATGCTGGCTTCCAGGATGATGCTAACAAAAGATTCACTTCTTGTTGTACAGAGTAACTGAAGGAATGATACCTCAGTACCACTGGGCAGCCACAGGGGATGGTGGACAAGACTCTTATTTTGGCAGGAGAGCGTCCATGATTTCAAATAATAATTAGTGCCACGTGTCAAAATGTAGAAGTTGTTGAGGATGATGCCATCAAGGAAACCAATCAGTGAAAGTGAGAAGCGGAATGGAGTAGATCAGAGTTTCCTATCCTGGTTCTCGGGGACCGCCAGATAGTCTACGCACACCTTCTTGGGGAGGAAGGAATAATCTTCCCTTTAGATTAGATCCAAATTTATTGTTAGCCCCAGTAGGACGGGCTCCCCCTTTGAGTCGGGTTCCTCCCAAGGTTTCTTCCTTGTAGGGAGTTTTTCCTTGCCACTGTCGCCTTTGACATGCTCACTGGGGGCTTTTGGAGGAGATAATGTAAAGCGCTTTGAAACAAGGTAACGTTGTGAAAATGCTCTATACAAATAAAGTTCAATTGAATTGAATTGAATATTGTCCTTATGCTGAGTACAGGTACCGAGCAAAGGAAATGTTATCAGCATTTAACCAGGTGAAAATAAAATATATACAAATACAATAAACACAATAAATTATACATACACTACAAATAAATTATGAATATAACTGTAAATAATTTTGGTTCTGTGCAAAAAAAACAATATATGGTGCAGACAGGAAGTACAGAGAAGAAATTTGACAATATGCAATGATACAAGAGCTTTGAGCATGCTACTGGCATCATACATCGTTCAAGAGCATCAACACCCCTACCTACAGTTCTGAACACGCAGCTGATGGCAGCGTATGCTGGTTCATTACCATTCCTGACCAGCTCTCCCAGCACAAGGGACCTGAAAGCCTGTCCTGTTCCCCGTGATAACAGGAGCGCTGTTAGGGAGAGTCGGGGCTGCCACAGACTTGTACACAGCCCCCCTCTACCCCCCCATGACCTCGCTGTGTCTCCCTCCCTGAATGCTCTAAGACCAACACCCAGCCCCCACAGAACCCAATTCCATGCATTTTCCAGGCCTTCTGAGGAAAGGGGGAGGGGCTACAATGAAGCAGTAGTGTTTTAACCAGTCTTTGTTTCCTGTTCTGGTCCAGGGTATTGTTCTCTCTGTAAATGGACAATTAGGTAGGGGGGCACAGACTGCTGGGACACCCTTCCTGCCAACAATGGCCCTTCAGTTGTCCATTTGTGCAGGATGCTTATGGCTTCACCATGCACGCCCAGGGGGTCTCCGTTTGGCTCACCGCAAACTGGACGGTGGGAGACCAGATGGGCGCAGACCCACGGTTTCGAAATAGTTGGCGACAGAACACTGGCGACGGTGTTCCAGCCGATCGTGGAGTCGGTCGGGATGGGGGGGTGAAGGGGCTCCCCTGACCCCGTTGCAGGCAGATTCGGCCGCATTAAATGCAAGGACAACACAAAGAGGGAGAATGTCAAACTGTGAATCCACACTGTGCTCCAATGCTTTCCTAGTTAGCTAGCGGATGGCTTTATCCATAAACAGCTTGCACCCCACATACTTTTTTTTTTAACACATATCGCGCTTCTGCACAGTGGTACATTTTCAATAAAGCTAATCAAATGTCTTCCCAAATGCTATAGCAGCAGGACCCATATTAATCCACTGTGCTACCAGCTGTTGCTGTTTTGGAAAATATTACCCACACTGAGAGCTGTTACCTCGCGAGTTGTTAAACTTTGCCTCCACTGCGCCTTGCAAATTGCACATTACGCCATTCGCTCTCCAGCTTCCCTTGGCTGCTCCACATACAGCAATGAGAAGAATCAGTGGGCTTTGCCAGCATTCTTCTGAGCCCACAGCAGAGGTGAGGTTCTCAAGGGTGCTGCACTGATGCTTCCATGTCATGCAAGAACGAGCTAAGGAGCCAGGATGTCTTCTAAGTGGAGTCCACCATAACCTGGCCTATCAAACCATCCAGCCTGGCCATGGAAGCTATGGATTTCATTTTCATGTCATGTCTAAGCTCCTTTTTTGGATTTTGTTTGGGTAGTCAGCTATGTCCACCAGTCCTGCTTCTATAGACTGAAATGAGGAGCTTGACTCTGGGTAGATGATTGCTCTAGGTCTGAATGTGACACCGCGAAGCTTTTTGTGTAAGTGTGAGCCGGTGGGAGGTACAGGGCTGGGTTTGGGGTGAGTTTGTGTTTCAGCCCTGTGTTCATGGACTCATTAGTCTATGAAACCCAGATGGCACTAATTAATCAGATCAACCTGTTGAGCATGAGTAGGGTTAGCAAGGTGGGGATGAACTGGGGGGCTTGAGGCGATGTTCCTGTTGACATGGAAACGTTCGGTATGCAGGTGTTTGGCAAAAACCTCATGCAAGCTGATGCGGCTGATTGGCTGAAATGAGCCGGTGATTTTTTTTGGTGACGTTGGTGAGATCGTACTGGTGCCGCATCACTGCCCTGCTGTTTTCTTCCGCTGTGGTCATCGCACCCCTTGGCCTCTTTCACCATTCGATTTCAGATCATCAAATTGAAGCAGCCAGCACAGGGGGTGGGGGGGGGAGACTTTCCATTACCATGAGCCTTGAAAACCTTCTGAAGAAGAGCTTCAGTTTCATCTTTACGAATGGGGCAGCATTATGATGCTTTTTGTTTTAGTTGTTTCTGTAATGGGGGGGGGGGGCATAACTCACGGGTCAATGTTCAGGTGGGGGTCTGGGGACATCCCAAACTCTGCAGTCCACTGTCCTTACATTGTTTTGAAGGGTGGCACGAGTACATCTTCAGAAAATCAGTCTCCTAAAATATCCCAACTTGGGCAAACCTTTTTTTTATAAAAAGCTGGACTTAAAAGACCAGCAAGGGCAACAGCTTTTAACATTGGGGGGAAATGAACAGTGTCGGTAAAGCGACTTTGTTATCTACACCAGGGATTGGTGACTTTAGTTAACACTCGTGTACAAATGATCCCAAACCTGCAACAGCAAAGGAGATGCAGAGGTTTGAGTAAACAATAGGCTCATATTTAGTTACAAAGTGGACCAGGGGACAGCTGATCATGTGACTTCAAGGCACAGGATTGTCTCCATAGAGCATATGAGACCTGAGCAATGTTTTGGGATTTTAAGGGGAACGCTTATTGTGCGTTATAAAGCCTGGGGCAGTCACAGAAGCCGCTCGCTATTTTTTGCGCTTGTAAAATTGGATATTTCATGCTTATGCACTGGTCTTGGAACTGGATTGAATTTAATTCCATCAGCTTTTTTTTTGGTGATTGATATGGCACTTACTGATTTACCAATATATCTGCCTGTAAGACTTGCTCTGTGAGACAGGGTGGAAGAAACTGGAACTTTATTGGGGGAGTAGGAGTTAAATAGGGTTCAGCAAAACAGCAGGGAGACCACCATTTAACAACAGGGCTATGATATTTAGGAATCGGGGCGTATGTTCTGGGGGACCAGAGGGAAAAAACAGGAGCTAATTTAGTGTGATCTACAATCTGGCACAGGTACAGCGAGTGAACATTCTACACTCTGACTTTTACTTGCCCCCCATACACCTCAAACCGAATATATTTCATCGCATATAAATATAACCAGTGTTGTCCTGGTGCATTCATTTACTGTTTAATAGCTAGACTAATGCTAACAGATGGAGCCAAACTCTAAAACAGAATAATGGAATGTCCCAAAATTGAATAAAATTGAATATGTTGAGTATAAAATAGAAATACAGCACATAAACAGAAATGTGCCTGAGCCTTTTTTACAGGGCAGAATCACTGCTTTGCAAATTACCTTTCATGGGCCTTCAAGCACTTGAAGAAATAAGCAGTTTGCTATGGCGTGCCACACCAATCAGAATCGATTTTCCTTGCCAGTGCAGGACACATTTAAACATCGCCTCTCGCTGTTTTCATTTGGGAATGGGACAGCTGCAGGGCATGCAAGACACCCATCCTAAGGACCGTGGATGACCTCAAAAGTCGGCGTGTTTGGTACAGAACGGCACTTGCAAACATTTTTGAAAATGGGTTTTCCCTCAGTCTAAATGTTCAAAATTATATTTAGAATTGTATTTTTATAATTCTTGACTGGTTCCAAAACCCTGGATGGATGAACACTTCCTGCTGGTGGCAATACCCATAGCGAGGTATTTTATAAATGCTCCATTTGAAAGAGCTTCCTGTAGGGTCGCCTGGCTGTGAGTGAAGCGCTAGAACTTTCCAAAGAGATTCAGCAGTTGTGTGAGGAGGAAATATAAATGGATTCATTAATGGATTAATTAACCGTTGTCAAAATGGGGCCCTGGAGTACTGAAGTCCACGTCAGCCTTTCCGTGAAAGTCTTAATCTTCACAATGAACAGCAAGCCATCAATAACCCTCATAATTTTGGTCTTAATTAACACCGATTAGGAGGTCCACACACTCTTCAACTGATGACCTGTGTTTCGGTTCTCTCGAGTTTGGGTGATTCTGGACAGCTTCCGGAATTCCCAGGCACAAGCAGGCCGCAAGGTTCCTTGTGAGAACCCTAAGCCTCACAGCAACAGTGATGTCCCAACCAATAACTGTGCCCAAAAATAAGTCTCAACTCAGAAATCAATTCTGCATTCAGGAAAAAATCCATCTTCTAAAGTTTTATTTATTTTTGAAGGATCATTAGTATATGTCAATATATTAAAATGAGTATTACACAACAGTCGATAACTATTTTGCCCGAAAGCCTTTGTGGAATCCGTTAATTCTTTGCCGTTTTTGTAAAACAGCTGTCTTGCCTGAGGCAGGTTATGATAAATCCCCCACAGACACACTACTAAAATCTAGAAAATGACTGCTTGTTGTTTGGCATAGCAAACCGATGTTACCCGCACTCTTTAAGAGTAACCAAGGTGCTCTGCATTCAAGTTGCACCCATTTCCAGATTTATGCAGTGTTTGTTCTCAGACTTTTTCACATAATAGACTGGCAAATTTTTTAAATTTCTTTCTTTATTTTTTTTTAGAATTAGATTTCTTCTTTTGTAGAAGTTTATAAACCCCATGTGAGAAATTCCACCAAAGACAAAGGACAAAAGAATCCTTGAGTCAGAAATGCGTCGGTCTTCATTTCCAGGAGACCACTTGATAAATGTTTCTTTTTTTTTCTTTTTTTACTTTATTATGAAAACGATTTTACTTTTTGCAGGAGAAAGTTTTCTTTTTCGAAGGATGGGTAGGAATTAAAGACGAGTGATCAAACAGTAAGAGTGGGGCTTTTCTCTGAGTGTTTTGATACAGGAGGGTCAGGAGGAGAGACTAGCCGGTTTTCTGCCCTTAATTCACCTGGTTGCTGGTGCCACACAGCAGTGGAGTGACACGGGGCCAAAGGCACAGAGAATAACAACGAATGCCTCTAATCTCAGATGCTAGGTGCAAACCAATACCACTGACTGCCGCCCTTCCTTACCTACCATTCTCCGATAATTACTTTCAGATAACTCCAGTAACCTCCCAAAATTACTAGCGTCAAATACCAGATAAATACTACTCCTAGATAAATACTGCTTTCCATTTTAAGGATATGGGATTTGTGCGACAGCTATTTAAAAAATCATGACCTCGCCACACACTCGAATCCACAGTGGCCTCATAATTTTTATTTATTTTTTGACAGCACTGTTGGCACGACTCAAAGGGCAGGGGGCCTGTCCATCACGTTATCAGTCCTTTTCTGTGTTTTTAAAGTCAGCTGTGACAAATGGACCTACTCACTTCTCCTCTTCCCTGTGACTCACTCCCTGATTATGATTTATTCAGCTTCGGGGCATGGGGGTCGCACCAGAATATAATGTTGCCAAACAAAACGGACAGCGCCTGAACCACATGGGCGTGACAGCTTCCTGTTTATGAGGAAGTACGCGTGGAATACATGACCCTATGCTATCCTCCGCCATTGTCAGTGTCAGGCTAAATTGGCAAAACTACAAGGTTTGAATAATTAGCCTCCAAACTAGTTATTCTCCACATACTTTTTCACGAAGGACAACCCAGCAGCAATCCAGGAAAATCTCTCACTGGCGACAAACTGTGGACCCGATTCCAGCAGCTGATCAAACGCATAATGCTGATTCAACCACCCCCCCCCGGTACCTCAATGTGACGAACCCATGCAGACTACCTGTCCTTACCTGCGGTGGGCGGGTCATTACACTTCCTGCAGCTGTGAGCAAATTATTTTTTTTTACAGAAGCCGGTGACAGCGGCTGTTCCGCAGAGACAGTAGCCAAAACTGCCTTTGGAAGGACATAGCTCTTTCACAGAGAAGGGGCAGGTTGGAAAAGGAAAAACAATGAATATCTGACTGGGGGGGTGGGGGGTGCTCACAAAGGCTGTGGTGCATTTCAGCCTTATTAAAAACACACCCTCTGTGCCCCCACCTCACACGCAGCAGTCTGTGTTTTTTTTCAGGTTTTTTTTGTTTATAGCTGATTTTCAGCCCCACCCCATCGGCTCCAGGGCACAGCTGTGACAATACAGAAAAAGATCAGTCTGTTAGCTGACGTATTGTGTCAGCAATCCACCATGAAGGTCCGTGCCGAGCAGAATGGGTCTGAGTGATGTGACGTTTGTCCCTCCCCCCCCGAGTCTGTATATCCTTGTACATACAAAAAAATAAGATTCCATCTGACTAGCTGAGCGGTCTAAGACCCGTAGGGACAAAATGGACCTGTTAATCCTGCCTGTTTCCCTAATAAACTCTCCCTGTGATTTGCATAGATGCTACTTCTTCAGAAGTCCGGTGTCGATTGCTGTAAAGCTGGCCCACGCGCCATCTTAGGTCCCAATCCGCTCCCCAGCACTTCAGGCCTCACTTGTGTTAAATATTTAAAAACCGGAGGCGGGGGGGACTTTTCTGTTTATAGTGCACCAATGGGCAACAATCCCCGACTCAGGGGCAGATTAAATTAAAACTCTAACCTCAGGCTGTTATCTGTATCCACACATTGCCTGGGGACCCAGAATCCCAAATGAATGTGTCAGCCACTGCTGCCCCCCCCCACCCCCAAGACCCCCAACCCTCCATTGTGTGTTTTGCTAAATAGATTTCGGGTGCCAGAATCTTCTATTAATGTAGCGTTAATCGCATCAGAATGGTGTGCTAAACACATCATCTTTTACATCTACAGGAAATAAGAACAAGCCACTTTCAATAAAGAGCTTCAGCGATGAGTCGACATTAGAACGTATAAACAGAATGATACGGTTTACAGAAAGCGTGAAGATGCATCTCCTCCAGTCCACACACTATACCTGATATCATGCTAGTTTTTATCAATCTAAAAGAACAGCCTCATCTGGGGAAAAAAAGCTAATTAAACATCAGACGCCTTTTCAGGAAGCTCCTGCGTGAAACACACTTTATTTGCCTTTTATTATAATAGATAAAAGCTGAATGGAATAGAACAAGGTTTTCTTTCTATCATGTTTTGGGCTCCACCCTCCACCATCCTCAAGGCTACGACCAGCAGTGTCCGCCCATAAAGTGTATTCATAAGACACTTTTTGCAGGGATATGCTCCCTCCTGAGTTTGAAGGCCACTCATTTATAAGGACAGACACCTGCCTGGTTTATTAGCTGCTACTGCAGCCCTTGATACACACCATCCCAGTCTGTAATATCATAAAATACTAGATATATACCCTGATGGGCCCTTCAGTGACTGCTGTCAAATATAGATGTACAAATTCACAGGATGTTTTATTATTTCACCGTGCTTCAAATTCTTTCCATTCCATCCATCCATCCTTTTATAATCATTTATCCCATTGGGCTTAGAATCTATCCCAGGAACAGGGTACAAGAATGGGACACCCTGGATGGGATCACGGCTGGGTAAACACACACACACACACACACACACACACACACACACACACAGATTAGGTATCTATATCCTTGCAGGGACTCTCAATTAATTTCTATAAGCAAAATCCTAATCCAAACTATGACAGCCTTAAGCCCTACCCAGCCCTAACCTTAACCATAAGTAACTAAACCAAATATATGAGCTCTCTCTACCACCCCACCCCCACCCCCCACGCACACACACAATCATGTTCAATTAAGAGAGTCCAATGTTTTTGGGTAAGAAAAACATGGTGTCCTCAAGGACCCCACATAGACACTGTGGTAATTTCAGTCCATCTGTACAGATTAATAGCTTGATTTTTATAATTCAGCTGAGATGTACCCAGACTGAGACGACCAGACAATTTCAGACATTTTAACCATTCCTTTTAACATTTCAGCCTCTTGACTAGTCTGTCAACTGTTTGTGATTCTTTCTTAACTTCCCATGTCAGTGACAAGAATCCTGGTCGCACAGATTTCCACTAATATTCACCAGAAATATTCTGAGGCTTAAATGGCATTTTCAGCCACTAACCATGTTCCATCTCCAAATTCTCCCACTCCCCATTCACCTTAAACGCAGGGCAGCGGTCCAAAGCGAGGACTTAAGTCCACTGGAAACAGCTCAGCATGTTTGCAAGTAAATTTGTTTTGCCTGGGGGAAGCCTAAATTAAATGGGAAACTGACAAAATCATTCCCTTTTTAAACCTGACTGACTCCATGCTGGTGTAGATTATAAACATTGCAGCACTCATTGAGAAATGTCAGTTAAATTAAACTGATGACCCTTGTCACCAGGAGAACACAACTTATTAGTAAGTTTTTGTATTCTACCAGCAACTTACCGACTAGAACCATTAGAGCAGAGTGAATTACACTGACATCATCATCATTATTATTGTTGTTGTTATTATTATTATTATTATAAAAGGCCTCATTTATGATTTTCAGTCATGGGAATGATGGCAAGGTTTGAAATACGACAGAATATCTATTAATGTTAGTATTGTCTGGATATAAACAAATTGGGACAGTACAGCGGATTTGGAATTCCTTTTGACATCTTTTGAGTCTTTATATAAGGAAAGCCGCGAGGAGCACACGATGCTCAGAAGATTACAGCTAAGCCCCACAGCAAAGGCGCTTTATGATCTAGAGCGGATGCTCGTGTCCATGTGTGAGATATTAGCAAGGGTTCCTGTGCTTCTAGGGTTCGAAGACGCAGCATGTTCGCCCAGTGGCTTACGTACACTAAAGGCTCTCCAAGCCTGTTGCTTGCTACTACCCACAATTCCTCTGATTTGTAGGGTTCTTCGAGCTGACAAACATGCTGTCTGCCTTTTAGAAGATGGCTCCTACCTCCGACCTTACTCACCTTCTACCTGGGCGGTCTCTGACCGTCATGGCTACTCGCATT
Source organism: Mormyrus iriodes (assembly GCA_011763525.2). Lineage (NCBI taxonomy): Eukaryota > Metazoa > Chordata > Actinopteri > Osteoglossiformes > Mormyridae > Mormyrus > Mormyrus iriodes. Next base: position 1,074,670 of record JAAGVU020000099.1, on the reverse strand, counting down.
TCACAGGACAGGTGGAGACTCTCCATGGAGTCTTTAGCGGGAGTGTGAACAGCGCTGAGGAAAGTAAGGGAACGATGGTAAGCTGGCTGGGCAGAGAAAAGGGAGCAGGAAATCGATCCCCCTCCCAGCCCCCCAAAGGTGAAGATCCACTTGAAGTAAGGATCAAAGGGAGGGCTGTTTGAAGAGAGCCAAAGTTTTGGCGGAGGCAGTGCATGTGGGTCTTTAGCCTGCCCTCCGTGGCTCTGCACGCTTCCGTGCTGCAGTGGGCACCTGAAGGCAAGGCTGCTTCACGCCTCACCACCTCCACCACAGCAACAAACCGTGTAAAGGTGGGACAAGTCAGACTGACTTGCTCTCCCTGCTGTAATCGAGGACTACAGTTGAGATCATGTTGGACATCTCGTCGATACCTGAGTGGCTGTCTCCCCCCCCCCCCCCCCCTGAAATGTTACCGCCCAGACACACACCATTGCCATTTGGACGGCATTACCTTCATTCTGCTTGCATCCAATGTACAAAGATATTTTATTTACCTGATTAGATGTGTCACAGATTAACGGGATTTCACCTTGGCAGAATGCATTTCGCCATAGCGGTACAATGCAATTTGGCATAGAACATAGTTACAACAGCTTAATGGGGGTGGTTATTAGTCTTATTATAACGGAGGATAATTAAATTGGTGGAAAGACTGAGTTGCACATTGATAATGAATTAACACGATAACATATAGGATGTGCAGACTAAAAGGTTCATTAAAATGGTAGCAGACAGCCTGCCAGTGTTTTCATGAGGATGGACGCAGCAAAACCTTTTCACACACCAGACAGTGAACTTCTGTAATATATTTCTTTATAAGAAAATAAGAATCAAAACAATAAGAGTCATAGGAAAACTGGCTTTAGTAAAACCAATGTTGAGATGTGATGTATGTGTGTGTCTGTTAGCTTTAAATTTCTTTATATTATCCTGGAAAACATTGTCCTCCTCTTTGTCCCACCAAGGAGGACAAGGAGATTGAGCTGAATCTGTTCCCCAGTCGCCTGCAGTTGGAGTTCTCGGTGTTCCTACAGATTGGCCGTTCCGGAACACCCCTGAAGCTTTCTAGAACTCTGGGGACCAAGGTGCAAGTTCTGTGCTTGTGGATGTGAGGGTTTTGTGCTACAATAGTAGGAGACACTTCTCAGCCTCAATGGGCAGAGTCGGAGTAAACAAAATGCTTGCCTAAGAGCCTCATTGGGTTCCTTTGAAAACTACCATTGCCATTCTGCCCAGTTAACAGTTAGTCACTCTTTGATTTGACCATGGTCCTGCTGCCATGGGCACCTGCTGACCGTTTGATTGTTGGGGCTTCAGGTACAGCCTCCTTCTCCAAACGAATAAGTCTTTTCAAAGAGGTTGTAGATGTTCCGGCAGGGATCCGGTAATGGCCACAAGGTGTGGAAGCACTTCGCAGCCCTCAAGCTGAGGAGACAGCACGACACCTGCAGCACAGCCGTGCAGAGTGTGCTTAAACAGAAAGGCATGTTCCCTGGCCTTGTGTTGTACACTAGACTTTGACCTAGCCAGTGCTCAGATTGACCTGTAAAGGGGGGGGGGGCGTTCTTAGTCTTCATTACTCTTTGATTGTCAAAAAATGGAAATCTTCTGTTCATCATTAAAAAGCTAATTTTGTCCAGATAATTATAGGTAAAGCAGGAACGATGTGCAGGTCCCATTCCAGACCCAACGCGTGACTTCCTGATGAATTCTGATGTGACTCTTTTACAGGGTCATGGACGTCACACACTTCCATTTTCTTGGTTCATCCTAAGAGCTCCCAGCTGCGGCCAACAGCTAGCGTACCATATACTGAAGACAGCCTATTAAGGAGCTTATGCACCATACACCAGGCCCATGTGCACAAGCGTGCTTGAGTGTGCCTGCATGCATGAGGGGCCCTGTGTTGAGCATAAAGCCCGACCACTGCTTGGGATATGAGCCCATGCTCAGGGTCTCTGTCAGAAAACCATGCTGGAGACTGTGGGTGGAGGGTTCGGGGGACAGAGCAAAGCCTTCGGGTGGATGCCACAAGGCATTCTTATGCAATGCGGTGGGTGGAGGGACCACAGCCTACCAAAGCCAAGTGGTGATGCTTCAGTGCCAACTTGTACCAATTGTTTGTGTGCAGATTCTACAGTCTCGGTCCCAAAACCATTGGTTCCATTAAATGAAAAGTGAAACCACTGTCAGATGTGATCCAGAGGGACATGGACTGTGATTGGGTTTCGGGGGGCAGGGGTGGGGTCTGTCACACAGTTGTTTCGATCTTTTCGATGATCTCCACCATGGACTTGGAAGGAGACAGCAGAGTGCACTCGTCTTGGTCCCACAGGCTGCCAGGGTAGGAGTCCCCATCAGCACTCAGCTCATCTTCCTCCTCTTCCTCCTCTTCTTCTGTGTCATCATCACATGACTCCATGTAGTGCAGGCCAAGTGCATTGATGCCAGAGTCCTCTGAGCTTGAAGGAGAAGAACAGTGGTCCATTTTGGGCCCGCTGACCTCGTCACCAGAGGCGGGCTGCTTGTACCCATTGCTGGCCTCTCTAGCGGCCTGCTCAGGGGGTTGCTGGGGGGGTTCCAGTGGCGGGGGACGGGCTGGTGCCGGAGGCGGGGGGCGCTGCACATAACACATCTTGCCATTGATGCGTTTTACCACATAGTCGTCGATGAAGAGGTCGGCGATGATGCAGTACTTGGGTGATTCGGGGCAGGGTGGAGCCCGAAAGCAGGGGGCCGTCCTGAGGAAGCGCTCGGCCAGGGAGACGGAGAGGTTGATGGTGTCAGTGTATTCCGAGGCAGTTGGGGGCACCGCTGTGCTGGGCAGCTGGCACACACTGGTCATAGGCTGGTACACATATTTACCTGCAGGAACAGAGAGAGTTTACCATGCAGAACCCTGCCTGTTTGCTGCACACAATAATGTTAAAACACAGCATAGTATTACACTGTATGTTTCTCTCCACAAAGATTCCTCTCAGTGTTCCGTGATTTGAGGCATCAGGATATCAACTCTGCTGCCATGTATCTGTACACTTCCTCTAAACTGCGGAAGCAAGGGAACATAGCAAGAAACTTCCATGTTAGTCCTGCTTTGAAAGCAAGGCCCATTAACCCAAGCTACCTGGGATTTTTCCAGGAATCCCTGATGTACCTGCCAGCCCCAATCACTGCAGCCCCCCCCAGCCCCCCAGTCAATGTTATGGGGCTGTTTGTTTCCAGAATGTAGTCAGTTTATCCTGGTTTCACTGGCTGTGGTTTGACTGATTCGTTCACTCGGTGGTTTTTAAGGGAGATCTACAGGAGCTCTAATTTACCATATTCCCCATTTCAACCCCCCAAAAAAATTCCTAAAAACCATCGCTAGTGGAAATACGACTGCAGTATTTGTGTTTAATCGAGTTGTGGCATGTTGTGGCACTGTGATGACACAGTCCTTGCCGAATACAAAAGCTGTCTGCTGGATATAAGCTTGGCTGTATTTATCCTGCGCCTGGACTCCGTAGGAGAAGCACAGCTGGTCATCAGGAAGAGACGCTGACCCATCCTCATCTGGCCATCGTAAATGTGGATTGTTACCGGAACAGCTGACACACAGAGTGAGAACAGAGCCCACGTTAGTGAATAAAGGCTTATTTGGCTTATTATGTTGCCAAAAACCTCCCCACCTGATTTTTAAATCCATAAATAATCTTCCAGTCGCTTTTCCTGGACAGGGTCATGGGCAAAAACCCAAAAATATATTTCTGTTTAGTTTTGTGATGCAGAAAATTAACTCAGAACAAACTTTTTGACTGGATGGCACAGGGGCTTTGTGGGTAATACTGTTCCTTTGTCCTCCAGGGTTTGCGGTTTGAATGCCACGCCTGCGCTCTGTGTGGGGCTTGCGTGTACGGCCCATGTCATATGGGTTTTGTCCCACAATTCACAGATCAGTTAACTAGTGTCTCTAAGTTTCCTGTAGTGTGTGTGTGTGTGTGTGTTTGTGTGTGTGTGTGTGTGCGCCCTGGACTGGCATCTTCTGCTGGCCGTGCCTCTGCCTTATGCCCTGTGCTGCCCAGAACAGGCTCCAGGGCCCTGACTCATGACCCCCAACTATTAGGTGACATGAACGTGGGTGCCAGTCTTCCTGGGACTCCTCAGGACACAACAACAGGTTTGCTTCCTATCCCTATCCTTATTTAAAAACTGCACCTAAATCGCAGGCACACGTACTGCGAAATGCCCTGCTGTGCAAAAGCTACCAGCATCACTGGGTTCCGGCTGACGGCAATCAGACTTTAAAAGCCCAGAAGGGGGCACCGTGGCAGCAGGGCGAAGTTGAAACCGGGAGTGCAGCACAGCCAGTGGCCGTCATGTGAGCGCGAGTCTCCGCGGCGCAGCCAATTAGCTCAGTGCGGCCGGAAGGACTGTGATAATTGCCACCGTGCAGCTGCATGTGCATCTCATTAGTGCCTGAATTTCAAATAAAAATGTATTTATAAACAGCCCTTTTCAACCCTGCAAGGTTAAGGCAAATGGACACGGTCGCCAAGCAGCTCATCGGCAAAAAGACCCGCTACACAATGCCACCATTTTTTAAATTATCCAGTAACCACGGTGATGCCCTTCTCACAAACGACTTCTAATAATTAAAACAAAACACATAACTCACACACAGACCCGGTGCCCTATTTAGCAAGCAGCTGCCAAATGACCGGCTCGGTTCGCTTGAGATGAAACAGCAGTTATCCAACGTTCTGAATGCTATTCTTCTTTATCAAATACTTCCAGAATCGTCCATCCATATATCCACCTTCTTAGCACTTATCTTGACAGGGTCATGCTCCAGAGTAGATTGTTTTTTTAAATGGCTACCCTCACAATAACAATTAAATTAAACCCAGCAAACAATTACACCCTGCAAAGACCAGTTATAATATTACTTCTTAAAATTCTTTAAGCATGCTGCCGATTATTTCCAACTGCTTATATAATGTTTAATAATAAAGCATAACATACATCCATCACTACATGTTACAAAAGCATCAAAATCCTCCATTATTATTTTTGTAAACAGTTGTGTAAAGAGTATTCATAGGAAATGCTTAAGATTCTTAAGAGATGCTGAAGATTTTTAAGTTTCTCTCTAAGGTTAGATTTTGCATTTGTGGCAGTTATTTGCGCAGGTGTCAGTGGGTTTGTGGGTGTGTGACTTTGTGACTGAGCTTGGAAAAAAGGGACAGCTATAGCTCAACGACACTTAACGTGAGGCTGGATGAGAGACCCTCTCAGGGACAGCTCCACTTGCTTCCAGAGTGCAGTGACCTTCTCTGAGGTACAGCATGCAATTCATCCAGTCAATGGAAGCAGCACATATCAAACTATTTCAAAAATGAAACTACAGACCCACATGCTTTGCCAAAGGCTTTTCCTTGTCGCTCCAGCCCATTTGTCAAGTTGTAGCAGTAAAAGCCAGAGATAATGGAATCTGATTTTAAAAATAGTGACTTCAAACACCGGAAGGTGAGACCACAAATTCAGGGCTTGTGTTGTTCATATGACTCCAAAAGTCCTGTAGCCGTTAGGGCATCATGTTGTAAACGTCTGAACATTACCCAGTGACAGCTGAGACGTTTGAGTTTTCCCAAATGATAACACAACAGTCTGATCTCTACCAAGCGATAGCTTAGACATTTGATTTCTAGCTAGTGATAACTTAGTAGTCTGACTGCTACCCAATGACAGCTTAGAAGTCCTTAGTCAAAAGCATCACGGGAGATTTGGCGAAAAGCCTGAGGACCCTCCACTCTGCCATTAGGAATCATTACCTGCCATTTCTCCATTTAATTACTTAATGAGGAACAGCATGTTCCAACCCTCTGGACTCCAGTGAGTCACTGTGTATGAACATTGGCTGAACTCCTCCCCGAAATGAGCACCAATCGGGCCACCATTTCCTGCCACCTGGGAGGAGCTGGGAAGAACAGAAGTCTTTGTTCAGGGCCACGCACATCTATAGAGTCAATGCCAAGTCAATGTCTGCCTTGTGTGAGCCTCCCATCACGCATGGTCTGTGGTTGAGGTTCCTTTGAAGCTCACTCCTCACTCAGCAATGATCTCAGCGCAATCCTGCCCAAGCGTGTCACTGTATGCCGGGGGACACTTCTGATACACCAACCCCAGCAACTAGGAGCTTGACAACACAAATTAGGGATCTGAAGGTTGTGGGTTCAAGTCTTATAAGAGGACACAGCTGTTGTACCCTAGAGTGACATGCTTAAGTTGACCAGTCCCTGAAATAATGCTTTAGAGAATGTTTCCTCGTGAAATGATACATTATTGGTAAGATCTCATCCCTTGTGCCACATGGCTTGGGCAGGACCTTCTGAAGCAGCCAGTAGACTGTAGAGAAAGTCAAACAAAGAATGAGCCAGGCATGATTATTCAGTGGGCCGAGACGGGGCCAAGTGCATTCTGGGGCCTTGAGAAGGCACAGGCTTTGCTTGTGACCATCTCACCTCTGCTCATTGGCCTATCTGGGGGCAGGTAATGCACCTCATCCTTCAGTAGGGGGAGCCGCAGTGCAGCTCTCTCCCCTCTTCACTCATTCATCAGCGACCAAAAGAAACTGCAAGCATCTCAAACAGGTGGACACCCACCGACACCACAGGATCAGCCTGTCACCAGACACGACATATTGCCATTGGCATTAAACACAGCTAATTATCTGTAACGAGCAGCTCTGGCTCGCCTCTCTCACCAGCTGCGCACGAGGGCACTAAATAAATCTCCCATTTTTTTTCAATTTCAATTCCTTCCCACTCCCAAGAATCCTTGGGGGCCCTGAACAAAACAGGCCCGACATCACAGCCGATAGCCATCGCTGCTCCTGTGCCCCCCTCCCCCACCTCCTGAACACAGCTGTGATCTAATCCACACTGCTGGCCTCTAATCGTCTCCCCACCCCTTATGATTTAAAGATGGCATCGCTCCAGTGCCCCCAGAAAGCAAACATGGCAGCCTTTGTTAGTGTGCCTTACACACAGCCCCCGTGGCCCCCTGACAACATCCTAGACATCCTAAACACAGAATTCAGATACTTTCTGCCCATTAAACTGAAGGCTGTTCTAATCCTAACCAGATTAATTGGAAAACAAAGATATTTCTGCTTGATGAGAATCAACTGAGAATCTTTCACAAGCGTGCTTGCTGCCTGGCAGAAGCCTGAGGGATCGGCTTTGCTGGGATGTAAAACCACATTGTTTGCCGTTGATTAACACAGACGGCGCTCTTTGGTGAATTACGCCTTTCCAATCCGTTCATTCCGTCTCAGTCCTGGACAGGATCCGCGTGCAGAGGCACTGTGGGATTATACACAGGGTAGCGACTTTACCCGGGCATAAACTGCGAAGCCCACCACTGTGAAACATCTTCACCAAAATGCTTATGGAACCGAGAGACTAAAATCATACAACCATGACACATCTGACTGTTTCTGAGTCTGACATAAACACTTTCGGTCTTAAAGCAACAGCACAAACAAATTCCTCTGCTCCATGTCCATCCACCGTACCCATGCTTACATTTCAATGTCGATGGAGAAAAGTTGAACTAATGTCAAGCTTTTGGAGCTCAGGACAGACACCGGCCCCACAGTGGTTCCGCGGCTAGACCAGAAGAGACAGCACGAGGCCGGTCTGCCTAGCGGGACGCCCTAACAGTAGCTGGAAGCTACTGTGAGTTCCTAGGGTTCTTGGGCCGCTCTTAGTGAACTCATTGCCAATTTAATTATTCATGTCCCACAATGCATCAGCTGTCTTCAGGAGCTAGCCCGGCTCCAAATTAACACTAGTCTGAGGAAGTGAGATACAGAAAAATACACACATATGCAAATCAAATCAAATTCCTGACTGCATTGACTAATTCACAGGAGCATTTCCTGTTCCCTTTTGAAATTTTTAAACAGGATCCCTCCATTTTCCTGCGTCTAATGCAAACTGAGTGTCTTAACACATTTCAAGCGGAGCTAGCCAATTCCTTTTTGCGACAAGAAGGCGAATGTATTTACAATCCAAGGTAAACAACTGAAAGAAACGGGACAGTCTGTCAATATCCAAATGGCTTGTGTCCAAACCATTTCCAAGACCCATTCGGTGGGAATGGAGCTCATTCTGAGCATGAAGAAACTTTCCCAACTGATGTCAACAAGCCGACGCTCGAGACTGAATAAATAATAAACAGCATAATTAGCCTTGTGCCCCTGATTTGCATATGTCATGCTGAGTGTATTAATTATCTTCTAGAGTGGAACATATCTATGGGTGGGGGCCATAATTACCCAGCATTCCCACCCCGGCGTGTACTACAGGTGACGATCAGCCCAGGATTACCGTCTACTTTACCATATTATCAGACATGGTAAGTCTTAGAATGACTATTGTTACTCTCTCTCTGCATGATGGTGAGGGAGTAGATCAGTCGTCCCCCCCCCGCCCCCAGAATGATGGAAGGGGTGAGGTCAGGGTGGGGGTGAAGGTGAGTGAGGGGAGGGCTTTGTGAAAGAGCCAGATGTGGGGAATAAGATTTTCACTGAAAGAGCTCAGCTCCTGTTCCCAGAAAACAGCCGATTCTGCAATAGAGTGAATTCCACCTATGACCCATCGTGTTCCGATGAAGACCCAATCCCGGCAAGAATAACCAGCCCCTAACTGGCAGGGAGTGACAATGCATAATTTTATGGTGGTCATTTTCCGAGTTTCCCCAACAATCGTCTCGCAGTAATAACACAGAATCGACTACTTTGCCACAGCGTAATCTAAGCACACTGTGATTTCATTCCAGAAGTCAGTGAAACCCTAAAAATAGCCCAACAGCTATTGATCATAAAGCTTTAATACTTTGACTGAAAATCCCAAGATTATACAGACAGTCAAGGTTATAGAGATTCTCAGCAGCCTGGCAGACTGTGCTCCAGAGCACCATGCGAAACAGCAGAGAGGCTTTTTAAGTCGTCATCCAAAGCATTAGCACGTGAATATCAGCCACATCTCGGCCGAGCCTGTCTCGTCAGACAGACGCGGTGCTCATTTTTAACACCCTGCCATCCGGAATGCCCGTTGGCTGACTCGTGTCAAACCTGTATGTGGGGAGCAGCACACAGGATCAACTGGGTAATCACGCCAAGAGCTGCAAACCCTGATTGGTTTAGTGCGAGAGGCTGGGATTACGCTTGGTGAGCTCTCATTGTGGGAGGCTGCATACCCTGCCCTTTCCAGTGGAGGTGAAGTCATTGTCTGCATGTGCACGTAACCCCCCCCCCCCCCCCAGTCACCAGCCCATGGAACA
>JAAGVU020000099.1:1043289-1058424 GCA_011763525.2 Mormyrus iriodes | reverse complement strand
AGAGCAGTGTTATCCCCCTGTAATTGCTACAATCCAGGCGGTCACCCTTCCCTTTCCAGATAGGGACAACAAGTCCCGTTTTCCAGTCAGTTGGGATGATGCCTGTCTCCCAAATGGAAGCAAAGAATGTCTGCAATGCCAGCAGGACAGCCTTACCACCAGCCTGGAGAAGTTCACCCCGAATACCACAGATCCCTGCAGCCTTCCCTACCCCCAGCTGATTCACCACCCATGCAATCTCAGTGAGATTGGGTGGTTCACAGCTGATTGGGGGATCAGCCTCAAGAACCGTGGACCCAGAGATGTCCAACATCCTAGCCGGAGGATCAGCTTTAAACAACTGCTCAAAGTAGCCGGCCCAGCGGGTCACAACTGCAGTGCCATCTGTAAGGACCGTTCCATCACCTGCCCTGACTGCAAGGAACAGACTCAGATGTACATAATGCTTCGATTCCTCTGTAAGCAGGACGTGGGTCGCTGGACCACAGAGGTGTGTCACCTGCTTACAGATTCGTCTAACAAACGCCTCCTTATCTGCCCTCAGAGCTCTCACAGCCGTCCTCCTCAGTTCCCAGTGCAGACTGGAGCTGCCACCAAGTCGTGCGCTGCGACTCCTCTCGATAATATCCAGGGTGTCCTGTGAGATGAAACACCTCCTTCTGGGAACACCGGCAGCACCAACACAACCCTCAGGAACCTTCAGGGTCTTGTCGTGGAAGGTTTCCACACATTACATTGGAGTCGGCAGTCACACCCAAGTCTGCAAGTTCCTCACACAAACTGCGTGCAAACTCATCAGAAACAGCTTGATCTTGGAGTCTGGCCAAGTCCAGCCTCCTTCTTGTAGTATGTGGTAGCCTACTGGATCTAAGCTGAATCTTCAGAGTAGCAACAACAAATCTATGGTCAGAATGGTCACAAACTGGGCACATCTGTAGACCCTGCAGTTCTGCAGGAGCCTCCAGCATCTCCCCACGAGGATGTGATCGATCTCCTTCACTGCACCACCAGTATTGGAATACCAAGTCCAACGATGTGGCTCAGGGTGTTGGAACCAGGATCCAGGGACACGCAGCCCCTGACCTTTCACAAAGTCGAGGAGCATGGAGCCACTTTCACCCCGGTCACCAGACCCGTGGGGACCGACCCAATCCTCATAGCCAGCCCTGTCAGTGCCAGTGGTCGCATTGAAGTCACCCATGACCAGAGGAGTGTCACCTCGTGGGCACCCATCAACCACTGAGCGAAGCTGCGAGTAGAATGTCTCCCTCAATAAGACATCACTCACCGCGGTTGGAGCATACACAGAGACAACAGACAAGACACCCAGGGAGTGCCTTAACCTGAGTCTCATAATACACTCGTTGAAAGGGGTGACATCAGTTACCATCGGGAGGAGCCGATCCCACACAGCAACAGCTACTCCCTGAGTATGGCAGCCATCAGAGCGACCAGATCAAAAGTAGGTATACCCACCTACAGAAATCTGGCCACTCCCCAGTCTGCGTACCTCTGAGAGCACCGCCACTGAAATGCAGAGTTTACGGAGCTCCCCCGACAGCAGGGGAAGATGGAAGATATTTCCAAGTAAGAGTGTACTGCTACATTATTATGAAGTGCTACTGATTTCATGAATTTCCACAAGGTATATACACACATACGTACATATATATATACACACACACACAGTATATACATAGCATATATAAAATACTGTTGCCCTGCCATTCTGTGCAGGGTGTTTTCACACCTTCTTCCCTGTATGTATACATTGTATGGACCAAAGTATTGTGACTCCTGGCCATTGCACCTTCAGGAACGTTTAGTAGTACTAATTTATTGATCCTGAAGGAAATTCCAAAAAGTGACATCATTGTCCATATACAAAAGACATAGGACACAATATTGTACAAAAGACGGAATACAAATGTGATCCCACTCTAAATCCATAGGCATCAGTACGGAGCTGGTCAGGGGGGACTGTAACAGCTGCCACTCTTCTGGGAAGGCTTTCCACAAGATTTTGGAGTGTGTCTGTGGGAATTTTTGCCCATTCATCCAGAAGAGCATTTGTGAGGTCAGGCACTGATGTTGGATGTGAAGACCTAGCTTGCAATCTCCATTCTAGTTCATCCCAAAGGTGTTTGATGGGGTTGAGGTCGGGGCTGTGTGTGGCTCAGTAAAGTTCTTCCACAACAAACTCACCCAACCATGGCACTGTGGACCTTGCTTTGTGCACTGGGGCACAGTCATGCTGGAAGAGAAAAGGGCCTTCCCCAAACTGTTCACACAAAGTTGGAAGCAGGGCCGGTTCTAGGCAGGGGCACAGGGGGGCACTGCCCCACCAAATGCTCCGCATGCCCCACTAAAGCCAAAGATGCGACCCACTAACATCTCTTATTGCCCCCCCCCGTTTGATACAGTCTAGAGCTGGGCCTGGTTGGAAGCATAGAATTGTCCAAAATATCTTGGCATGCTGAAGCATTAAGAGTTCCCTTCAATGGAACTAAGGGGGCTAGCCCAACCCCTGAAAAACAACTATCCCTCCTCCACTAAATTTTACAGTTGGTACAGTGCAGTCAGGCAGGTAATGTTCTCCTGGCATCCACCAAACCCAGACTCGTCCATCAAACTGCTAGACAGAGTCATGAGATTCGTCAACCTTCGCTGGCATTGTGCTTGGTGATGTGAGGCTTGCATGCAGCTGCATGGCCATGGAAGCCCGTTCCATGAAACTCCCAGTTTTTCTGCTGGGGTTAATGCCAGAGGAAGTTTTAAACTCTGCAGTTATTGAATCAACAGGATGTTGGTGACTTTTTACACACTATGTGCCTCAGCACTCGGCAACCCCGCTCTATTACATTACATGGTCTGCCACTTCGTGGCTGAGTGTCTGTTGTTCCTGAACTCTTCCACTTTACAGTAATAGCACTTAAAGTTGAACGTGGAATACTAGCAGGGAAGAAATTTCACAAACTTGCATCCTATGCCAGTACCACGCTTGAATTCACTGAGCTTTTCAGATTGACCCATTCTCAGAAATGTTGATAAACCTGACTGCATTGGCTAGGTGCTTGATTTTATACACCTGTGGCAATGGGTCTGAACGAAACAACGAAACCTGAATTCAGTGATTAAGAGGTGTGTCCCTATGATTTTGTTCATATAGTATATGTATGCATATGGTGAGTGCATCACAGTGGCACAAACAGTAGCACTGTTGCTATACGCCCTTAGGGCTGCGGGTTTGATTCTCATCCCTTTGTGAGTCGTGCCTACAGCCCTTCCCCATGTTTGTGTGAAAATATTCTTGGTGCTTTTGGTGTCCTTCAGTGGAAATTCTAGGATTTGACCCTTAAGGGAGGAACTTTCAATCTGAAGTAATATGTGACACCACCCCCCCCTCAACCGTCAGGTGCCCCAAGACTGAATTTGATGGGGGGGGGGGTCCCTTAGTAGTGTGAAATTTATACAAGATGTGTGCAAAAATATGGCATGGATCACTAAATGGGTTTAGAGAAATCACTTTTCAGGGGGAGTGAGATAAATATAGGCTGGTTAATGCCCCCTTAAATAGGGTCTAGAACCGCCTCAGGTTTCTTTACATAGTCCAAAGACAGCAGTTCAGGTGCAGAAGCATCTCCCATAGTGATAGAGTGCGCTCTGTGTCACCATAATGTCGCCTGCCTTGTGTCCAGTCCTCGGTATAACCCTGTACCAGATACTACATTATGGAAAATGGATAGATGCTTATAGTTTATTGAAGCAATTAATTTAATAATGAATGTCCCCAAAATAATTAATAAAGCAGAAGATTGACTAATTTGGTGGGAGGGTTATATTACAGCAATGCACCTTACTGAATGATGGTGTATATGAACGAGGTGTGCGTTACAGAGATGGCTGTTTCTTATACCGTAAAGGTAGGTGTTAAATTTAAAAGGCCTTTAATTTTCTTGGGTAAAATCCCACTGAGCCCCCCTTAAAGCGTGCCATTTCTCCAGGGACTGAGCTGAAAGTAGCACCAATTGTTCCATCAGCCACCATCTGGCCATCTGCCGGGGTTTAAATGTTAAACGTAAGGGATGTCAAGAGACTACGGCACTCTAGGTGAGTGACTCCCCATGGTGTGGATACTAACAACCCACTGGGCCCCAGTGTTACTTGGGGGAGGGGTTAACGACAGCCCTCGGAGTGTAGAAAACACAGCTGTAGCTCTTTGCAGGGATTTATGCATTAAATGCGTCGTTGTTCCCTGTAAATGAAAGACGGAAACATCTGTCTGGTTATCCCTCTATATTTCAAAGCTTCTCTCACTATTTATTGTTCGAGTTGCAACTCATCACAAAATATTTATATTCATCACCTTTATCTTTTTATTACAGAGCTACGCTACCCATGGAGCATGCAAGGGTTTCAGCGACACACTCGCAAGACTCAGTGGGCCTTTATTGCCGCCTCTGATTCTTTGTACCGGTGCTGACAAGATACGATCCGGGCGAGAGGCCTTTCGGCTTTAACGGCGCTCCATTAAATCGCCGACATCAATAAGAGCACCGCAGCCTGGAATAAAAGGCCGTGCCTCGTAACGACCGCACACAAATTACAAGCCATAAAGTGCATTCGTCTGGGCATGTGTGTCTAATGCATTATCTCAACAAGAAAATAAGGTTTGAGAGTGATGGTAGCCCTGATGCCAGAAGAAATGGACCTCCCATAAGAGCTGGCTCTAAGAGTTTCTTCCAGGAATGGGTCTGGACCACTCTGTAAATGTGGTGGCTGGAAAATCCTACAATGCCCTGCTCAGGACAATAGGGGCATGTCGTCACACCGTGCTGCTTCCTCTCGACAGGGATCTCAAGCCTGGATGGATGGCAAAACCCTGCCCTCATTTGAGGGGCTTCCATAATTGGCCGTTGTGATTCATTACCATGCACCAGTGAGGATTGAGCACCTCTGGCTGCCCACTCATCGACTCCCTGCCGGTCAGCTACGTATCAAAGCTATACATGAACAACAACATTCTGTTTTCGCTCTTGTTCTTAAAGGATACCTCATTTAGCTTGAATCTTTTCCCACAAAAATGACTTTGAGAGACCTCGGGTTGCTCCCTTTCATGAGGTCTCTCTCAAATGGGAGGCTTGAAAACAGGGGTACTTGATTTCAGTTACCTGGGAAACACTTTCACCCTGAGCCATGTCCTGCATCGCTTGAGTTGTCAGGGTAACGCACCCTGCATGGTGGCCACAGCAGGAATCCGCCCCACGTTGGGAGCACAGGCAGGCGGAGCGTGACAGTCCATCCCCCTACATGAACGACCTGCATGGAGAACAGCCGGCCAAAAAAGTTGACCTTGTGCTTTGTCTGTGGATGGAGACGCCAGGTGAGTCACCCTGACTCCTCTCCAGGACTGCTGCCTCTGCCTGCCCCCTTCCCACTTTACTTGCTTCAGCCAGCGCTACAGGGCAGGCGAACAAGGCCGAGACAAGGAGGGCGGAGACAGCCTCGCTTTACAGCGGGGACCAAAACCGGCTGCCATTATGATCAAGAATATAGAGCAGGGTGTGAGTTCCTCATCCAGGCAGGACAGCAAACAGAATCAAGCAGTACCAGGATGAGAGGAAGAGAAGGAGCATTTTTGCAGGTTTTAACAAAATGGTACAGAGGAATGAAAAGAAAGACAATCGTGTGCACAAAAGAAACATAGAGTTGCACTGGGTGTGCTCTACAGAGCACATTCACTGGATAGGTTCCACTGGACCTGCCCTACGGAGCACACTCACTGGACAAGTTCCACTGCACCTGCCCTACAGAGTACATTCACTGGACAGGTTCCACTGGACCAGCTCTACCGAGCACATTCACTGGATACGTTCTACTAGACCTGTTCTGCAGAGCACATTCACTGGACAGGTTCCACTGCACCTGCTCTACAGAGCACATTCACTGGATAGGTTCCTCTGGACCAGGTCTACCAAGCACATTCACTGGATACGTTCTACTAGACCTGTTCTGCAGAGCACATTCACTGGACAGGTTCCACTGCACCTGCTCTACAGAGCACATTCACTGGACAAGTTCCACTGGACCAACTCTACCAAGCACATTCACTGGATACGTTCTACTAGACCTGTTCTGTAGAGCACATTCACTGGACAGGTTCCACTGCACCTGCTCTACAGAGCACATTCACTGGACAAGTTCCACTGGACCAGCTCTACCGAGCACATTCACTGGATAGGTTCCATTGGACCTGCCCTACGGAGCACACTCACTGGACAGGTCCCACTGGACCTCCTTTACAGAGCACATTCACTGGATACGTTCTACTAGACCTGTTCTGCAGAGCACATTCACTGGACAGATTCCACTGGACCTGCTCTACAGAGCACATTCATTGGATACATTCTACTAGACCTGCTCTGCAGAGCACATTACATTAGAATCCAGCCTGTTCTGCAAAGAGCACTCAGCTGGTTGTGCTTTACGATGATGATACTTCATCTGGACACAGTATGCTGGTCTTGCTCCCAGGTCTGCTGCACAATACATGTTTAACTGTTCATGTCACTTATGCTCAGCTGAACAACATGCATTCTGGGATCTCTACCTTAGGCATTCCATTCTGAGCCTATGCCCCTGGGTATACTAATCGATTATTCATCTTCTGAGCATTGTTCATGTAGGGGGACGGACTCTGCGCTGCAGAGTTTGTTCCCCTAGCTGATCCCATCAGGAGAAGTGCAGTATGTGGGCATGCCTGGGCAATGTGAGGGTGCTTGTTAAACTCTTTCCCAATGGGCCTAAAGCAGATGGATACCCTCATTCCTGAGAGAGCTGGGGGTCTGGATTGGGAAAGATATCCTAATGCTGAAGAAATGGGACTTTGATGCTTGTGCTGGTCAAGGGAAAAGGGTAATTACACCCACTGCAGGCCTCCGGCATTCATTTCTTCTACCATTAGTGAAAATGTTCAAATGCTCCTTCAGGATCAAATGACATCAGTGTCACAGAGCTTAGGTGGGTGAGGGGGAGGGCCAGGCAGGTTTCAGCCTGTAACCCAGGTGGCGGTTGAATGAAACACTGAGGTGATGCTGGCAATACTTGAAGGACCTGCACAGCGCTGCTGTTTTATTCATACAGGGTGCATCACAAGGCTGCACTCAATCATGAATGCAAATTGGCCAGTGTCTAGTGCAGAATGTGTCCATTGAAAACAATATGGGCATCTAAGCATCGATATTTAACATTGTTAAAATGTTGCTTGAACATCCGTTAGGTTCAGTTTAGCTATTTGATGCGGGCTCTCTTTCTAGAGTGATTTTTTTTTCTGTTTAGAGCACTCCTAGTGAGCACACTGATCTGTTTTCCTGGGGAAGTCCAAATTTCGGGTCATATCATCGATCTGACAGGATTACACCTGGAGGTGTCCCAGAGTTCTTCTCTGACTGGTTTTCTGGAGAACTAAAATCTCTGTTAGGCAGATTAATGACCAGAGTTGTCTGGTTCATCACCAGTGGACAGACAGACACAGGTATGTCACACACATCTCATCTTTCCATGACCAAAAATTCTTGTGTTGGAAACTGGTCAGTCTCCTTGATGCATCCTGAACCCTTTGTGAAACATAGCCAAGTCTCGGTTTCAAGTATCAGTGTACGGCACTTCATCCTTTAGGACTTAATAGCCTCTTAAAGCCAAAAAACCCAATTTCATGCAGTGGGATATTTTCACTGATGAACTTTGGCTGACCTCTCTTACAAGTACAATAGCATTAGCTGAAACCGATGTCTTGCACCTGTTGTGTTTTTATTTCATACGCACGCACATTCAGTGTGTCCTTCTTTTAAATCTCTTCCAAGAACCCTGGAATCAGAACAACAGATGTAAAAGAGGTAATCTGGCCATATCAGACTGGGGCTGCAGCATTTTGCTTATGCAGAACATAGACGCACACAGACACACACACACACAGGGATGACTGGATAGATATCTCCCTAAACCTGTTCTGAAGTCCCTAATTTTACTCACTGTCCATCACTGACAAGATTACGGGGGACATCACTGACAGCCGCTGTAGCTTTATGGAATTAGATCCATCGCTTAGCCTTGGGGACACAAAACTGGGTCATGGAGATGAGTCTTAAAGGGCCGTCGTCGCCAAAGGACGTTTTCCGGGGATGTTAGCGCATTATTCCATGCGCGAGACGTTTCAGCTTCAGCCTGTCGATGTCCAGGAGCTACACCCTTTTCCCAGATACACTTACATCCAGCAGAGTCAGCCAGATTTAGACCGAAGGCGTCAAGTGAGCACATTAATTTCCCAAAGCCAGAGTGACTGATGTGCTGTAAACCCGGAAAGGATGATTCTGGACCCAACAGATGTGTTCCAGATACTGTGGCCCCTGGAAGAGAAAATAAATCTCTTAGATGGGACAAACGTACTGTGTGCATGTAGAGTTTGTTTGTTTGTTTGTGTGTGTGGTGGAGGCCTTTGTGTGCCACGCCCATAGATCTCATATGATGATGTTACTCCTGGTCCCATTTTTGACATCAGGTTTACTTCAGAGATCTGAGCAATGACGTCAGTGATGTCACAGGCTATTTTTCTTGCACAAGGCTGCTATACCCATCAGATGTCCTACAATCAAACAGCCCAGTAAAAGGAATATACTTCTCCTCTCCTTGGGGATACGGGCTTTTGCTTTACTGGGTACAAACTCCCACTTGTCATGTTCGGGCAGACCCATTTTTGTACAACAACATCCTTTGGGGGGAAGGGGGGGGGGGGTCCTCCATCCTCCCAGGAGACCAATTACTCCATGTTTATCATGGAGAGTGAGCAGGCTGCCATCTCCCAGCATATGTGTGAAGGATATAGTCCAGCATTAGCGGTGGACTACAGCTGGCACAAGCGACAACATAAATGAACGACACAAAGGAGGCGCACAAATGAACACAGCGCAGTCCATACCCCCCCTCCCCCCCCACGCCTGGCACGGCAATGGGGGTAGAAGCTTGTGCAAATCTCCCTGGCTCCTCACGGCTCGGATGTAGCCCTCGGAGTGCATTAGTTTTTTATCCAGCCAGAAATCTCCCCCTCCACCCCCTCCTCTTTGTCGCCTCTGCCGAAGAGCCCTTATCTCTCATGTGAACACTTTCATCACCCAGAATTCCACGATGCAGCCGCCTTCAGGAGTATCACATTGCTTACTGAAGCTTGCACTCTATCTCCCTCTCTGCTTTGTTTCCTCTCCTTCCTTCACCTGCGATCAGCAGCTAAACTGCTAACGACAGAAGAGCAAGAGCTTGTGGTGAAAAACATCTAGGATTTCACTCTTAATATATATTGTATTACCAAGAATTTCGGACGTCTTCATTCTAGGTGATGCGCCAACAAGTAAACATACCGTAAACTGGCACACTGGCTGCCGTTTATTTCAGTTGCTTTAACAGCTTTCACGTTAAACAGTGGACTGTGTGGTGTGTATCTTTCGGAATGCCACAGGCACATTAGCGTTGACATATAAATATGTTGACAGCGAGCGCCGTGGTAGGGATTGACGTAAGGGATCCTGGAAAGCCCATGAAGAAAAATATTCCGGCAGTAGCTGGGTAGAATCCTTTTCCACTGACGAAATGTACATCCGTTTATTTTTATTTTTGTGTTTGCCATAACGTCAGAGACTCAGCTGTTTAAATGTGTGGAGAGGGACCCATGGGTCAGCTCAACAGGGTCTGATGCGAAGGATAGGGACAGGAACCGAGGGTGGGGCTGTATGCATCTCCACCCTTCCCATCCCACACAGCTCAGATTTCATTATTTCAGGGCGAAGGTGGTTGAAAGAAGAAAAAGGAGTGTCCCAGCTTGTATGGGTACACCCACTCTCACCCAGTACCTCAGTACCAGCATCCCATATTACATCAACAAACTCCTCTCTGAGGGCCTTTCAGGGTGCGTTTTCTAAAGAGATGCATTGCAGCGTCAGGAATCATGAGCGTAGTATGAGATTACACAAACTGGAGGCTAAGATACTCTCCTAATCTGGCCTGATCTGGTGCATTCCTTTAACAACTAATGGACACCACCTGGTTAGTGAGAATTAACGGAAAGACATTCAGCCTTAGCAGCGCGGGCTTCTGCCGGGAGCTTGGGGCAGCCTCTTGATGAATCCCCATCTTTGATGATGAAGTGCACTCCTGTGCTGCGCTCTTCCTCATTAAAGATTAAACCCACAACCAGGAGGGAACAGCTTGTGCCCTTAAATGCTCTGAGATAATGAGCATCTCCAGGATGATCGGAGTCCACTGTGCAGATGCTGTCTGTGGGTCAAGGAAGGACTGGGGGTCTGAGCTGAGCACGCTTGGGGAGAGGTCAACTGCAACAAAGATGCAACCTAAATTTTGCAACCCCTCCTATCTGTGAGGTCAGGCATCAGTCCTATTATACACAAATCAATAAACCAAGAACGCAGGCGCTTCCTGTCAGATAAAAGCCCATGCCAGGCCGCCTCATTCTCCCAGCATCCTGCTGGGTATATGAATGGCCCAATTAATACCGCCCCTTCACCACGCAGTACCATATACCACAGATTCAAGGAATCTACAAGTACAGCGATTATATTCTAAAGGAGGAGTCGTGTCATACGTTAGAACATCTCTTTTCCAATTCATGCTTTTGAAAGGCACACTCAACGCGACACAGCCAGAGTGATGATGATGGCAGCCTTGCATTCCTCCCATACCAACGCCTCCCCGTCAATCAGGAAGCGATACCTACGATATCATCTCGTTTTTTTCCCTGCTTCCAGCTCAGGGCCATCTTACTTCACTTCCTCTGATCCAGCTTCATTCGTCTCATCGGCTTCCCCCCCACCACCCACTCCTTTCTCCTCTTCAGCCTCTCTTCCATCACCAGCACCACTCCCTCTGGTTTCTCTGCCGTCATACCCTCGCCTCCATTAGCTTTCCTGCATCCACGATTTCTCCACCATCAGTTGCACATATAACTACTTAATTCCCTTACCATCCCCTCCCCTACCCTATGTCTTGTGACTTCACCACTATAACCATTTTCTTAATCATTCCACATGTGTCGCTCAGGCTAAGCACCACCTCAAATACTAATTGTTCAGGTTAGGTAGGGAAGGACTATTCTTTCTTAGCAAGATCATGTACAATATACATCTCACGTGATCCCTCAGCAATACTGTTCTATTCACTTTTAGATAATTGTTAAAACAAGCATAACAGCATTATATATGTGAACACAGAGAAACGTCTTTAATGTGCGGCTCATTTTTTTAATTTTAGCTACCGCTGATACGTATTTGTTTAAAGTGATGCAATGGGGACCCCTGGTGGTAAGATGTGGAAATTATATTTTTAAAAAGTTCTAACCACCAACTGCATTTGCTATCAGGAAACGCATGTGTCAAGTCTCATGTTTTACTCATAAGACTTATGGTTTTCTATCTTTGCTGGTATCTTGCCGTATCAAGAAATCAAAACTAGGCGAAAGTTGCGCGTTTTGTAAGGTGTGTTGGTATAGTCTGTTTACCTGCACACGTTATTTTGAAGTAATAATAATAAAAATAATAGATATGGGTGTAAGGAGTCGTTTTGATGGCTCACAGTTTTCATCGAAATGTGCAAGTTTTCCGCCACCCAACTCGTGTGTTTTTACTGCAATGAGGTTGACTAATACGCGGGGTTGCCAGCTGTGGTCAGCTGACTGGAGTGAGATTTTCATTTCGAGACAAGTATGCACGCGCATTTACATGTATGTAACAGTTTTATTACCTTTCAGATCGTCTGTAGGGTTTGCAAACTACCTTAACGCTTTAGATGTAGCGAATTTTAGGTTTATAATGGAATAATATAGATTTGCCGTAAGATGTACAGCGTGAGCCTGAGAGTCTGAAAGCTGGCAAGACTGTGTATGAAACCTTCTGGCACTCCGACTTCCTCTCACAGTCCACAGACATGCAGTTAGATTCACTGGCGTCTCTACATTGCCCACAACGTGCGTGCATCCTGCGATAGACAATCCTGTCTCTTAAAAAAGCAAACTTTCTTAAAGGATAATGACATGAACATGATACAGACATTTAAACTGCAACAATACAATATATAGCTCCATTATAATCACGCACTGAGTAGTAATCACGTAATGTTATTTAGTATCTGATGCATTACTTTAGTTTCTAAATATCGGTCTCCTGAGATTTTCTTTTCATATTTTTTTATCTATTGTATAATATCTTCTGATTTGTTTTTTTTTTCTATTGCTATTTTTTCTTTATTTTCAAGCTGTTGTAATAAGTTAATTTTCCCGGTGTGGGATTTTATATTAATCTCATCTCATCTCAATCCAGAAACTTTAATCCAGTTTCTGAATTAAATAAAACATCTGCCGGTATAACTGTACAAATGATGCTTTTGGCTGTAAAGTATTAGCAAAACGCCTATTAGCCTCTCCCAAAGAAATGACTGCAAATAATAACAAAATATAAACCTCACAACCAGGGCCGGCCCGTGGCATAGGCAATGTAGGCAAATGCTAAGGGCGTCATCCATCCAGGGGGCGCCACAAGCGGAGGAAGAAAAAAGTGTAATATTCCACTATTCTTAAAACTAGTTGGCAGGGCCGGTCAATCATATAGGCGACATAGGCGGACGCCTACGGCTCCCCCGCGTGAGGGGGCGCCGACTTGCCAGCCAATTTCCCTTTGCCTCAAATGGGGGGGGGGCGCCGGCGGTAATACTCGCCTAGGGCGCCACATCGGCTAGGACCGGTACTGCTCACAACCTTAAATGCAGTATTATTAGACTGAGATATTGCAGATGCGCGTGGCGTGATACACGTGACTTTCTTGGCCAGTTTCGGTCCAGCACTTATTTCCGTCCGCTCGCCCTACGTCCTTGTTACATTAGTTCCTCCCGCACGCCAACATTACGAAATAACGGCAGTGTCTTAGCGACCGGGCGCCGGCCCTTCAGTTTTCTTTTGGGAAAGGGACCATGCGCTCCGTTTTTGGTTTAGTTGCGGTGATCGCGGCAGCTACTTTTTATCTTTATCTCCTGTCTAAGTTTCTTCCACCGGCACCAAGACACCTTCCAGGGACTAACGAGGCAGAGGTGCCAGGGCAAACGGATGAAGATGTAGAACCCGAAGAGTACAGGTAGATATAGGCAATTATATATGATTTTTTGAGTGGGGAATTCCATCTAACTAGTTATCTATTTGGTGAATAGTTAGATTATTTCAAACTGAGTGTGTAACTATGTGTATTCCCGCGTGTATAATGTATTGTAGATGCCTAGGTCAACTTGGTATTACGTAAATATATGTTTAGTTTATCTTTTTAATTTTTTTACGAAGTGATTTTATTAAACAATGTATGATATCGTTGCCCAAAAACATTAAGCAAATGCTAGCCACATCCGCATTGGCTATGTGCTTTGGTACATCTTTGTTAAAGTACGTGTCACAGTACGTAAGACCATCGACTGAGTGAAGGAAACGGAAGAATGGTAAATGGGCGTGGTTTAGGATGAGCTGCACGCTGAGAGGGCGTGGCTTAGGAGGAACGTGCGCTTGGAGGGCGTGACTTCTGAGGAGCGTGATATTGGGGCGTGGCTTGGGAGCAGCGAACGCTAAGAGGGCGGTGCTTACTAGGGCGTCACATTGGAGTGGCGTGTTCATCAGTGACCCTGTTGACTGGCGTCAGCTTAAAGCATTACTGTCCTCCGCAATATCGACAGGAGGCAGTATGATGTAATTTTACAATCGGCAGGTGACATGACTGAAAAGTAAACGAGTCGGAATATTAATCTGGTTAGTGGTTGATCTTACACAGTAACGTTTCTAATTGAAACTATCCTTAAAGTATTTCAAAATGACTTGAGCTAATCTGTTTTTGTGTGGGGCTGTTATTAAACGGGGATGCAGACATTGCTCTAACGAATCCATCCTGATGTTTACTTTTGTAAACGTTGCTTTTATTTTTAAATGGTAGGTTGTTCCCAACTCTTGCACTGAGTGAATTAAATCAACTGCCCTTTGTGACTGGTCAGGGTTGATAATGATGTGGCACTGCCATTATCTCCTGTCAAACTGTCTTTTTGAAACTGTCAGTCAGATAATTCCACATAAATGACAGCGAGTGGTGTCTCTTTTCTGGTCTCCACTCAAATGTTTCCAAGATTGTTCACCTGTATCTATAGTTGTTTCTAATTGTAGAATGTAGTCTGCTTTTTTCCTGCAGTCTAACCTGTCCAAGTGAAGCATAAGAGGAGATTGTTGTTCTCTCGCTGGTTGGGACTTGGTGTGTTAAGTCTGCATTTTATGCCCATATCCTTTTTTTCTCTCTCTTTAGTATTTTAACCTTTATTCCATGTCATATTTAGTATATATGGACAAAATTGGATTGGGACACCTGGCCGTTACACCCACAGGAACTTTTATGACATCCCATTCTAAATCCATAGGCATAAATATGGAGTTGGTCACCTCTTTGCAGCTGGGAGTGCCAAGCTAGAAAGGCATTTGTGAGGTCAGGCACTGATGTTGGACATGAAGGCCTGGCTCACAGTCTCCATTCTAGTTCAACCTAAAGGTGTTCGATGGGGTTGATGTCAATGTTCTATGTGAGCCAGTCAAGTTCTTCACATCAAACTCGCCCAGCCATGTCTCTCTGGACCTTGCTTTGTGCACTGGGGCACAGTCATGCTGTAACAGAAAAGGGCCTTCCTCGAACTGTTCCCACAAAGTTGGAAGCATAAAATGGTCCGAAATGTCTCAGTATGCATGTCCCAATATTTTTGTCCATATAGTGTATATTTATTAATTCCTACGATTATTATATGTGGGTGGTTTGTAGCTCGGTAGGATAGAGATCTGTGCCTATGCCCAGAAGGTCGTGCCTGCCAGATATCGCTGTTTAGGTCTGGCCTTTTATAGTAAGGCTGGGTGCTGGCTGCTCTCTGGTGTGTGTGTGTATATGTGTGTGTGTGTGTATATGTGTGT
The DNA here is from genome assembly GCA_011763525.2 of Mormyrus iriodes. Classification (NCBI taxonomy): domain Eukaryota; kingdom Metazoa; phylum Chordata; class Actinopteri; order Osteoglossiformes; family Mormyridae; genus Mormyrus; species Mormyrus iriodes. The sequence goes on along the minus strand of JAAGVU020000099.1, from coordinate 1,043,393 downwards.
GTGTGTGTATATATGTGTGTGTGTGTGTGTGTGTATGTATATGTGTGTGTGTGTGTGTGTGTGTGTGTGTGTGTGTGTGTGTGTGTGTGTGTGTGTGTGTGTGT
>JAAGVU020000099.1:1030256-1043189 GCA_011763525.2 Mormyrus iriodes | reverse complement strand
CTTGGCTAACTGCACATTCTATTTCCCCTACTCCTCCTGGGGTGTGCTGCCTGGAGACCCCATATTATCAAGATATTTTGCCTGCCCTGCTGCCTGCGACATCTGCACTACCTGTGGCGTCTTTCCAGCCTGCTCACCCTTCTGTCATTGACATCTCTACTGTCTGCCCTGCTGCTGTACCACTGTTCATCCTGCCATTTGAAGAAGTTCCAACACCGTCCTGCCATCACCTGCCTGCCCTTTGCTTTCTGACAATATAATTTGACCTCCTCTGCCAGCCCCTGGAGGATGCCACCCCCCCTTTGAGTCTGGTTCCTCCCAAGGTTTGTTCCTGCTAGGGAGTTTTTCCTTGTCACTGTCGCCTCTAGCTTGCTCACTGGGGGCTTTGGGAGGAGATAATGTAAAGCGCTTTGAGACAATGTAATGTTGTGAAAATACGCTATACAAATAAAATTGTTTTGACTTGTCAGTCTTTGGTGGGGGGGGTGGGTATAGTTGGCAGCCAGCATGTTTCCTGCATAACTGTTATATGTATCTATGATGCTGTTCTTTTGTGTTGGGGCAACTATGGTGGGGAGGGTGCTATGTAATATACATTTCCGTCTGTAAGTCCATTGCCCCCCAGTGCCAACTAAAGAAATGTATGCTTAGGCAAGCAGGACAGAACGAGGGAAACTTGGCAATGTACTGGGGCTGTTAGCCAAATGTTCTCTGTTTACAGACTTGGGAAAGGTTCCAAGAAATACTTTATATGTACACAATTGCATTCTCTAGCACGCATCTCGTCATATCACAGAAAGTGTAGCAGATCAGTGTATAATTTTTGCACCTCATGGCCATGTGGCCTCTTGTCATCGTTTAGAAGGGATGGATTGCATGATGGACACTGGTGTTAGGTCACCAGGAGCAGGCCTGAAGCATGGAGATCAGGAAACGCAGCCCTACTGGTCTCCAGTAGGGGGGGTGGAACCAGTAGCCTGATGTGTATGTTGCATTGGGTCTGTGTATGTGTTGCACACTACGGTTTCATCTGAATGCCTCGCACTTGTTTTTTATTATTATTTTATTTTCTCTGCAGTTTCCTGTTAAGTGGCACTTTGGAGGAGATGGCATAGCCTGGATGTTTGTGAGGCCCCTTGGAGTATTTACTTTTATGACTGAATGGGAGTGTTTTCCGTGGCCTTGTCGTTGCCTGCCTGAGAGCTGGGCTTTTTAGAATGTGATGTTTAACGGATTACAGTTTAACGAGGAGCTGCAAGTCGACATCTTCTCCAGCAAAAGAGCAGAAAATCAGGAGACCAGCTAAGGAGCTGTAGTGCAAGGCAAACTCTCCCTCACACACACAGCCTTTGTTGTTCCTGTGAGACTGACTAAGGCGCAGAGTGACTGTCAATTTCACTGCTGTCTCTCGACACAAAAAAAAGAGCCACACTGAATAAAAATGCCACAGAATGAAATACGTTTTTCCCTCTGAGCGTTTTTGGAAAACCTCTCTGTGCCTTGGAGTCCTTCTCTCTGTAATAAAGCAATAAAATTCAAGCTAAATGAAAGTTATGGGTCTGTAATATTTATGTACTAGTTTAAGGGTTATGGTTGAGATCTGTGTGCTTTGCTTGCTTTGTTTCTATTGGGGAATTCGGTGTCTGTCAGACCACATGGACCACTTCAGCATTGCAGCGTTAGGCAGAGGCTTTGTAGCATTTATCACTGCTACTGAGGTACTAGGGGTCCGTCCAGCTAATGAGGAATTGGCGTGGTTACTTCCCAGCATGCCCTTCTTCCCGTCATCCTCGAACCAGGCCCGAGTGGCCCGCTACTGCGACTGGTGTCTGTTCTTACTGTGTAAATGAAACAGACGCAAGCTTGTTGCTTTATTTTGGGCTGGGTTTGCTGTGCATGTGAGGAGCAGGTTTGGGAAATCAGCTTGTTGGAGTTGTGTAGGGGCTGTGTCGATTTGATTGAATCCATGCTTAGTTTAGTTGTCACTGTTGCAGAAAGCCAGGGTGTCTGGGGGGGGGGATTTCCAAATTGTATCACGGATCCAGGGACTGTACCGATTTAGTTGATTTACCATAACAATTTGGCATCTCTCACTACCTGGTTTGACATCCTTCCAATCGGATTCACTGGTTCCCACGATATTAAACTGTGCTGTGACTGACACTTCATGATAAAGGTGTAGCAGCCCTGAAACGGGCCCGCCATCTGCTGGACAGGAGTGGAAATACACAGAGAGCGAGATCCCAGAATTCATACTCGTGTGCCCTGCCAGGTTTAGGAACACCCCTCCCATCTGCCTGCTTTTTAATGGGGAGACTGATCAGGTTAAAACCACAAATTCAGTATGTCATTTTTTGTAGTAATTATTCTCACACACATTAAACAGCGAATCACCTAAAATCTTTTTGAGAAGGTAGAGAAATTGAATAAAATATCATTAAATAATATCTTTTTTTGTAGCTTTTTACAGGTTTGGTCTGAATCTGCTGCAGTTGTGCGAAGCGGAAATATCACCATCTTAGTGCCAATGTGCCATCTTTGACACCATTTTTATGACTGGAAATTTCTTTGGTTGCTTAGCAACTTACTTTTGCTTTTATGCAGTTTAATACTGTAGCATAGCGACTAACGCCGGCCCCACTCCCCCCTCCCTGACCTCGCCCCGCCTCGCTTTCCCGCAGCCTACGGTTCCCCTCGGACCTGGACGAGCTGCGGGTGCAGGCAGCCCTCCTACGGTTCTACCGGACAGAGCACGCGGGCTACGTGTGGCTGCTCTTCTGCAGTGCCTACCTCTACAAGCAGGCCTTCGCCATCCCTGGCTCCTCCTTCCTGGTGAGTGTCTGTGGTGCTCCGTACTCCATGGAGTGTCCAGCAGGGGGCCTGCTCGCTAAGGAGCACAAAATGTTACAAAACCTCAGACTTCGTTTTCTCCAGCGCCTAGGGGTGAGTGGCCATCCTGATAGAAATATAGGAATAGAGTTGCAAGGAAATTAGGAAGCTTCTCCTACAGTCTTGATACATTTTTAATTGTAATTAACTAATTAACTATTACAGAAACATTGCGATGTGCTCAGCAGTGCATCCTTAGTATGACATGTATGATTTTAAAGTAACACAACATATCCTCACATAGATGCGCTGTTATATATGCATATATGTGTTTTAACTGGGGTGGGTTTTTTTTAAATATACTGAATTTGAAATAAATGTGTAAACAGCAGAAGATCAGTGCTTTAGTATGATTGGTGTTCTTGTAAACTCACGTTTTGCATTTCCACTGACCAGTAATGGTAATCTTGCTGTCCCCAGAATATCCTGGCGGGGGCGCTGTTTGGACCATGGAAGGGCCTCCTTCTGGCGTGTGTCCTCACCACCTTCGGCTCCACACTATGCTTCCTCCTGTCCTGCGTCTTTGGGAAGCATCACGTCGTACGTCTGTTCCCAGAGAAGGTGGCCAATCTGCAAGCCAAGGTTAGTCAGAGCAGAGATTTCTGTGTCCGCTAGGTGCACTGTGTTTATGTACCTTTCAGTTTTCAGTTTGATTGTTGACTTGGAATTGCTGTACCAGTTTTGCCCACTGGGTGGCAGCATTGCAGCAGTTTGATGTTATGTCTCCTTAATTCTTAGAACATTCTGTGAAATATTTATGAATGACGTTGTAGGGCTTAGAATAGTGAACCCCTGGCTTCATCAGAATGAACTGAAGATGTACTTGGCCCTGTAAATGGAGCAGGTGTATATAGACATTTATATTTTGCTTTTTTGTTAATGTATTTGTAATTCATTGTGTGATTACGTCGTTGCTTTTCAAGGTGGAGGAGAATCGGAGCAGTTTGCTCTTTTTCCTGCTTTTCCTGAGATTCTTCCCTATGACTCCCAACTGGTTCCTCAACATGGCGTCCCCAGTTGTCAACATTCCCGTTAGCTCATTTGTTCTCTCTGTCTTCATCGGTGAGTGTAGCATGATGACACTGAAGAGGCACACAAGCTTCCCCCGATTTGTCTCGTTTCTCACCCTGTTGTTCCCCAAGCACATTTGCCCTTTGTTGGAACCTGTATCAGGAAGCAGGATTTCTTGCTTAGCCAGATAACTTAAGCCAGATAGCTTTAAGGTAGTCTGTGCTAAGTCCAAATGAACAAAAATAAAGCCCAAACTGGGGTAGCTTAAATCTGACGAGTTATCCGGTTAAGCAAGAAATCCTGCTTCCTAATATAGCCCCTTGGTGCTATGTTTTGACTTTGTTTCTTATGTGTTTATATGAATATTAATGTTTTTGGTTAGAGATCAATCCCAGTTTTCTTCTGGATCTGGTTCGTTATGCCCACCAGCCAGCAGAGGGCAATGTGTGCTCTGAAGCAGCCTCTTGGTCCTGTGTACAGTGCCTCAACTTATAACCCCCCCCTGCCCCCCCGCAGGCCTTCTCCCCTACAACTTCATCTGTGTACGCACTGGTTCCATCCTCTCAGAGATCTCCTCCCTAGACCACATCTTCACCTGGGGCATGGCACTGCAGCTTCTCGCTCTGGCCTGCATTGCCCTGCTCCCAGGCGCTCTGCTCCGCCACTGGGGTCACCGCCACCCGGGGCTGAAGGGCCATGAACGCAATGGCATGGGCATCCGCCAGAAGACCGAGTGACCGACGTGTTTCTGTCAGTCCCACGTGACACTGATCAACCGCAGACCTCATTCAGATCCTTCCGGAACAATCGGATGTGTGTAAATGCAGAGTATTGACATTTCCCTATCAGCTGTGAGGGAGTGGATTTGTGTTTTTGTCCTGACTTGTTGATTTTACTATCTTTTTATTGGTTGGTTAGGGGGAGGTATTCTCACGCTGCTTTCTGAAGGGGTTGCTGGCTGCACCCCATTCTCAGGAGGGGGAGGGTGGTGTCCCTGGGGGGCCATGTAGTTGAGGGATTAAGAAGAGCTGTGGTGTCTGCAAGGCTGGAATGGGCCCGAGGCGTTAAGTCCCAGCAGGGAACGTGCTGTTTTACTCTTGGTGGATGCTGTACGCGTCATGCTTGATAAAGGACATGCTTCTCACCGACTCCCTGAGCGAAGACACACTACAGCTGTTATATACCCAAGGAGAGTCACTGTGCATGAAGGGTATGAGCCCTGTCTGTCTGTGTGTGTGTGTCTGTCTATGTCTGTGTCTGTCTGTGTACATGCGTGTGCAGGGGTCAGCTAGTCTAAATCCAGATGAATTGCAGAAGTCAGTCAAGTTTCCCAATTGCTGCTTGTCTTTTGAAAGCCCTGTCAGGATGCACATTATTTAAAGAGTATTTTTGTGTGGGGAGGTTGTTAAATCCCTCACACAGTCAAATTTTGGCCCCCAATTTAAGTATTTTTTTAACAGCCTTCCAGCAGTACTGCTTTTTTTAGAATGTATTTGAGGATGCCTAGAGGAGATGCATCTTGCTCAGCAGGGTCCTGCACCTGTATTTTTCACTTTGAAGGCCTTTGCACAGTTAGATTTAGGGGTCAGTGTGTAAGACCTTGTGTGCTGTATTGTCGTGTGTGAGCCTGCGCTGCACAGGGGCTCGCGGTTTTTCCCGTATCTGGATGCTTCTAATGTTAGATATTTGCTGTGGTTCCCTGTGATGTTCCAGCAGCAGTGTTTTCCAGATAGTTCTGAAGGCCGGTGCTGAAGTGCCTTAATCGTCGTCCTGGCTTCCCCAGGAACCCCAGAGAAGGCAAAACTCAATCATTATAAATAAAACCCTTTTGTGTGAGTGGATTTGAGATTTATTGCTGGTCAGAGGACACAGCCTCCTGTCTGGGTCACCCTCTCTGGGGTGGGGATGCTGTCAATCAGTCAAACCATAGAAATGGTTAGGCTACCATGTGACATGCTGCAGTACCTGAGCCCATGCCTACCTCTGCTGCCCGTGACAATGGACTGAACCGGGCCCACCGGGCCAGGTGTGGACCTGTGGCAGCTGGAATGCATCCGGCTGCATTTCCAGACCAGGCCATCTCCCAGCACCACATCTCATCACACGCTTGACGCAGAGGTCCTCTCATGCGGACGAATGGGGAGGAGCCTGATCTTGACTTACTCACTTTAAGCTCAGAAGAGAGATTCATCACACATCTGTGTCTATTACAATGCATGTAGCCCTTAGTGTTGGTGGGGACTTAAGAGCTCCATGGAGGGGGAGGGGGGTGCTCGTTACCCACTCCCCTTCCACTTATCATGAGCACAGATGGATGCCACAGGTGTTTGCTGCTAACGACTCAGAGCAGAGGGACTCTGGGTTAACCAGGCTGCATTCCGCATGCTTCCGTCCCCAAGTGCATCTTCGTCAGCTTCTGGCCAGAAACTCTGATCATTACTTGTAACTCTGGACATAATTCTGGGTAAATCGTGGGCTGGAGCTGTTCAGTTATTTAAGTGGCAGCGCTGGTGCATCATCGGACAGGCCTTTTGGTATTCAAGCCGTCCTACTGAGTTTGTTTTTGGCTGAAAATGGTTCTTTTTTTTAAAGAAAAATAAAACTGAAAGTTTGGGTGCATTTTCTTGCTTTTTGTAAATTAACCAAAACTGTGTGAAATTCAGAATCCACAATCCCACATTGCTGAAATCACAATATAAGACAGACCAGTACTTACTGTGACCGACACCACCCGAAATACACTATGGCAGTATGAATTCCACCTGGTTAGACGCCCCCCCATCACCTGGTGAAACTCGTATTTACACTTCAGCGTCAAGAGAGACAGCTGCCGCTGAGAGGGATCACATGCTGACAGCCCGTCTCAGCAGCTGTGTCTGAGCGCAGTGCCGTGCTTCTGCCCAATCAAGGAAGTGTTTTTCTTAATTATCTACCCAGTCCGCATGTTATTTTGGCTCAAACTGGGCCCAGGTTACTTTGTGTATTATAAGGACAAGCAGTTTCAGAAAATGAGTAGATGGAGGGAAATCCAGACCCCAGCAAGGAAAATGCACTAGGCCACACCAATCAATCTTTTGAAGACTTTCTTTATTGCTCATGTCCAGGTTGGTCGGCAGTACAGATCACCCACAGTTTAAAAAAAAAAAAAAGCAGTGTGACATCAGAAAGTCGTGGATCAGCTTTCAATACAGCACTAACTCGTCTAATTTTAGCCCAGGTGGCACTTAAAGGGGTAAAATGGGATATTCTGACTTTTTAAAAATTAATGAAATAAAACTGAACAAAGGACAAAACTGCAGTGGTGAAATGGTCCATTTGCAGAATGGACCCACCTAATCTAGGACAACGCATGTGGTGGGAGATACATCGTGTACAACCGGACACTTCATGCAGGTTAATTTCCCCACACTTCTTCATTTTCATGGTAAAACAGGGAAAACTCAGTTGGGTGGCCTTGTGCTCGGACAGTCTCTGAGATGCGGTGGGGGAGGCAATCTCCTGCCCCAATCCCCCTCCCCCGTTAAATCACGTCTACACTTAGCACCCAGGCTTAACACCCCGCCACATCACCAAACGAGCACAGGACAGCTTCCCATCACAGCGGCCGGGACGCACTCAGGTCAGCTCAAGGCCAGGTTGTGGCTTCCGGTGTCTGTGATGGTGGGGGGGGGGCTGACATACAGGAATCCAGGGCCTTTCAGGACCCAACCCCCAGACACCATAACATGGATGTTTGTCTGTGGTAAAGTGGCCGCCCAGAAAAGCTCTAAGCGGCCAGTAACAAGGTGTGGGGGTGTTTGTGACATGCACAAGGGGCAGGGCGGGGTCTTCAGCGTTCCGGTGTACAGGCTCTTACACAAGGAAGGAAGATCAAATGCATATGGCTCACATGACCTCAAATCTTCCTTGACCTTGTGCCCCCTTTGATAGCCCCTCTCAGTCTGAACTCCAACCCCAAATCACACACACACACACACCTGTTACACACAGGCACCCTTGCATTAGGGCTTCTATCTGCTACCACATTCAAACATCCCAAACCCACCCCCTGACCCCACAGACTGGACACTTCTTCAGGTGTTCAAAATAAATACTTTGGGGAAATAAAACAAAAAAGAGATAACTGCTACTTTCCCTTCATGCTACAATATATGAGTACCAAAGACATAAATGATTGCTTAACCAGAAAACCAACACACTACCCAAAGGATTCCATGTGTATCCAAGATGGAACCTCAGATACTCCTGATGGAAATCCTGTACTGAGAAAAAAAAAACATTTATTTTAAACATTAATCAGAAATTGTGGAAAAGGTTAAAAAAAATCACAAGAGAAAATTCAACCCCAACGCTTGTTCATAGTGTCCACAATCTTGTCGTGAAATGGAAAAATCGCCCCGGTACGATTTCCCAGTAGCTCTACACTGAACCGCGAGCCCACTTACTCACACTGGAATGAGCCTCAACCTACACAACCGTTTGCGAGAAGTCAGATACCTTCAGCCAATGTCGGCCCGTGGGGGCACATGACTCTCCATTCAGAGACTCACAATGAAACAGCACCGCCTCCTCTCTCGGAAAGCCCCCGGAGGAGGTCACAGGCCCTGAGGCTGCCCCTCCTCGCTATCTGGTTGAAGAACCAGCAGGGGAAAAAAACATTGTACAGAATTTCTGTAACCAAAGGAGAAGAGCCACAGCAACCTGGAGATGTTGGCATCAGAAGGTTGAGCCTGCTGGAGACCCCTCCAGCCAGGTGGCCTTGATACACAAAAGCAGCTTTAGCAGAGTTTTTAGACCCAAAACTCTGACATTCCCAGAAGCCAGAGGTGGGAGAGTCTTACAGCCAAGTCAGGATCAAGAGACACAAATGTTAAGTGCTCACAGAATACGTGGGAATCACGTCTATCTGAAACGGGAGCAGCGTCGGGGAGTGTGAACAGACAAACGATGCCCCGCACTTCGACGCACCGTGGTTCACGCACGCTTTGGGATGACGGTCTTCAGAGATGTTCCCCTCCCTGATCGTCTCCAACACCCCCCCACCCCCCCACCCCCCGAATATTTTGAAGGGAAAACCAGAACAAACAAGAAGAAAGCTTGCATAGCCAATGAGGTTTCTCGCACGAAACCGAAATGCAAAAGATCGGTGAGGAGCGACTGATCAGAAGTGAGAGCCTTTATTTGCCATGCCCCCCCCCCACCCCCTTCCAAACGCTTGTTCTGAAAAGCAGAGGGACCCAAGATGTAGGGAAGGCAGGTTCTGTCACAGGATCGAGGCAAAACTCCCACTTTAGCAGATGACTGACTGGAGTTTCACTTGGTTTACCTCTTTACAGGGAAGTGGACTCCACATAGTGGGACACCAAGAAAATCAGATCCCAACCCCTTCTTTTCTAAACTTGGCATTTCGCCCTACGAATGGTTAAGTCACTTAAGTAAGCCAGCTGCGGATTCTGAGAGGTCAGTCGAACAGCAGTGTGGGAGGTTGAGAACGACACCTCTGTGTCAGAGGTCAAGAACTCAACATCTCTGGCACAGAAGAGGCTACTGGATAGATCTCTCTCTCTCTCCCGCAGAAAGCTGGCGCAGAACTGCAACAGCTGGGCTACGGACAAAACAGATCGACGCGTTAGTGATCCTATTGTACAAGTTTACAGAGATAAAGGTCATTTCCTCATACACATTGACAGCCAACGGATCAGCCGAAAAAGACAATAAAAATACACAGAAGGCAGGAGCATCACGCTATTTAGGGTCCTACCTATGTGCTTAGGTAGATTTCTCATATATTAATTTTATCATAAGCACATAGCATCTGAATCGTAACTAGGAAGAGCAGGATGGGTCTTGCTCAGACTGGTTTGCGCTTGCATTTAGCACTGGTTGCAGAAAAGGCTGGCTGTCTGCAGTCTAGTGGTACAAATACATGTCTTATGTGGTTCTTAAAGCAGAATTTCCTCAGATTATGACGACATCGGCACACAGTCTTTTAGAAGCACTTCTGGCGGGTATGTACCCCTTTGATCCCAATCATTCCAGTCTACAAGGGTCTTTCTTTAATGACAACTGTAACGGATATACAGGTGAGAGTCACACATTCAGTCCGTCCCCCGTCCCCAACTGTGGAATTATATTTGAAAGTTTTTTACTTTTTTTCCCCAACGTTCTTTGTTTATTTAGAAAAATTAAAAAAAAAAATGCTTAAAATTATCAGCTTTACAAGGCATACAAATTCTGGTGGCGGCGGGGGGGGGGGGGATCAAAGAATGGGCTGAGGTACCAGGTGCCTGAGGTAGATCACAAATACTGACATGCGTACGATCCACATACTGCCTTTGAGGAACCCGACCACTCACTTGAGGCTACCCTTGTTCTCAATTCATTGCTTACTTTAGCATTTTTCATAGTTTTCAGGAAAAAAAAACTAAATAAAAACAACTTCCCTTCAATATAACATGGCAGTGTTCTACCACACATGATAAAAAAAAACTCATTACTTGTTCTCTTCTCAAGCTTCGAAAAAATAGATTCATAAATATCTCTCTCTCTCTTATATATATGTATATATATACATATACATATACACACACACAGAGGCCAGAGGGCCTCTACGCAATCTGGGGAAACTGAAGCTTAAGTAATGAAGGAGATGAGCAAAGCTCCCCATGACAGGCTTACAATTAAGGCCACAGGGTTACCAGACATCAGCAAGAGCACAAAAAAAATAAAATAAAAGGATAATCCATAAACCTGGATGTCCAGCAAGACACCAAGCCAGCTGATTGGGCAAAACGAAACTAAGAGCAAGAGCGCCCCCTGCTGGCCAAACAGATCACGGTACATGGCAGGCAGGGACCGCTCCGAAAAGGCTGCATATTATACATTCACAGCTGTCACACCCCCACCCCACCCCCGATTTTAAAGCCAGACGCCATCACGCGCGCCTCCCCCTTCCTCCCCGCGTACACGGCGCTCCAACGCTGTATCACACTACACAGCGAAGGCAGTAAGGCAGAGGATGTGGCACAATCAGTTTACGACTTTCTTTTGAGACAAAGGTTGGAAATATACCGCTTTCAATGGGGGGGGGTTGTTTCTCTTACATTCCGTCCCCTTCAGACAGCCAGTCTGGAATCTACTTCCAACAAATCGCTTTCACTGGACAACAAATATAATGAGATATGTTTATGTATATATATAGATATAATATATATATCTATATACACACACACACACACACACACATATATATATATATATATATATGTATACACATACAGAAGTATGTGTGTGACTGGTACCATGTAATTTATTAAAAGATCTTTTTTCAAATTCTAATAATGAAATAAGTCGAACTGATTGCTTTCGAAATCATAAAGCTTGTCTGAGAACAAAATAGCGGCACTACAACAGCGAGCAGGGTGTCGGGGGACAGCGCGATGCGCTAGTTTGAGTGTCTGAGTGTTTGTTAGGGACACTGTCCCCCGTGTTGGCACACACGTGCACACACACACGCATACGCAGGCTGAGTAACATACTCGGGACGACCCGCTTCACCTGCTAGTCGATATTTTTCTTCCTCTTCATCCTCCTCTGACAGATGGACGGCCCACCGAGCGCCCCATTTACGCCAACAGGCTGCACGTCGAGTCTACACAGCCGAACTCCAGCTACTCAAAGGTAACTCCTGTTATCCTCATAGCTCACATATCATCATGACTAATACACCAGTAATACTGCTAAGGATACGGACACTTGCAATCTCAACGCCGAAACTCTGCAGAAATGTGCTCCTTAACCACAACCCAACGCCGCCTGTGCCAGAAGGCAACAACCTCGGCTACTACATGCCAGTGTACATGTTCGTTAATATCACTTTTTTGTTAGGCCTACTGTACGTTAGTCCATCTAAAGGGTTAGTGTTACTACAGGGCAACGATGTTTCATATTTAACCAGAAAGACCGATGGTGCCCTTGACTCTGCCATTAAAAAAAAATTAAAAACCTCTTTCTTCCCTATGTGTTTTAGAAATGCAATATTCAGTTTAACATGTTCATCATAGTATCCTAGTATCCGCTCCGCTCTGTGCTGGATTTGCTTTGGGTCACATTTCCCCCAGTGAAGTTCTTTGGTTTGGTTCCCCACGCTGCTGGTCTGCCTCATCCGTCCACATCTGCCTCGCCTCCTCTGTCTCTCTCAGGTTGGAAGGGCTACATTCATTGGCTGATGCTCGCTGGCGCCGCCCTGGTGGTCACTTGGAGGGATTCGGTGTGGGCGCTCCCTGCTGGTGCTTTTGCTCCTGTTGTTTCACCTGCTGTATAATCTCCCTGATCTTTCGCTGTGCAGTCTGGGGACAAGAGGCAAGGGCGTGAGACCAGGAACTTGCAGAGGGACAGCCAAGTTCCCAGCCACCCCATTAAGTAGAACCACAGTTTTCACATAGAGTAGAATAATTATGTCATATCATTACTTCAGGATGAATTTTTGCAGAAAAGTTCATTTAAGAACTTCTAAAGTTCTCCTGACACCTATGCTGGATAAATTCATGCTGATAAATACTATTAAAAATAAAATACTATTAAAATCTTCTTCTGTCACAACATCATTTTAAATATATACTACATATGGTAATAAAACAATGAAGAATCACTATGATCATTTATTTTAAAGATTAGATTTTATCAAATCATTTCTGAAATGTCTCTGAAGACAGAAATACATGTTTAGGATTGTGGGGACTTGGTGTTATTAATCAACTTCCTCCAGGATAATAAAAGTATTTTGTTTCTGACATACATTTATACTAAAAAAAACACATAAGAACATAAGAAATGTACAAACGAGAGGAGGCCATTCGGACCATCAAGCTCGTTTGGGTAGAACTTAACTAATAGTTCAGAGTTGTTAAAATCTTATCTAGCTCTGATTTAAAGGAACCCAGGGTTTTAGCCTGCACTACACTCGCAGGAAGACTATTCCATACTCTAACTACACGCTGTGTAAAGAAGTGCTTCCTCAAATTCACTTTAAAA
>JAAGVU020000099.1:985314-1012349 GCA_011763525.2 Mormyrus iriodes | reverse complement strand
CCCCCGAACCACCCAGAAGGCCCTCCCGCCCTTGGTGTCTGCGAGTCTTCAACATTAAAAAGAAGAAATAAAACAAAACACAAAAAAAGATAGCCAAAATGGAATGACCAGGTATCCTAGCAACACTCCTGAAGCAGCAGCGCATCTCAGGGCCAGTGCGGGCCGGGCGAAATCGGACCACGCAGAGGCTCACCAAGGCAGGCGGGCGAACGGGCCGCGGCTAAGGGCACCAGAGGTTGGAACACGAGGCGCAAACCCCGGGAAAGCCTGGGGCTGCAAATGCAGGGCACACAGATCACACTGGCAAGCAAACCCGACTGTCCTCCCCCCAATGGATGAACCCCGCAAGTCAGCATATCGCCGAACTGGAAGACGAACGCCGACTGGACAGAGAGCTGCTCATGGGAAGATGGCGCCGGCAAGGGGGGTCTGACACGAGAGGACCTAGCAAACAAATAGCCGTCAACAAAGAAAAACCCATCAGAGCCGCAGTGAAATGCAGTGAGAACCCTCACACATTCACGAACGTCCAGCAGAGTGAGCGCAAATGGCTGCATTCTGCCTGCACGTCTCCCCCAGTGCCTTACTATGAGACACGTGACTTAAAGGGAAATTTTAAAAAAACAGGTGGGTCGGGGTGATGCTATCGCAGCATGCACTTGTCAGTCGGGTTTCCTCTTTTTGGGGTTGTGTGTGTGTGTGTGTGTGGGGGGGGGGGACTTTTCCTCCACGGTTCTAAGTGCCTAAAAATGGTTATGAATGAAACCCCGTGCCAAACAGAGAGTAATCAGTGACGACTCAGCAGACAGGTGCCATGCGTTACGTCCTCAGTGTCAGTGCTGCACATTGCCTAGCTCTCATGTGGCCACCCCCCAGTGAAAACAGACAGTGTCTGCAGCTCAGGGTATCCGATATATTTGTTACGTTTCGTATTTCACTGAAATGCCATAATTTACCCATAATTTGTTTACTTCATTAAACACCAGTTACAATCTAAACGGCCTGTGAGTTATCACAGAAATCAGAGGACAGCACTGTGCTTAGCAATACAATTGGACCGGTTTTCCCCAGTCTGATCTGTGGGTCCGCAGCTAATGGGAGCAGCCCGGACCTCACCAGGTCGCCTGCAGCCATTTTATCTTTTTATGCTCCTTGCTCTCTGGGCTGGGCAGGTTGCGTTGAAGAAACAAAATGTTTAGCTGAAACCCAGTATTTTCTGAAGGCACCGATTGGCCGGCCCTCATAACGTGAGCAGCGAGGCCTGCATGAGGGGGGCGGGGGGCCAGCCGTGTGAAAGACGCGCCCGGAGATCGGCTCCAGCGCCCTCGCTTTTCAACCCCAACAATGAACAATTGGCGGGTGGGAACCAATGTTTGTGTGCAAGGGGAGCAGGGGGGAAGGCACTGGAGGATGAACGGACTTCCTGCCAGAGGCCGCACAGCTTGCAGTGTCTCCGCCCTCCAAATGTGGGCTGCAGGTGACCTCCCCCAACCCATGTAAGACACAAATAGGATTAATTAGTGTGGATCTCTCCCTCAGTCCGTCGCTAAAGCTTTATTTTCCCCAGTTTGTGACCTCGGAGACACAGGGCTGCATAGATGACACCAGTCTCTGCATTCAGGCCACTCTCTCCCAGAAACAGAGCTGTCATTATGGAAGGAGTGTCAGCCCTCCTCATGAATCAAATTGCATCCATTTACTTTAAGAAAATACAGCCTCAAGTCCCTCAAACACACAAAGCAAGAATTTTTCTGTTCAACACTATTTTCACTTTATCTGCAGTACCAAACTACAACGGTAACCCAGCAAATTCACCAAGGGTTTGGAGCAAACCATTATTTAAGGGGGGTACATTTTTGTCATAGATGGAGGCTCCCTCGTGCTTTTGGGAATCCTTCAGATTTACTCATTGGTATTAAAAGCTGCAAGTTCTCCTGCCAGAACAACAAGGCGGCCCCTCTACTCCCATGTTGGTGTCAGAAACTCCAGGCCCAAAAGGCACCGAGGCAAACAAATCAGTCTGCAAGGAAATGGAACATCGGACCTCTGAACTCGTTACAGTGTGTGGGGGAGGGGGGGCACCACTGGACTCCAAGGTACAGAGCCAAAAAAAACCATACAGAATGGGACAGGAGCAACCACACTTGAAAATCACTACATTAAAAATACATAAACCCATGTATTTATGCTGTCAGCAAATTCACACTAAATGTGTTGTATTCCTCCTCGAAATAAAAGCACAATCATTTAACAAAAGCAATGACACACGAATGAAGGACAGAAGCCAAATAAAAACAATCGCTTTTAAATCACGAGACCCCTGATAACATGAGTGGACAGTGAGGCCGAGGAAAACCGGACCAGCAGTGGACAGTCACTGGCATCACCACACGTCCTGCAGCATCACGCCGACGAGAAGCGGCGTTCCCTCGCTGTGACAGCGTAGTGGGGCACGGCCTCTCCTTGTGAAATATTCACGCCTTCGTTAAGTGTCACGGGCACGAAGTGTAACGTGTAAGCGTGACAGCGAATGTCAACACAGCCTAATGATAACGAGAGCTGGGGAGACGGAGACACAGGTACCGGTTTCAACTGAAGAGCAGCGCGCTGACAGCTGGGGGAGGAATCAGAATCAACGACGCAAGTCGAAAGGGAAGCAAAACCCTGTAACCCCCCCCAACCCCACCCCCTCACTTGCCGTCTTCACACGGGAATCCCGCCATGCCCCCGCCACCACGCTGTCGCCCCTGTGGCCCCTCCCACTTTCTGTGGCAGGTGGCGACTCGTCATGGCAGCGTCACCAGTAGGCCAATAAGCCTGTAACACCAGTTCCATTACGCTGACGCCGTTCACACCCATACCTCGTGCAGCGTTACGATTCAGACATTTTTAGGCTTCGGAGAAGCCTTGACGAGCGCTGAGGTGCAAATATCATTCAAATAAGCTGCTTTTTTATTCTTTGCCTTAAAAATAACCGTTTGAGTGTCAGCACTGGTCTGACCCCCCCAGGCTCCCCAGCCTCTACAGCTCCCCATTTCACCGGGAGCACATGATGTTCCCGTACTATTCATTTGCGCCCCCCCCCACTCCACCCAAAGGCTTCGGTGGGGTTGCCACAGCAACCAGTCGAATCCCTAACTTGAGCGGCAGAGAGCGATGAAAAGCCTCTCTACCTGGTCACCGGGTAGCGGATGGGGGGGCCCTTTCGGCAGCCCAGCAGGAAACAAATCCAGGGACGTGTCTGAATCTAATGGATCTCAGGCATGTTAGCAGGTGGGGGGGGGGGGGGGTTCCTGGCGATGTGTAGCCCTCACCAGTAGCATCTCACACAAAGTCACAAAGTCCCCGATAAATGACAGGCAGGTTGCTGAAAGAGCGAAACTGGGATTAACCTGGAAGGGTGATGGATCATTCCTCACACTCAGGAGTGCTTTTGTCGGGGGGGGGGGGCATACATGAACATGGAAGAAGCAGTACCTCCAAGCCCCCCACTGGTGACAGAAACACCCACTTACACCTGGTTTCCGTAGCGATGTCTGACGTGTAATTACAACACACGCAAACACGCACACACCTCAGCATGTAGACGCACTGAAGCCACCTAGCAACCAAACAGCGCATGGGCAAGCCAGACGCCTGGAGACGCCGGCCCATGCACATCCTTTGCATATTTCTAACATCATGCATGTGCAGCCCTGGGATACCCAACCCAACAACGCCAGCACGTAGGTGGGGGGGGCCGTGGCAGGCCCCAGCAGGGGGCTGCTACACTAATGGCCACCACAGAAAAACAAATGACCCTGCTCTGAAAAAGCAACCGATCCAATGCCCTACACCCCCAAAAGATCACGTTACTTCCTAAGTCAACAGCTAGAAAAAGTATTTAACAAAACAAACATGCTGCACCTGACTCACCGACTTACACAAAAACAACGTTTCGTAAAGACACTCAAAAAAATCAAGTTACACAATGTCACGACCCGAAACCTGCTGTTTTGGTAAACAGTCTGATGGGAGGTAACAAATACTCACAGAGGAGTCTGCTTTACCACGTTAATGCCGGGGGGGGGGGATCCGTGCTCGGAAAGTATGAGAGGGTGGGGCTTATCCTTTCCGGCAGCTCGGAGCGTGTATTTTACATGAGCTTCAAGCAGGGATTCCCACACTGTGGGCTCATGCCTTGCAGTGTCCCAAAGCAGTGGCTTGATCGGGCACCTGCCCCCTCCCTCCCCCAGAAGCCGCTGAGGGCTCCAACCTTGAGGTCTCCAACCTACACCGTGCTCGATGTCAAAGGCGGGGGGGGGGGGGGGTCTCCACAGCGACCACACACATCCACGCCACATCATGGCCCTGCTAAATGGCACCGCGCCCAATGGCAGCAAGAATGAGGAAGACAGGTGTCATGCAGCAAGAGGCGTGCGGGTTCAGCAAAAAACCACATGCTTCCCTCACGTGCAACTCAAACCCAGTGTCCATCAGGCCAAGAGGCAACACGCCTCTTGCTTTTAAGGCAGGAGGGGGTCCCCTGCTGGGCCCCCCCACAGGTGAATACCTACATATAGCAGAAAACAGCCTCGCTCTCACACACAAATATGGAAAAGTGTGGCTGGAGTGAGAGAGCATCAGGCCACTGATACTGCAACCTGCGGGGCTGCGATCCATACCGGCCGCTGGGAGATGCACATGCAGGTGAGGTGGGTCCTTCAGGGGGGCTCCCCTACACCTGGGACACACAGTAACTCCACCACAATACACACCACAGTATCTATACTTATATAAAGGCTACTGGCTTCACAAGCTGCAACTATATAACTGCAAGCTAGAAGCCATGCCGAAAGTACATAAGTCCCCCTAACAGCAGCAATATGGACGTGTCCTTCGTCATGTTAATTAGACAAAGGGTCACAGGGAAATAAACATTTTAAAAGCTTGGAGTTTTGGCATTAGGTCAGCCATTCACACAGCGCGTCCCTGCGTTAAACACGGTTTGTATTCGTTTTGGAAATTTTTTGACAATCGCTGTCCATGCACTTTACACACTGGGTGACAATGGCAGGTCAACCGTGTGCTATAAAGCTCCCAACTGGTCAGCAATCAACTGGCAAGCTTTTAGCATCCTCTTGAGAAGCTCCATCCCATAAGACAGCACTGGGGAGAGACTCAATTCGTCACCTATGGCGGCGAGGGGGCCAGGCGTGCACACGCCATTTAAATCCTCCCGGAGTGGCTCCCCGATCTCTTGCATGCCTTGCATTTCTCAGCACACACTATCACCGTTTAGTCGAGCGAGACACCTGACATGAGGTGAGCGGCTGGCATTCTGAATCCAGCGGTCTCACCTCCATTGCCACGATACAGCTCAGTTCCACTCTGACATCACCCTGACGTCTCAAGGCCACGCAAAACAGGAAACATAGAGTGACCGGAGGTAAAAGTCGGTACAATTCTAAAGCCCTGCCACATCGCCCTCGAAGCTCGATCAGCACGGGGGGGTCAGAGTGGATTGGGACTCAAGCCACAGGCACCACGCGGACGCAGGCTGGTGGACAGCGGGGGGGGGGGGGTGTCGCTCTGCGCTCACTGGGTGGCTCACATGAGGACAAGAGGCCCAGAACACTTCAGCCATCAGACAGGCAGCTCACCTGTGATCAAGCTCCGATGTCTGAGGAAAAGAAAGTTTAATTCATAGGAGTGTTTTAAAGGACAGTTAATGAGCAAAAACTAGAATAACCATTAAAGCTAACAACTCCAATAAACCCACCAGTCCTTAAACAAGTGGACAGTGTGGACGGGCTCCGATTTAAAGGGACCCCACATTTCCAGCACCAGCCCGCCTCCTGCTGTAGCACAGAGACCCCGCAGTTCTAAAGATGGTGTCCGACAGCTCAGTGCTCATCTCAGTCCCCAGCTGCCCCAGTGACCCAGCACTCCAGCCATCCCCACTCCACCAGAACCAGGTTCCATGTGCGACTTCCGCCCTCAGCCACACCACGCAGGAAGTCACGGCGAGGCTCATACCGACCGTGGTGGCAAGGGGGTGGGCGCAAATCATTCTAAAAGAAACTATATGCATTTACCGCCCACGCCCCCCTGGCCAAAGGTCAGAGACAGCAGCCGGACACTGCGTTCAGCCCGCTGTCTTACAGCCTTACTGCCAGAGACACGCATTGATGGATGTTATGTAGCACAGGTTGCACGTTTGGATAAGGACCCCCCCGCCCATCGCCATGGCTCAAACAGAGATCTTCTGGTATTCTGCCCCCCCTTACCCCCAGCAGCATTCTCTACACTGGTCAGAGGCAAGGGAAGGGAAAGAGGGAGTGACTGGAAGAAGGTTCCCCATTTCCTAAAGTCCAAGTCTTCACCTCCATCTTTCCAATCACCTTGAAGTCTCCTTCCCAGACACAGAACATCTCCCCCAGCCTCTGAGTCCCTCACAATGTCTCCATTTCCCAACTCCTTTTTTGTAATCAAATACAGGATATTCTTAAATCCTCGTCAAATATTAAAAGCATGCTAAATACCTGACACTAACGAGGTCTGGATTCCAATGGCTTCAAATTTTAAAATGATAAAAAAGATCACAGCAAAAAAATAAGTGTAACGTTAAATCAACATGTCTGGCAAATCCATATTTAAACAAAATCAATTTTGGCTTAGAAAACTGACAAACCCAAGCTTCAAGCAAAAGAATATGGATTGTACATCTCAGCAAGAGAATAAACATCACAAAACAAGTATCACTACAAAAGAAACATCACAACAGCAGCTTAGAACACAGCTTCTGAAGAATCACCTCTGGTTTAATCACCCCATAAGTAAGTCTTTCCGGAAGCTTTTTTTTCTGCTAAACTAAATTCCAGAAATGCAAATAGCATTAAGGACACTCGGAGGTAATTTTGGAAGGAAAGTGTGAGTTTAATTCAACTTTTAATCAAAGAACACAAAGTAGATTTTCAAGATTTTCAAAAATATGGCACCGAAGATCAATCCTTTGCCTTTGGATGAAACTGCTCCACTTAAATTTCCACAGAATAACGCTACGAGCAAAGGGTTTGAAAAGAAAAAGAGAAATAAATCAATTAAGAGATTTAATCTGCAACTGGATCAAAAAAACTGTTTCTCTTTAAACCTGCATTTATGCTGACAGCAATTAAATTATGCAATTTTATCACAAATCAATAAAAGCTGAACTCATATGTGGCGACACCAAGAGACAGGCAAATTCCTGCCAAAACTTATTATTATTATTATTTGTTCAGCATAAACAAACAGTATATTTTATATTTCTCCTGCTAAATGATATTTTAAACTAAATGTTCAATTACATTCATTGTTCAGAACATAATTTGCAGCATAATAATTATTGAAATGAAGGTTCACAAAACATTTTTTTTTTAAACAGATGTTTGTAAATGATTATTTTTTTCAAATAAATGGTTAAAGGAAAGGTAATTGTAAATATTTAAAATGTTACAAATCACATGTAAACATGAACTTTCCATACATACAATCTTGTGGGTTTATTTTGAACTTTTAATAGCAATTATTCAAGCACACGTTGAAGAAAAAAAAAAGAGCACACTATTATTTTCCCTCGAAACTATCTGTGCTGATAAACAAAAAAGTTGACATTTTATGAACCAGTCCAGAACACTTTTAATGCTCAGATCAATTCAAATTTTAATACTCCAACATTCTGGAAAAGTAAATAATTTGTTTCTATACAGTTTCTTTAATGTTTTTATGGTGAAATGAATCCAAAATGACACTGCTTTATAAAGTTACATTTTTATTTTTTTTAATGTAAAAATTAATTAAATTCTCAGACGCTGAAAAGGGGCTGAAACGGTTTGTCCCACCACCGCTGTTTCTAAAAACTAATCTAGTGTCAATTCTCTCACCAAATGTTATTATTAACAGTATCAGAATGTAAAAAATTACCACAAAAAGATAGAAGAAATCTGCAATGATTTTTATCTGACAAAATTATAAAAATAAACCACATCAGAGACAGTAATAAAGTCACGATTAACAGGCATGTCATGACTAAACTATCACAAGAGTTAAAAATAAACTAAAGAAGCCTGCAAAGTCTCCGCAAGACCTTCTAAGGCTAATTCACCAGATTTTTCTCTCATTTAACAAATTAATTTTGCATTTCCATAGCTACTGTCCCTGCCATGCAAAGCACTGCAAAGCATACAACATCTCCTAATCCAAAAACCCCAATGGATAATATTACATGATTCCACTCCTGTTAGACTCCTGTTATAGTCATATACGTAACATGATAAAGAAGGGAATGAAAAGTACAATTAAACACACCGATTTAAAAACAGGGCAAAACCAAGCATGTTTGACATTTTGCAGGATGCTAAATCCTGGGCAAATCCTGTCTCTTCACCAAACCAACCATCACCTTCTACGTAAAGATACTTCACTCCATTAGCCTTTTCTATTCTGGTCTTTACTCCAGTCTTGAGAGTACTTCATTCAACACTAAATCTACCTAGTCATTATTTTCTGACTCAGAACCCCCTGTTGTAAACACTCAGGACAGCATCATGAAGACACAGGACCACAACACAGTGCAACTTATCTGCAACCCCCCCCCCCCAACCCTCTCCGCAAATAACCCAAGTTGAGAGGCAAACTACACATCCAAACACACCAGAAGAGGTTGTTTTCCTAACTACAGCGAATCATTAAAACCAAAAGTGCATAGTTTTAATAACAAAACATGTTTTGTTCAGAATAAGACTAAACACTTTATAAAACAAATGTTTAAGTCCTTTAAAGGACATCACATGTAGTACAACTTTTTCAAATCTATAAACTAGACCTATGTCTACTTTTTGTGTCATATTTCCAAACTTTTATTAAACTTAATCTTTTATGTGTGTGCAAATAGCACCAAAGACATAAAGTGCACAACGGGCAGGTCACCTTGCTAATTTAGATGAAAGATGTGTTATTAAAATCCACCTGATTCCCACATGGCAACATACATGTTATTTTGCCTATTAAATCATGCAAAGCAAACACAACTGTCAAAATTAGTGTCACCCACAAAGGCACTTTTAACAACAATAATAATTACAAAAAATTATGGTAACAACATTACAGTATTTGACCTTATCTTCCTTCTTCAAACAGTTTACCTTATTATAATTATTAGTAGTAACAAAACACTTTTAATACAATATTTTAAAACTCATTTACAACAGTGTGGCTAACATTATGCTGTTTATTTTTAATTTCAAAACATTCCATATGTGCAACCTGGCCATCGCCATAACGCATATCTGAAATATCTTCACTAGGGGCACACATAACAGAAATAACTTGGATTGCAGAATTAGTGGTGTTTCTCAGCTAATTCTAAGAACATTTTGTTCGCAAGAAGCTAAAACTCTAATATGTTTCTAAATAGGGGAAAATATTTTACCTTCAGGGTGGAACATTATGGAATCTTCCTTAAGGATAGCAAACACACACTACGATAATTCCTCTAACTCAAAAAAACATACTGAGCATCCATATAATCAAATATATATAAATATTACACATAAAACCAAAAGGGAAAGAAGAAGTAAGTTCTTTTTTACATCTTCTACTAGTGTGTGTCTTAAGATGCAAATACATTAATGGGCACATACGTAACCGTGATACCCAGAATACAGCTACATGTTTTCAGCACCAACCCAAACATTTTTAAATACTTGGCTTAAATGTATGATTTACGTTTAATCAAAGGATATAATTTCTGTAAAACACCTCAGCATTGAGAAGAAACAACCCCAATGTCAATAAAACAAGTAAATAACCAATTTAAAAAAAAAAAGTTTCCAGGGCACTACAACTACACAATTTAACTGACTACCTGTGAATTTGCAAACACACACTTTAAAACTGTCCTTTAAAAGGTCCATCCCCTAAACTTGAATGGCTTACAGATGACTGGTTTAAAACATGTTTAACTTTATGTAAATTAACTGCAAACATAGTTCAGGACAATGCAGGAGTCTTTTCAGGAAAGTTACTGCGAGGGAAGGATAGAAAAAGTACCACTTTTGTAGTAAACTGCAGACTGCCTAAAAGCTGAAATTACACAAACATTTTTACATAATCAAGGTATGCAAATAAATGTCAATGTACTAGACACAATTGACACCTACATACCTGTATATAGAATTATAGGAATTAATTTCACATAATTGTATTAAATATTTAATATTACACGGAATTTCACAAAACCGAGAGATAACGATTTTAATTGCCTAATATGCCTAAAAAAATATCCAAATTACTACTTAACTGGCATCACGTACACGTTCACTGATAATTGTTATTGCCATGATCATGAAGCGGTGTCCTGCTAATTAATAATTGCCCAAACCGCGTTTTTTTTTTACCGAGCAGTAAATTTAGAAATTTAACTCGCGTCCACTGTTTAAACGTCGTGAGGCTGAATTTAAAATATTTCGAAAGGAATTCGTTATGTTGTATTTTTTTTTTCGTTATGTGTTTTTGCTCGACAAAAAAAAACATGTAATCAAGGGGAGCAATTTTAGTTAGTTGACGTTTTGCAATTCTTTTTTTTTTTTGTCAATTATCAAAATTGCCAAAAGACTCGTTTGCTCACTCGCGCCCGTTGCCGTTGTGACTTTCTGGAAGGTGTATGGAACGGAATTCCATGCACGCCAGTTAATGTACATAGGACTGCTTCCTTGTTGCAAACGTACTCTAGACCACCTCCTTCGGCTGTATGGACCATGCATCACCAATGAGCGAGCCCCACGCACACTTTCTGCATGCTTACTGCGGAGGTCCGTCTCCATGTCAGGGGACGACTGTACTAACACGGCTGCCATGCTTTATTTGAAATCTGGGCTCTGCCCTTTTCAAAAAGCATTACGATACACGCCGTATATATGCAATCAAACACTCTTAATCGGGAATCGAGTCTTTTATAATAGCGATATTCCGAATAGCTTTGTTGGCTGCCCCTTTCACATTAATGCAGAATGCTTTCCTGTGAAGTATTCCGCCATTTGGTTTCATTTTAAAGGGCCTGGTGGCGTGGATAAGGCCTAGTTCTGCAGCGCTCCCATTAAACGCTCGGTATTTCTTTATGTGACATTATAGATTGCGGAAGCGTGGCTAGTTGACGGAATTGGGCGACGTAGAGCCCCCGGGCCGCCGACCCTCCCGTTCTGCAATCCTAACGTGGCTACAACACATGTAGCATATATAGCGGCGGTCACGTGCTCGCGGGCCCCGCATTCGCACCGTGTGGGTCACACAGCCTTAAGCTTAAAGCGGATATCCTTTTTCCCCGCGTGCCCGCCTTTTTGCAATGTACAAAATAACTGCAATGCTCATACTTGGAAACAATGTGGATGTTCACGGTGGGGATTAAAACCGCATTTAAACACTTTTAAATTTTTAAGCATCCACTATTTTACCGTCCCCACAGACAGCCAGAACAACGCCTATTCTGCAGTGCAATCTCATAATCCTTTACCAGTACAGCTACTAATATGGTAAACATCACGTATTTCAGTTCTTTACATTTCTTACATTTTAACTCTTTTAATTGTTCGGGCATAAACATATTTGTGTTCCGCAAACCAGTCTAACGTTTAATGCATTTCCTTGCATGTTAACCTAGTTAATGCAGGACTATACAAGGACTTCCAAAACAGAAGGCCTACAATCGTTGGGAAAGCTATCTAAAAATAATACTATAGGAAATAGATGGTGAAAACAGTTTATAGAGGAAGGTCAATGGCAATTGTAGCGGAATCAAATTTCTATACATATGCTAATATAGCCTGCACGTTAAGTGAAACACACTTTACAGCGTGCTTTACTATTATATATGGTTTCGTCATGAGCAATCATTATATCTGCCAAATTAAAGACATATTAATGAGTTATTGGCGTAGAAATCTTGGTTTTTCTTAGATCACAAAGACACAAAAAAATACGGAAGTAACTTGGAACACACTCCCTTCGTATTTCAGACATATTATCTATTAGTAAAATAACTGAAACAATTATGGAAATATGCACGAGACGTTAAAACAGGAAGTATTTGTTTTAGTTTGGATTAATTTTAAAATGTAATTGTTTACCACAGCATACACATACATAAACATGTAGAACCTTAAACACAGTCAAGTCTGTTTTGATAGCGACAATTTTGCGACATTTTAGACAAATAAAGGCGAGAAAACTGTGGGCTTTGTATACCACACGTCGCTGTTTTAAAATGAGAAAACCACAAAAACGTGCCCATCACAACAGCGTGTCCCTCAGTCTTCCATCCCCATTCAGTTTTGGGGCATACGAAGATTGACATGGTGCTTAGATATAGATATTAAAAACGAATAGAAATACAGAATTACCTTTGTTTTTTTGGAACGGAGTAGTCTACCTCAATCACCTTGCCGTGTAATTCAACTTTTCCTGTGAAGAGGGAAAATAAATATGTGATTACCTAACCAAAAACATCAATATTACAACTCAGTGTGGGAACGATATAACCTGATGTGCCCTATGGTATTTTCATATTATTATTTACATTTTTATTTATACATTTTAAACAATGTTAAGAACACTGGGGGATTAAAATTAAAGATTTTTTCAGGAACAATTTTAAATCATAAACGACACAGTTGCGTGCTTTTTAATGGCCATGGACGAACAATGGGTTGTCCTCAATTAATGGACACGTTTCTGTTATTTCTTTTATTAATTACACTTTACAGAATCGGCGCCAAAAGAGCTTGATGAGCTCATATTTAAAAACTCACAATGATGAACAGGCAGCCATGCTCTCCACTCCCACAAACCACTTAGCGAGCCGAGGGGACAGTATTGTTTTAACGCTAAATATTGTGAGAAGACCTAAGGTAAGACTTCCTAAAAGGGCTTTGCTTTTATTTATCTTGTAAGTACGGTTTCCCCGCCTGTTGATAAGGCTGAGTTTTAATTGAACAGCGTGCGAGAGACTAAACTGCATTTTGCCTTTACGCCGCGATTGAGTTGAAGTGGCCTGGCGCAGCTAAGAACTGGAGTCTCACCTCGTCCCCCCAGCTACCTGTTTATTAGCACTTTCCTCCGGACCCCCATCACCTACCCTCAGGACACCTCGTAAAAACCTACCCGAGCATCTTAGGAACATGGATTTGACACATTCTTTACGGTTACTTTCGTCGGCTCTTTTCAATAAAATCAAAACAAAAAATAACTGAAAAATAATTATGTCTACCCGGGCATCAGACCATCCCATAAATGTCTACGGGTGATTGCGAAGTAGACCTTTCAGCAGATACAAATAGCATTATACCTCCGGGTTTTGAGCGTTAAATGCATTGCAAGCGCTCTTCTTGTCCGTTGTATTAGCAAGGAGTATTCTGGTGAGTGGATGTGATCTTTAATTTGCTCCATTTTAGAAGACCGTATGGGAGTTACTATCTCAACTCGGGCACTGATGTAACACTGCGCGCACGGCGTCCCAAGCGAAATCCTGCGAAGATCTCCATAGTGTTACTTGAATTTCCTTTTCAAAGAAATGTTTTGATGATTTCATCTTTTGATACCATGTGCTGCGTACCAAGACTGAGTGATCTCTAAAGAGTACAGTACACTTACCTGACAAAGTCTCGATGGCTTTAATGGCCCAGTTTTGGTCGGGGAAATCAACGAAGGCATAGCCGGATTTGAGCAGAACCTGGTCGGCTAAGGGAAGCTTTCTCTCACCAAAGAGCTGCTTCAAGTCCTCAACGGTGACCGAAGGGCTCAGATTCCCGATGTATAGTTTGTTCATGATCCAAAAGGGAATCCCGATATGAAATAAGACGGGAAGGAAAATCTAAAAGATGAAATAGAAAAAGAATACAAAATAAAAGAAAAAAAATAAAAGAATAAAAACCCTGCAAAAAAGCAATTATCACCCCCCAAGTCCAGTCCACCCCCGGTTCCAACTCTTCTCCTGGTCAAACACTTTTGACTGGGGTAGAAAAAAAAGTGTCGTTACGACGCTACCCTGAAGCCAGCAAGCGCCGCCTCTAAATAAAATCTGCCTTTAAAATATCAGAAATTTTGTTTGTAGCCTGGATGTGCTGTGCACGACAGCATCTGTGCTCCGAACGAACTGGCGTGTAGGTGCCAAGTGGCACCAAGATCACCCTCCGGGTAAATTAATCAAAGAGAGGGGGGGTTGTCGGAGTCAGCGAGGTCGTTCATTCAGCCCCCTTAAATAGTACCAGTAGTGTTGTGTTATTGGTAGGCTGCGTTAAAGCGCATGGTGGTCATAATATTTGGTAAATGAAAACAAACCATAACGACATCCCTCTCCCCTCCCACGAAAGACGTGCTTTCAATATTGCCTACATAGAAGCAGGTCATTTGTTGAGGGAGGGGGTTGGGTGGGGGGGGGCGTGGAATTATAGCCTTTTATCCAAAATTTATTTCACTCAACGATTGCAGGTACTCGTGAATGACAACCTGAATCTCTTACTTGTCTGAGAAGATCGCAGACGTTTAATTTCAGCAGCTGATGCAGCGGGACCCAAAAACGACAAACACGCACCGGGGTCGCGCTACACCGGCGATGGCCTCTCGCTTGTTATCGCTGCGTCTATCTCGCTTTGCGCTTTCTCAGTAGTTTGGAAGGCTGGATTGATTGAAGGGTAAAGAGGTTGGATTTCCCGTATGACTGAGTCTTCGGACATCCACTCCCTGAAGCCGAATACGGCCGAATTTACCCGAAAGGGGGGCGGGAACACGCCCCCACACATGGCAGTAGACCTGGCAAACGGCAGGAGGAACTTCAACGCTTGCGAAGAGTCCATTTAGAGAGTGTAACAAAATGGACCAGTATCTGATCATGTTAAACATGGGAGCTGCCTAACCCCAAAATTTGTTCATCGTTTCTTTCCTCTAAATTTATCTTTGAAATTACAGACAGTTAGATATATATGGGATTTATTTTCTCATAAAACAAAAAGTAAGCTTTTAACATCGACGGCGCAGCAAATGGCACGCAACATCAATTGTTTAGGTTCTGAACGCTGCGTTATTCTAAGAAAATCCTACATACATATATTATCGAGGGGTTACACTCAGGAACACAAGACTGCCCTTAATGGAGGTTATTGCGTAAGCGATTCGCCAGCAGTTGTACATCTACCTCCACGATAAATATAAAGATTTAATTTGAAGCAGCGCTTAAAGTAAATATTTCTCGCATACGTTTATTTTTCGAGGAAGACGGGTGATGCAGCTGAGTATCCTGTTCCATAAAGCCACCAGCGTAATGCAAAAACACGTATCGTAGGCCTACACCGCGAATTCCTTTGTTAGGCACTTCCCAGTCGTCGGACATTGTAACAACTTAACCGTGGTGCCCTCGACGCGACCATTACAGGAAGTGATCGTCGGCGTAATGGGGTTTTACGAAACACTGTTTTAACATTATGGTGAAACCAGGTTTAACTTGCCACCACATTTTACAGTCCATATAGGAGACCTTGTTATTCTAGTCCGATCTACACCTACCGATGGAATGTCTAAACTTTGCAGACTGGAGGCATTTAATTTCTCGGAGAGATTTCTGGTTAAATTGAATTAACTAGTATATATAAATTGTTAAAGTGTCGCTGCGACCTTGTTCGTGGAAAAAGCTAAACAATTTCTCGAAAGCCCAAATTTACTATTGCGTACGTAGATAATACATGTTTTGAAAACCTTGCACCGCTCGAAAACGTGTTATGGTCTACGTTATCAGCGGACATAAAATACAATACCATATGAAATATAAAATGGGTAAACACTGCTTCACGGACAGTTATGCATACATGCCCTTGCTCCTTACACAAAGACTCCCAACAACACACACACCGTTTCTGACAACGCCATGTTAAGAACACAGTCGTCATATTGCATATCAATCTCCACATTTAAAATCTCATTGTTCGCTCACATTTTGAGCAAAATGTGTTTGTTCAAGGAGAACCTTCTAAGTCACAATTTTCAAAAACTGTACCATAATTTATTTGCATTGAGAAATATAGAGGTGGTCATATGATCACGACACATTATATAAGAATCAATCTAATTTGTACATAAAATATTTAAAATAAAAAATGAACCTAAAATATCACAATTCATCAAATTCACATCACATTAAATGTAAAAGTATAAATTAAATAGGTGGGGGGAAAAAAGAAGAAATTTTTTAAAACCAAATACAAGTATATGTGGGCTGCTTTCGCTACGATTTGCTTTGCTCCAGAATAGATAAACATTACCTGTATGTTTTCAATAATTAAGTCTTGAGAGAGTGCTGAGAGATACTTGCCGTCTAAATACAGCGAAATCGTAAAACCTCGATATTCTTTGTTTTTTTAGGTTGTAAACTGGACCCTTTGCGTTTCACCTAACATTTTCACTTGTGTTATGGACATTTTCCATTGTTATGTACTGCACCGAAGAGAAAGAATTACCAAAAGTATGTTTTTTTTTTTTTATAAAGTTTAATTTTGCCAATTAAGTTCTTCTGTATCTGCGAGTTTCGAAATGTAAACAAAGCTTACAAAAGGGTTGGTACACTGAATTTTTTTAAATGAATGTTTAACTGTATACTTTCTGGCACATTAGCAATCCGTAGCAAATATATTTTGGCAGAGTGAAATGGAGAGATGGGGAATATTCTGATATCCACAAAAATCCTCCCGGAACCTCGCATATGTCCAGAGCCTATTTGAAAACAGATTGCAGTAGAATGGAACGAACAGTGTTGAAGTGAAAACTAAAGAAGTGCGACACCTGCTGGTTGCTCAGGAAGTGCAACACAGTTTTAAATCTCAGCCGCGTGATTATCTTTTGACTTGTGTACGATAATGCATTGATAATGTTTCACAAAAGGTATTACGAAATGCAATGAGTGAGAGGGGACAAACTTCCGTAGTGTTATTTGTCTTTGGCTCTGTTCATAAACTCTCTCATTTATGTTTTAGTGTGGTGGCGCAGATTAGGGGACAAACGGTTCCACCCAACAGGCGTCCAAGCATCTAACAACTGAAAATTGTGCGCTGCTGAATCCATAAATTGCGGTCCATTTTTTGTGATAAACTTCACCACCTTGTGAAACTTCGCCTTTTCTCCCGGAAGAATAAAAACCGAAAGCTAAAAATACAAGAAACTGATTAGCTTTCATTTAGCAATTTGCTGCCGCCATCTCGTGATGCATAGACATGTACAATTTCATTTGTGTAGGGGGGCAAAAAAAAGACACAGTAAAACGGCTTACGACAATAAAACAAACGTGATTGACAACTGTAAACATCTTGGGAGGGGCATACCGTACCCGCCTTTCCTGGTACAATACCAGCACACCTTTCCCTTCTCGAACATTCGCACACCGTAAAACACCCCGTTAAACATGGACTTTATCGGTTTAATTTGCCCATAACATTTGATTGTACAGTCTACATATTTCGTACACATTTATTGTTCTTTCGCCAAAGATCGAGGTTCTTTCCCTTTTAGAAAACAGCACAAATGCATCAATGGTTCGTGCCATTTTTATACAGCGCAGTATGTAGCAGTTGTCGGGCAAACGGCAACTGCTGGCTGTCCCACCAGCGAAGATCGTTAAGTCGTACTGATAGCAGGGCAGGATGTACGTTTTCCCACGCAAGTGACCATAAAAGCCCTCACCCAGCTGATTCTCGGAGTCCCACACCCATTTGCTTATGCCCAGGGCTTCCAGCAAAGCAGAAGTTGGATGGCTGGCCTCAAATTCTCAAAGTAATGTCTGTAACTGTCACTCCTACCTACGTTATGCTTCAAGGAAGTCGAATGTTTCGGTTTCAGGTCCCAGTTAAATCACGGCGGCACAAAAAGGTGACTTGACATGGTTGCTTGGGACAAACCCTTGTATGTTTAACTATCAAATGACTACATTTACAGTGAGGTAAGGATGCAGAGGATTTAGAATTTTTCAGCAAAGTTCATCTCCAGTGTGCTCAAAAGAAAACTGCAGTCAATTTCACAGGCAAGTCATAAACATACACCACACAGCGCAAAATGACAGACAAGCTGGTGGGGGTGGGGGGGGTTGGAGAGACCGATCAAGGACAAGGCATTGTGCGAAGAGGCAGTTTATTGCTTGAATACTGCCGAATTAAAAGCAGAACACACAGTACAGAATCAGAGCCATGGAACGGTACCCCACCCCAAATGAACCACTTCCTATATACAAAGCTGGCCTGTGTACATCTATAAATTTAAAAAAAAGGGAAACAGTCAACAAAACGCATTCAAAAATGCACAAAAAAAAAAAGACAATAGCCTCATCTACAATTGGGGGTATCGGTGGCAGGCAGAATTTCTGATAAGGAGAAACAGACTGACAAAATGTATAGCGCCCTCCCACCCCTCCCTCCCCAAACCAAACATCTGTGACCACTGTCACCACAAACACAAGGGCTGCTTGTGATGCAAAAACTTTTCAGTAATGACCTGTGGGGAGAGAGAGAGAGAGAGAGAGACTGGTGACAAGGACTGCAACACAGGGCAACAGCTACACAGTCAATGTTTCACTAGTAGAACTTCAACATTCAACATCTTATTCTCATACAGCACTGGCATATAGTGGCAACCTGGCGTCTGCCGCTCGACGTCACAACGGGCACTTACGGGGAGAATAGGAGCGTGACCTTGACCGGGACCTGTATGCCCCACGACTGTAGTACGGAGATGGGGACCTGCGTCTGAAGAGAGTAAGCTTCAGGTGTTGACTCAATAAGTGGTATAAACAACAAGCATGTTGAAGCAGATACCACAGCAGTGGAATGGCAATGCTTACCTAAAATTAAAAGATGATGCTAAGGCACTAAATGCTACAAAAAGTACCAATACGGCCCCACAAGTAAAAACTCAGCCTCTAACTGCCAACAGGCCAATTCAGATTTGACACAACTGGTTAGGACAGGGCATGTGCACATACCTGTAAGATCTGTAGTAGTCTCGATCATCATAGCGATCATAGCCCCGGTCGTATCCTCTGTCATAGTAATCTCGCGAAGAGCGACGAAAGCTGGGCCCACCACCGGCCCCACCACTACAAAGAACACAACTGGGTGAAAGGTGATGACAAGGGGCCAACGTCCCAAGAACCCCATATGTCGATGGCCTCTCGTCCATGTAGAACCGCCATTTTACAGTCCGGGATCACTTACTAGGTTGGTCGACCCATGTAGATCCCAGGGGTTGGGGTGTGAGGCCTCTTTGTAATGGAGTAGTCAACTCGGATCCGACGGCCATCCAGCTCCATTCCATTGGCACGCTCTTTGGCCTGACAGCACACAGACTGTGAGAGACTCATCCTGAGAAACCCTAAACTGCAACCTCCTGAATCAGCCTTGTAAAACCAAGACACGTATGCAGCGAGGGAATACCAGGTTGCACAAAGTAATATCAAGCCTATGTGCAGACTATCACAAGTCTTAAAATGTTTGCCAGCCATGGAAAAAAAATAAAAAAATTCTAATCAGAGAGCTAGAGCAGTAGGAGCCACTGAGTGCTATTTCAAGACTGTCTGGGGAACAACGCCAGACAGACAAGCATGAATCAGGGAAACTTGCCCTGTATCCTGAACACCAACTTAACCACACTGTTTGTAAACAAAATGTTTTCAGAATGCTGACAACTGAGGCTTTTTTATTAAATGACCAAGTCACCAAAATAAACATTTCCCATGCACATTTTATTTCCAGGTTGTAGTCCTCATATGTTCCATAGCAGACAAAAACAGTCTGCCCTCTTCACCATGCCCACACCAGACTGCAATTCCCCAGCACCCGTCCCGCTGAGCACTTACCTCTTTGGAGTCGTCCTTGTTCTCAAAGTAAACGAAGGCAAAGCCCCGGGAGCGCCGAGACTGCTGATCGTACACGATGCTGACGTTAGACAGGGGGCCGTACTTGGAGAACACCTCCCTCAGGTCACGCTCGGTGGTGTACAGACTGAGACCAAACACACCCAAGCAGCAGTTCGGGTCTGGATTGGCCTGAAGACAGAGCAGAGCACGGCTCAAGTCCTCCAGCATGGACACAGCTCCAGGGCGGGACGGAAAAGCTGCAAATGCATATCAACTACGTCCTACAGATCGAAAAAGCAGGGCGCTTCTACCTTGTCCACCATTCAAGTAAAAGCAGCCATGTCACGGGGAGTGCTCCGTCAGACATCTGACCCCACAAATCCATCACACTGAAGACCGACGAAACCACGGGTGCTGTTAGGTCTATCTGCACACTACCAGCCTCTTCCAGCAGCATTGTCCATGGTGGGTGTTTGCTCAATGCAAGTCGGCACAGTCTAAATACCCTTGTTCACGACAATCAAGTAAATCTATCATAGCAAATTATAATGTGTTTAGTCATCTTGACAGCACTGACTGGCTGTTCAGTAAACGGGCCAAAAATTCCATACCACATAGATAAAGAAAGGTGTGAGAAATTATTCCAAGTTACTTCAGGTTAGCAACACAGCCCAGCAGAATAATCATACATTAATGCTTGTTTTGTAACCACGGTTACAGAACAAACAACAGATTGGTGGCATTGAACAGACCAAATGCCTAACATTTTGTTTCAATAGTAAATGAGATTAAAGACTTGGTTTCTCCCCATTTTAAATGAATGCAATTTTTATTATTTAAGATTTCTTTAAATTCTTTAATAAAATCAGATGGGTACCTTCTGGGTCTGCAGGCAAGATCTGAGCACTTTACATCTCGCAGCATAAATGATAAACTCTCCCGACTTGTTACATAATATTATGCATCATGCTTCTGCTGGCATGCAATGCCAACAAAGCCAGCAGTGCAGTAAAAGCCACGCGATGTTTCCATTAGCAAAGCTATATCCCAATGTCATCAGCCCTCATTAACCCAGAGACGCACTCTGAGGCTGCTGGCTAATGGGAATGAGCCTCTTTGACCTGCACTCCTGTACTTCCTAAACACATCAGGGGGAAGACAAGCTTCACCTCTCAAAGTTCACAACTCGCAACCAAGCCTATGGTTCCAGCCACAGCCCCTTGAGAATTTGGAATCAGAATTACGACATTACCAGCTGTGCCATTTTCAGTATACATTCGAACTGAAGTTTTGTATACCAGTTCGCTGCTGTTTCGACAGCGTTAAGCATCAGGTTAGAGACCACAGAAATCTGAAAATGTCATCCACACCACTGAGACTACAGGGGAAGGGGAGATTTTAAAAGCACTGCACAGCCATAACTCTGCATAGGTCTGAAACAGCCCAAGAGAAATAAATGAAACTGAATTCTCCCTGGAATCAAAGATTCTCATAACATGGGACTGGTGCATAAACAGACAGGCTGCAAACTCTAGAGGATTTTAAGTGAGAAACCATTGATGTTCGGGTCAGAAATGCATCCGTCTTAATTTATATTCATCATCTGGTGAAAGCCAGCAATCGGAGTTAAACTCAAACGGTGCAATATATTTCATATTAAAAAAAGGGTTACCCAAAGAGAACAGCAATCTTTAGCTCCCCAGTAACTAACAGTGTCCCTGTCGACTAACAGAGCAGAGTGCGACTCCCACACTGCACTCTTAACCAGAGCACCCCAACGCAGCACTCACACCCAAGGCGTCGGGTCCCTACCCTGTTGCCAATGTGCCGCCGGCGGTTGGACATGGGCGAACGGCTGTGGCTACGGCGGCGTCGGTAATCAGCGCTGCGGGAGCGGCTCCGTGAGCGGCGCCGGCGGGAGCGTGAGCGGGACCGGGAATGCGTATAGTGCCTGCGGGAGCTCCGGTAGGAGCGGGACCTGCAGCGGGCCACAGAACGAGATCTCACTACAGAGAGTCTCTCTCTCTCATACGTGCATAATAAAATAATCATCTATCCAGATATCTTGCAAAGTTGAGCAGTACAAACCAGACTGAGTACCATCATGCTTCATTAACATTACAGGTAAAAAAAATTCAAGCGGATCTAGAATTTTATCCACTTATCAAGCTGGCCATTTCACTGGTGCTATCACAGGTAAGTACTGTGCTCATTCCCAAAAATCATGGAGAACAACCCCCCATTTTAGCATGGCTGAGAGCTAAGCCCCGAGGACAGAGTTCCTGTAAGTGATCAGCACAAGTAGCCAGGGAATAATCATCCTCCCATGTCTGGAAGGGTTCACGGGAAGCATCCCAATTAACTAATAAGACAGTAAATGCGCCATTTTCGACTGGCGTTAAGCCCTGTACCTAGCTACATGTGTAAAAACATCCAGATAAGACACCGAGTCATTCGAGCAATTCCAAAACTGAAGGATAGTAAAATCCCAAACATACATTAATCCACATTAAGATTTTAAGACCAAAAAAAAAAAAAGACCATGTACCTTGACTTGGATCTGGAGCGTGAGCGAGACTTGGACCGGGAGTGGTGGGAGCCCTCTTTGGACGGCGCTGGAGACTGGGCGGGAGACCGACTGGCCGACTTACCCGACCCACGTGGACTCGCACTCCGAGAAGCCGAGCGAGATTCCTAGATCAACCACAGCCAGGTTATCATGGCAGGAAGAGACTGGATCCAGCATGGCTAGCTTAGTGCATATAAAAATTACTTCAACACAACGCTGTTGATCTGATACAGGTTTATCCCAAACACTTAATAAAAACCAACCAAATACATGTGGTTTTCAAATAAAAAAATATACATTTAAAGAATAGATACTCTGGGTAAAAAGATTATCTCTTCAAAAAAAAACACCATGAGAATCTATGTAGAAAAAAATACGTTCAATTTAAAAGGTAAATTAATTTACAAGTGGGATTCACTCAACCACTAGTTTAGTACAGAGCATTCCTCCATAAGAAATCTGTATAATACAGATAAATGCATGCAGGCTTATGAATGGAAGTCATACTGTGACATAAACAGACTAGTAGTTACTTAGCGCAGTGATCTTATCCCCGATTACTTCTGATCTTAACTTCATAACTTCATAACTTCACAACACATCTCTTCTTCTTTCTTCAGTTTCAAATTTCTGACTTCTTTCCTCTTCCCCCATCTCACACTGCCAATACACTCTACAAGTGGAGACTTCTGTGCTCCTCAATTAGCATGCATTCTTAAAATTCAGCTTCACACATCTGAGCTCCAAATTATTCTTATTAAACTTGACATTTGACTTCTTCCGCATTTTCCTTCTTCCAACCTTAACCTTAACAAAAAAGAAAAGGATGAAGAATATATAAAAACTACAGTCAGAAAACAAAACAAGAGGCAGTTGTCCTTAAACCCCTGTACATCCCTGAATAGAGTAGAACTGGGGAAAATCGGCAGATGTGAGATCATACAAATCCCATATAACACTGCAATAAACAAGGGGTTTAGTGTGTCAAATTTCAATGGGTAGTGTAGTCTTGTATCGAAATGTGAGCCATTTGTGTATGCCAAATATCGACAGTATTAGTCCAGAAATTTAAACATACCGACTTATTCCCCAGCATGGTGTTACTAAATGTTGGACCAAAGCACTGCTGTAGTTAGTTAGTGTTAAGGAAAGCTATAAGGGAATATCTGAGAGCCATGGTAGACTGAGGATGAAGCAGTCACGAAGCAAAGTACAGGTCTTCATCTACGTTGTTTTATCAGGACTTTCTGGATGGCGTAACAGTAACCGAACAGCGTGGGGGGGGGCGGAAACAATAATGTCTAAGGTATTTATGGGCGCCGCCTACTTCAACAACAAAGCAAATCTACCTATGTGGTGCGTATTCATCGATGCAGTTGTTTGCAGAGTTACACCGGACCAGTGAAGAGGCCAGTTTATCACGCGTCCACGAGTCCCACGTTAAGCCTTAAATCTGTTCGGCTTGAATGAAAACACCAAGTACTGAACAAACTGGGAACCCATCCGAATAATAATACCCCAGGAGATCCGGCAGGGGCGGTGGGACTCAGCATGGCAGCGCAGTACCTCGCTGAAGAACTCCACGGTGGCCATTTCACAGATTCCCTGATTCCTTTCACAAATCTTTACCTCGAGCCCGCATAACTTAAGAATTTAAGATGCAAAATTATTTAAGAACGCATTTACATTTGCAGCCACCCACGCAACTCTTTGTAGCTAATTAGACGTAGAAGGACGTCACCTAAGAAGCCATCGGGACTGCTAAATTGGGTCATACATTGCGGGTTCGACCTACTGATTGTGACTATTGCTTGTACACCTTCTGTCGTCACATGGTCTTTCAGCTAGTTCATTTATATTACTTAAATGAGAGACTATAATTAAGATAAAAAAAACAACCGACTACGTATAGCACAGTTCCTCGCATGCGATACATAAACTGTAAAAAGGTTTTACTCGCACGGTTTAAGGCAATTATGCTAGGTCAGCTCCCCGCAATGCTAACAGTTAGCTTTCTTTCATTACCGACATGAGGCAGAAAACGTGAACGCTTCTGCGAAGAAGCTTGCTAAAAGTGGAGCAAAAGCATAAATAAACACATCGAAAATAATCATGGACTTTTTTGCACAAAAACTACAAAAACAAATCGGAGATATAAACGACAGCCAAACAAACGGTTTGCTTTTAGCGAAGCTGCCCCGCTTCCGAGGCGCTGCTGGTGAACGAGACCGACATGGCAGCCGAAAAGACGACGGCCAAAGAAAAAAAATACCTCACGCACTAGCCGCATTAGCTAGCTGCATTCCTCAGACATCCTCCGTAAATACAGTGTTTAAAAAGCAGTTAAATATTTCGCCTTACGTACTCGTTCGACAAAATCCTTGTCGTTGTCGCTCATGTCTTCGGTTGCCGTTAATTTCTTAACTAACTAGTTAAATAAAAGCAGACGCGCGAAGCTAAATGCGTCTCCTTGCCCTTTTCCCCTCCCACTGGCGGCATATGGGGGCGGAAATGACGTGTAGAAGTTGTCCGGAAACAGTGTTCGGGAGCGAGTCTCCATGCTCTTTACACGGTGCCGTTTTATCATTCGTCTTCTGTTTAGTACGGCAGAACAAAATGCATATAGATGATGCGTTACCTGTGAAACATTATTAGCAATGGCAAACCCCCGAGTGCGCTGCAAATGTTTGCGACATCAACAGTTTGTGATGTGCACGAAATTCCGCGTTGCAAGCTTTTTCATTCTCACATTTGAGCTACCAAAGCGAATGTCACCATACCCATCTAATTTTTGTTCAACCAAGCAGACTTAGGACGACCAGTTGGGAGAACTTCCATGCAAAAAAAAATCCAGCATACACGTTACCTCCAAAATGTCATGACGCGGAAATATTTTATTTAGGCTCTAGGAATATCGCTCTATGCTGACTTTAAGACTGCCAGAATCCCCATAAACTTGAAATATGTTCCACAATGGACATTTTAGGGTTTTGTGGACAGATAAAACATACAACTGGCAATGAATGCGATATTCATTAAATCCAAATAAATGTGTACAATCTGTATTTGCTCCATGGTAAAAAAAAGGGTTTTGCTTTATCAAATGAAAATGCATTTTTAACACGTGCCAAGAAAGAGAAATGTAACATCTAACTAAATAAGTTTTGAATTATATATTTGAATAAACCGATGCCACTTATTTTACCATTATTAACATAATTCCATCGCCAATCTGATACCGTTTTATTTAAAAAGAAAAATGAAATAACTGGAAATGAATGCACTAATAACAGAAAAAATGGTGAGGAATAGAAGTGGAAAGACAGAACGAAATACAAGAAGAAAATGTAGCACGACTACAGCTAATTCTTTTTATGTCGGCAGCAACAAACAATTAACGTATTCAAGATGACCATTAAAGCGATCTTAATGCCTGTGTAAACGCATACCTGACCACCCTATAGACGTCAAATCTTTGCGTTTGTTGTTTTGTAAGGAGAGCTATCAATCACCCTACACAAGCCCAGAAATTTTCTCACTTAGCACTTGAATCCTGGCCAGGATGAGAAGTGCCATCAGCTTTACTATAGCTTTTAAAGTCGATTTATGCTAAGGGTCACAGCTGCTCAGGAAGGAGACATTTATTTTGGAGGCTGAACTGTCTGGGTGCCAATGCTTGCAGGCTACAATATGTACAATCTTCCCGTCAACCTTTAAGGCCAAGCCCAATTTACCCACTGCAGAAGAAGTCACCATGTGCTTTAAACCTTTTGGTTTTCTTTTAGTATGTGGTTTACTGCAGATTAATCCCTCTTTGCTGCTCAGGGCAGCATCAACATGTATGACTCTTGTGCGAAGTTGTTTCATAAACAGCTGCAGTTTCCTGTTCTTTATTTTCCTCCATAGTTGCATTTAACGCAGCCTGTGTTGAATATCCCTGCTAGAGGGATGATTATAAACAATGTAAGTTTCTCAGTGATGCATTTACACTGCTAAACGCACTCTTAACTCCTGTCAACTGGAGCTCTGGACCTGTGCCGTTTTAACTGAAGGACTAGCCATTCCTCTGCCCAATCAAGGCCTAAACATTGATACATGAAATCAATCTTTAAAATAAAAACTAACAGTATCAGACAAAAGAAATTCACAAACTATCATCCACACATAAACTCCCCCAGAATACAACTGCTGATTGCTTCATGGCATTTATTGCAATTTCTCAGTCAAATCAAGTTACAGCAGAGGTGGACAAATGCAAAATTTATGTAAAAGTACAAATGTATCTGTATAAAAATAACTTAAAGTTTAACGATATTCGCGCACGCATCCACAGGTCGCCGACCAAACGGCAGACTAAACTGCTGACTCCTAGATGAGAGGAAATAAAATTAAACCAACACAATATAGAAATTAAATAATTTACTACTTCTATGGGGGGGGGGGGAACAACTAATTGTTGATTACTGTTAGCTGCAGATGGTTAAGAGCTCCAGAGAAATGATGCCAAATACTGAGATCTATTGACATGCAACTGTGGCAAAGGGAAAAAAAGGCAGCTTGCACACA
>JAAGVU020000099.1:966570-985214 GCA_011763525.2 Mormyrus iriodes | reverse complement strand
CCAGAGAAATGATGCCAAATACTGAGATCTATTGACATGCAACTGTGGCAAAGGGAAAAAAAGGCAGCTTGCACACAGGTCTGTTCAGACTAACATACTGTGTTGGTAATTAGGAGGCATCTATATCCACATTGAGACAAATTCAAAAAGGGTAGCATGAGTTCTTTTCCGGGTACACATACTACAACCACACAGCACTGACTTTACAATTGTATAGGAAAAATAAACTATATACATGTAGTACATGTGGATATCTACGTGCAGTTAAATTAAGGCACATTAACCCAAGAATGGGACAGAGCCCAAAGATTCATTTCCACTGCCCAAGGGCTTAGCCAAAAGCATTTCCATATTTCCAGCACTGTTCAGTGCATTTGTCCTAGAATGTCAGGTATCCAAGTTCCCAAATGTGAAATGAGTGAAATGAGTCTTGTGCTGTATAATATACTACTACTACTACTACTACTACTACTAATAATAATAAAATAATAATAATAATAATAATAATAATAATATACAGCACAATGCTCATTTCACATTTGGGAACTTCGATGGGGAAAAACTGTGCAATGACTTAAAACTGTTGGTCGACGAGGGCACACAATCCCAATGTCCAGTGAAGAAGACGGAGCCTATGATCATCGACTCTTTCATACAGCTTTGTAAGATTCCTGTCTCCTGCAGAACAATCCAAATTGCATAATGGTGGCTAAATTTATGAAAACTTTCAACCAACTTAACCTCCCAAACTAAATGAATGATAGCTTATCAACTGCCAAGTGTTGACATAAGTCCATGTGCAATTTTAAAGAGGAC
The DNA here is from genome assembly GCA_011763525.2 of Mormyrus iriodes. Lineage (NCBI taxonomy): Eukaryota > Metazoa > Chordata > Actinopteri > Osteoglossiformes > Mormyridae > Mormyrus > Mormyrus iriodes. The sequence continues at coordinate 984,398 of JAAGVU020000099.1, read as the reverse complement.
ACTAAGTGAGCAGCCAGGCTGGCGAGCTTTGGTCACTTTAAACGGGGTCTCAACTGACACCTTGCCAGAGGCAGTTTCCATGGAGACAGCTCCTCACAACAGCCTCTTGTTCAGGATCTCCCAGATCATCTTCCTCCGGAAGTACGGCATGTGACTCTGAAGGACATTTAAAAGACATTAACTCAAATCAGGAGGAAAAAAAATGTTACCATAACACTACAAAAGGTGCTGAATAAACTAGAGCACAAAATACCTGGGTAAAAGTTAAAGGCCTTCCCTGAGCGATATAATCAGCATATTTACAGGCAAAGACTCCACAGTCACTACCATTGTTCTGCTGAGGAATCTCCTGCAGATGAAACGGGAACATGTGAGCACCACCGAAGGCAATCAGAAAACAAAACAAAGGCAATCACCTTTCTCACGTTAAAGCACCACACTAACCTTGGCTTTTAAGCTGGCTACCACCCATTTGGAGATGTCAAGGTCTTTGCTCTTCTTGGTTTTATACTCCTCCTTCAAATAAAATCTGAGGAAGAAAACCAAACCCACCGATTACTGAACAAAGCACTGGGGCGGCAAACGGAGTCCATGTTTAACACAGCATCCGTTTCACCAAAAACACCGTACACTTACAGCAAAAGGTTGCAGATGTCATCGTGTCTCTGGCCCATAGAATCATAGTACTTCACAGACTTTGCTTTGAGGTCCATCACCTAGATGTTGCAGAAAGAAACCCAAAATGGACAATGACTTCTCTCAACGTTTAACTGCGCTATGAACATTTTTTCCTTATTTATGTAAAAGAACATTCACTCACAGCAAGAGACCAATGGACTCCTAGGTGCAATGGCACAATGATGACCTCGTACTGGAAGAGGTCCACAGCCTTGGTCCACCGGCGTACTGCAGCATGACCACCTCCATGCAGTTTTGGAAAGAAGAAGGTGCTGAAAGCATATACTTTCCTACTATCTTCATGCTCACTCCGGCACATCAACAGGTTCATGTAGAAGTTGATAATCTGGAAGATGAGAGCACACACAAAATATTAATTTTAGTTCAAAGCAGCAGACAACTTGTTGAGGAATGATACCAAAGGCATAACTGCAGTAGATTTAGGGAAAGCATAACTTTCTGAAATAACTTACTCATGTTTTTAAGCATGCCAGCAAGGTAGTGGACATTAAAAGCAAGAAATATTTAAGTAATATACAGACTTGTACAGTTCAGGTATATAATGAGGTAATCTTATGTATATACCTACAGGCAAGTGAACAGAGAGGAGGAAAATAGGATACAGGATATATCATCTTCCAGATTATCTAGGATATATTAACTAGCTAGGCTTTACATTAACTGCACTTTCACATTGTCTTTATAATGCATTCATACAATATGAAGTGCACCTTCATAAACATTCATATGCAGTATGGAAACATACCATATCCTAACACACCTTAACATTAATAAACATTATACAATTATAATATTTGTTTGTTTGTTTTTAATGTTAAGCTCTACCGGAAGTAACGCTGTAACGCTGAATCGGGTAAAATCTGTAACAAAGTTGCCAGCCGGGGGGGGCAGGTCCTTCGTGATATATTTGCGATATATAACGACAAATTTTGTTGCTAAGATTTCAGAATACCCAGTGTAGCATATTACAGTAATTCAGCAAGGCCACAATGATATTAAATTCTACAAACACCAATAACACCAAACTACTGGCCTGAGTTTCCATATTTATGCAAATCATATTAAAAGTCAAGCAAATACAACAATATATTCAAAAGCAGAAAAAGGTCAATAAAAGATTAATTTCTCATTTATTAACTGTTACTATGGATCTGATTCCAGACCAGCCACCAGAAACTAGTCTTGGCGCAATTTGCATCTGAGCAAGACAGCATCTCTCTGGGATATAAAAAGGTTCCGATGATCAAGGTATTATGGTATTTAACTCCATTTTGTAACTTACCCAATATTAAAATTATTAACATGAGAGAGAGTGTCCCATTACCTCATCGTTAAGCCAGCTGCCTTCCCGCAGTGTGGCCAGGTCCCTCTGAGTGATTCGGAGTTTGAATGCACTGCTAAGAACCAAATTGGGGTCACATTGCTCCAGAGCCCAATTCACCTCTTGTTGCATTTCCTGGTCAGAAGGACATTGTTTCACAATCACTAAATCACAAACTTCTGAAGGCAGTGAAATTCCTATTTGGAAAACAGGTATGAAATAAATGTCTGACCGTTCACTGCAACAGCAGGTAATGCGCTACAGAGTTGGACTGTCTCAGGACCCCAAACACACCTTGGTCAGCCTAGGGAATTCCTCCTGCCCACGATAGCTGTCGTGAACTAGCTGCACGGCCTTGACAGCAGGACAGATGGGAGCTACAGACTCTACTATGTTCAGCCGAGTTGCAACCTCGGCCGACAGGTCCACATCCACTGGCTTCTGACAAGAGAAGACAGCAGTGTGAAACAATACCCACACAGACTGGCATTTTGACCAAAATGTTAATTTAAATATTTAGATTTTAAGATGTATGCTGACTATTTTGCAAGTCTAGAGAAATGGAATAGTAATTAAACTGATTACCTACAAGCAATATTATTAGGAAAGAACAGTATCTGAGTTTTCAATGTGTTGTGCAGATATATTCTCACAAATAGGTTGCTATTTAGTCTACTTCTTCTGCAGGAATCACAATGTGACGCCAAAGCGTTAGCTGCTTTGACCAGCCATGATATGCAAGATTTCCCCAACTGTTTCAGCCCCATCAACAACCACAGCATCACGACTCATGATTAAACAGGTTTATTCAACATAAGATTTGGTTCAGCTTATTAGACCAATCAGCCCATAGGTTACTTCAGGTTGTCAATATCAGTAAAAGGCAGCGCTTTAAATTTTACCATATATTTTACCATGTAGAGTTAGATAGTTCAGGTCCAGAGAGTAAAAACCCAGACCAAGATTTTGTTTCGACCAACCATTTGAGTATAAAAAGTCACAATCACAGAGTACTCAGCTGGTTGGTTGAAACAAAAGCTTGGTATGGATTTTTACTTTCTGGACCTGATCTTTCCACCTTTGTCTAGAGGTAAACCCATATAATGTTTATGCAAACGTACAATACACTACCCAACTGCTCATAAATCTGGGAAGTTAAAGTACTGGGCAGTTTGTGCTTTAAACAGACAAATTCGAACAGTACAAGTGGCTGTCCTTTGCACTACGATGCAATGTGTCAACAGGAAAAAGAAAATCAGAATGACTTGTGAATGGTAAAAACAAAAGAGGTTTTTTGAAACCAACAGCTAAGGGGAAAACCTTTTCACCTATACCACAATTAGCTAGGACACTTTGTGCCCTTCTGCGTAGCTGAGGTAATAATTTCACGTGCATTGGTATGTAAGTTACAGCTGGGCCAGTTAGTGATGTGGGCGGTAGTTAGGCAAACCATTTTCACGGATTTGACACATACCAGTAATTAGACCTTTTTTTATCCATTATCTCACGACTGATAGGATAACAGCAGCAGAAATGAACAATAAAATTGGTCTTTTCAATTAATGCAAGTGCATTGTTGCAAGACAAATTATTTTACAAATGTTGGAAATGACCTGCCATCAGCTTCATCGGCTGGATCAGTTGGCTGGTCAAGTATTCTGGATTCAGCCATGAGGGTGAATAATCTTCAGTAAATGAATATTAACTGGCACTGCTTTGAGGCTAATATACTATATCTTCTTCAAATCCCTTATGTATCCATTTCCACGACTAGAAACACATGAAGCCAAAATATGCACAATGACACCATAATAAAACCTTATTTTTCTACTTGAGCAAGATTAAACCTGAAATGTGTTGCATAACAAATGTTCTTTGTGGGAGTAGAATCCACGTGTCTGCTTTCCTTGTTATTAGTCCTCAATGCCAAGCTCCCTGAGAATCGGCCTTCACGCCAGCCAGCAGGCACAGCTCGTGTAGAGCGGGAAGTGCTTACCGCTTCCTGCTTTTCTGCTGTTGTGAGCACGGATGGAGCGCCGAACGGCTTTTCGCGTTGCCTGAAAATCGTATCTTCAGCTTTAACACGGATTGGGATGTGGCTTCCCTTGCTCTGTGGTGGACAACAAAAAGCAGGCAGGAAAAAACCCACCATATGATAACAATACTGGATCTATATCTCGGTGAACAAAATTTGCATAGAGCTCCTTAATAAGGACTCCTATAAAATCCTCACCGTCTCCTTCATGGGCTGGGGTTCTGTGATCCCATTTTCCTTTCTGGAAGCACAAAAACTTGTGAGAAACCTACACACTAAAGAGAAAACAATGCATTTGTGGAGTCCAAATGAAGAAAGGGAATTACTCATTATTTGGTCCTGTGGAGTGGGCATTTCTCCATACTGATACATTAGGGTTCACTGTACAAAAGAAATAAAATGAAAATTTAAAAGTGTGTCAACAGCTTTGCCTTCAGTTATGAGATTTCGCAATCTTTAATACTGAACAATGGTAACATGATCTGTATTTAACTTACATAACTAACACGGCCATTTCCTTTAGCCAGCAGTAAAGCTGTATCATAGCGTAATTTACCTCTCACGGGGCCAGGCCTGGAGGCAATGGGGTCACAGGTTTTGCTGAAAACAACTGGTTTGTGAGCTTCTTTCAGGAGGGGTTTTCTGAAGACCAAAAGTAACATCCTGAAAACTTAACTAAAGGGACAGCAAATTCATTCATGTCTCGGGAATAGGCAGTAACAGTCTGTTCTACGGTATATTGCACAATGCCGCCCCAACAATTAAATGTAAATGGGAAAACAAGTCCAACAGACTTGGGTACTGTAGGAATTATGTAGTAAAAAACTGCATTAGCCTGTACTCACACTGGGGGTTTCATTCGTGCAAAGGGCAGCGGCTTGTTCCGTGCATATTTCTCTGAAACAATCTCGACAAGACGCCTATAACGTTCTTTATCACTTTCTTTTAGAGCCTGAAGAGAAAGTAAAGATGCATTGGAACAAATATTTCCATTAATGGTTCTCCCAGTGTGACTTTCACTGAGGAAAAACTGGAAACAAATTTTAAAAAAAATCTGAGTCCTCTTAAGATCATTATTTAAAAAAAAGTACAAAAGTTGCCACTTGAGACGATAACACACCCAAACCCACCTCCTCTACAGCAAGACAAGGCCTGTGATTCCGGTATCGTGGGACAACGGCAGGCACATTCTGGTTTGAAGTAGTCATGCCGTTGTGGACCAGCTGAGGGGGCAGGAACTGAAGAGACCTTTGACAGTCTTTGTCTTTGACCCTCTCTGAAAGCAGCCCAGTCCCACTATAAGAAGAGACGTTATAATCTTAAGGTAGAAAAAAAAATTAAGTGTATAGGTTCGTACTAAAGTATTAGTAGTACCAAAACGGTTCAGCACACTCGTGAAATCTTACTTTTGTTTCCTAACCAAAGGTGGAGGGTGGCCATTGTATCCCATTTCACTGAGTTTCTCTGGGTAAAAATACATTTTAAAGTCAATTTTATACCACAATGTTTAATTATGAATAACATGAGTGATGACTGATTAAATCAAACACAAAGATGTATTCTTTACCCATATCAATCTTCATATAGCTTATCCACGTGCCCAAATCATTGCTCTGGATTTCATCGACTCCCAACGGCTCATCAGGAGGAACCTGTAAAATAAGAAATCTGGGTTTTCATGTGGAATTCGGCAGAAAACTTTCCTTAAATAATGTCAAGACAAAGATTTTCTCATAAAATAAGAAAACCAGTAAAAAGAGGTCTGTAAGAAAGCACATGCATACCCTAGAATGACAATCACACTTCTCTAATCTTACAACCTTAGCTCACAAACTTGTTTAGGAATTCTCATTCAAAAAGGCATAAAAGCACTACTCTGTAACAGCAGTCTCACAACAAAATAACCTCGGATGAATTGATTTATACGTAAACAGATCATCCAGAACAAACAGAAGAAAGTCAGCAAACCAAACATGCCTGGTCTCCAGCATATGCAGTAGTGTTCTCACTGGGAATCACGAAAGGGCTTTGCAACCGCAGAAGTCCAGCAACTCCCGAGATGGTCTTCTTCACAATGCTGACCACTACATCTGAAAAAAGACAGACTGGACAGCTCCATCTCTCTTAATAAAGAAATCTCCGGAGGGATTTCCCTCGCATCAAACCGTGTTTTCCCAACCAAATGATCAATACTTATTTTAAAAACTCGGCATGCAACGTAGATCCAATACGAACCAAACTAACGGTTGCACCGACGCATTAACATCCCAGTGGACTGCTTACACGCCACACCGTAGATGCAGAAAGTATTTCCCCTACCCAACGTGCTGTTAAAAGTGACAGAATTACAGCTGAACACTAAATTAGCCAACTTATTAAATAGATACATGCTTTCTGAATACCTCGTCTTGCCCGTTTTATCTCGCCGTGCTCGGTTCTGGCATCAGCAGAGTGCACACTGCAAATTAAAAAGACAGCAAGTGTATAAAAACAACAGTTTAACGTAGCGTTAACAGGCTGCGTTTATATCGCCCGGACAGTAAGTAAGGCAAGGAGCCTAAACATAAACGCGCAATAAACAAACACTTTCACAGATCTCCCATTACAATATAGATATTTCGTAACTTTTCATAGATGGGTGAATACTTGAGTCAGCCAGTAAACTTCAGAAACAAATATCACAATCGTGTCAACGACGTTAGCTAACTGGCCAGCAGCGTCGTCGCTAACTCGGCGGCACACCGACCTCTGGTAGTTCCGCTTAGCCGGTCTGATGTGCTTCCCTGGGCGTCGGGAGTCAGGAGTGTCCGCCGCCGACAGCTGCGAGCTGCCGTTATTAGGCCAGCCGGCGGACTTCTGCCCAGTACGCGGCACAAAGAACGACGATATGCCGTCAACTATCCATTCGTACATCCCAGACAGCCAGGAGAAAAGAGGCGCCGGTTGGTATGTCAGGGCCAGCTCTGTGTGACGGTCCGACAGAGAAGCTTCGCGATGGACGTGCCGAAAAAGTAACGGCCGACGCCACCGGAGCTCGAGGACGTACGTCACGTATGCAAATGAGTCGCGGGGCCGCCGCTAACGAGAAACCGTATAGCCGCCGTAGATCAGGGCGCCACGAAGCCCGGCGGACTGAGAAGTGCGGGACGTGTCACATCCTCATTTAAAATATTTAATATTTAATTTAAACCGAATGCGTTTTCCTTTTTGAAATTTTAAATGTCAGTTCCCAGGCATAAAAATATTATATATAAACAAGTAAACAAATTAGACACTGCCAAAAATATTATTTACAAGAATTGGCTGTGAAACCTTTTATTGATTGTTTTCTTGAAAATGAGTGATTCACAAAACAAATTATGAAAATAATTACATTTACAGTTTACAACAAAAATCAGCACACAGTAACAATTTAATAACCCACTACAAGAACGTCCAGGCAATATGCCAAAAAACACAACATTTAAAATTTGCCTGAATTCGGGAATAATAACGTTCGTAAACTTACATTGAAAGTTATTGATGTTGCTGAAAAATATGTACAATCTGAACGGGATGTTATTTTAATTTATCAATCAATCAATTAATTGATGTTTCATTCTAATATTAAATGTTGCGTGAATGCATTCAAGACAAAAACTTTATTTACGTAACACATTTCATACAGAGAGTAAATTCACTGATACACAGGGGTAGCAAAACAAATAATTTAGTGCCGCTAAACCTTCTCCACACTTGTGAAAATAAATTATATTGTGGGAAGTCCGAATCTGATCCAAATCTTACTTTGCCATTATCCTGGTGAATATTGTGTAGATAAACCTAGGTAAGACGTCTGCATACACGCTCATAGCTCCAGACGCATGAAAGTGACATTTGTTGAGTGGTCGGAGTCTTTTTCTGTCGTCTTCGTCTCGCTTTTTACATCAAAGGCCCAGAGGGATTTTGTGATATAAACTGCCCACACCTGCCTTTAATTAGAGATGCGCTAGAGGAGAAACATGTAATATTCTGTACTGTGAAGTATGTTTTAGCAGTCAGATAATATACAATTCATGTTCATTTTCTTAGCGACTAAAAGAGCTCTATATGTCGATATAGTGTTATGGTACTAAGATAGTAATCTGTTGTCCTTTACATTTATATGGAAAAATCATCTCCAGGCCCTTTTGATACAATTTCCGACATTGCAAATATCTAGAGATTGTTCTTTGGGTTTATATTTAACAAAGTTTTTCCAAGCAGTACCACAAGGACTTACGTATTTACAGGTGACAGCATGATGTGGCCAGTCATGTGATGCAATGTTGGATGAAAGGTGCCTCTCTGCCCTGCCGGTGATGTCACTAGAGACCACAGTGGACAGCCAATGGGAGGTAAAGGCACTGCAGGAACGCTGTAGTGATGGTGGTGATGAACAGAATCTCCTCTGGGCTTCTCTGTCTTTACAATAATGAAGGTCCTCGAGTTATTATGCATATTTGTATAATGGGTATTTGGTATAATGTCACCATTTCTTATTTACCAAGGGCAGTCGTTGTGTAAATCCAATGGCTTATAATCTAAGAAAGACAGCTTGTCTCTCCTAAAAAATGCAGAACTCTGTCAGAAATGGGCATTGGCTCCCTGAATGCTTAGAAATCAGCTAAAGGCTGAAATAGCATACACTCAGAGATGTTACCAGCTAAGCTGAAGGCGCTCAAAATTTCATGAATATGTAGCAAATGCTTTTAAATAAATTCAGACAAAAGCTGAGTTCTCAACCATCAAACACACCTGGATATCATACAACCCAATGCATCAGAATTTCAGAATGCAGTTGATAAGGAGGAGGATGATTATTATCAAATATCATCAAGTAGTGACTGCTAGCAACCATATACTCAGAATTTATCCATAATGTCCTGTCTTCTCCCTAGCCCATCAGGCTTCCCAATGGCATTTTCATTTTGTGATGTGATGAATGTTACCGTTACTAAAATGCACACATGAGTTATATCACTGTGCTTTTTAAATAGACACCAGTTACCAGAATAAGATTTACTGACCTGGCCTGGATGAGTGAGGTGGTGAGTTGAGGTGGTTTGACCAGCGCCCCCTGGAGGTGGGAGTGCTCCAGGCGGGAAGGCCTTTAACATCATGTTGTGCATAATGATCTGGTGCATCTGTGCGTTTTGCATGAGCATCAGCTCTACCATGTCTGAAAGAAGTAGCACACTTTCGAATCACTCGTTGTACACCCAAAAGGCCGTCCATCGTCCTGATAAGTATGTGAAAAAAAACACTTAAAGTTTGGATTCAGCATATGATGAACAGGATGTAGGTACTTTATTCATCCTATAGGGATACCGGATAGTTTCTGCCATATGCAATACTAGACCCTAGATGCTGGGGGGGCTCTTTTTGCAGCCTCCTTGGCAAATATTATTGTTGATGACTGGCGACCATGCTTGGCTTTTTTTTATTGTCAGGGACTTGGGGGGAGGGGTGCATCCCATACAGACTGAAAGTCATAACCCCACTGAGGGCTGAGCTTTGCCAAGGGACAAATCCTAGAATGGCCCCTTGGTTTCACATATACTGTCTTGCTCTCCATGTGAGATATAGACACATGTATATACAGGCCAGATGTTTGCACCCAGAAAGTAGGGTCAGCAGGCATCCGGTACACCTGGAACAGCTGGGGTTAAGAGTTTTGCTTGTGGTCTCATAAAAAAAAATTCTTCAGCTATAGAATTCGAATCCACAGGCAAAGATTCCTAACTCGTGAGCCACACACCGCCTCAATAATCTGTCATAGTCAGTAGTCTGTTAGTGAACTTCTCTACATTTGTTTTTCCTGCAAATACAGTACAGAACAGTTTAATTATTTTCTTAAATGTAGCGATCTTCCCCAGAGCGCTTCACATAAGACAGAGAAATAGCAGGTTAGCAGATCCAGTTAAACTGATTAATTAAATTTTAAACCAGTTAAAACATAGAACAAAATCACACATAGACAGAGAAACTCTGAGTATGATACAGTTTGGAACATTGGGGCAAAAATAGGGAAAAATGAGGGGGAAAAAAGTCTTAGGTAGGTCCAGAACAAATGAAAGTCAATGTAGAAATCTGAGTGTTTCTAGCTGAAGTTGTTACTCTGGATATAGAGCCAGAGTTACCTTCTTTGATGTTCCCTGACTTGCTGGATGGAAATGGCAGCGGGGGTGGCACTTGTGCTATGATAGGCTGCTGTTGTGGGAGCTGTTGAATTATTGTTGTCGGCTGGTGTGGAATCTGTAAGAGGGGCCAGTGAGCCTAAAAGGTTATTTACAAATATTACTGGCAACTTCAGAATGCTGTGATTAATGCCACAGAATGATGTAGAGGCAGCAGGTGGTTAAACAGACCATTCAAGGTGGGTAGAACCCATTAATATCAAAGTGCATAGCAGGGTTACTCGTAATCTATGGAGGTGGTGAGTAATTCAAATGATTTTTTTCATTTTTTTTTGAATGAGTGATGTTTACTGTGTGCGCTTTGCTACTTTGGAGTACATGCAGCTTACCGATTAATCAATAGTTCACTCTGTTTTGTGTTGATTTCCAGAAATAAAGCAAAACCAGGTCACGCTTCCCTGACAGAGGTATGGCAGTCGCGCGTACCTGCTGGAGGACCCGGGGAAGCTGAGCAACAGGGGGAGGTTGCGTGACTTCGGCTGGTGGGTGGAGACACATGTGGCTGTGTGGCGGCAGGGGGGGCAGGGTATTCCGCCTCGACCACCCAGTTGTCCCGGCCCAGGTGCGTGGACGACCCAGGCCTTCTAACATGCGTTCCTCCTGCTGGTCACGTGCACATGCACACAAGAAGAGTCACACGCAAAGAAAAGCCCAGAAACGCATATGTCGAGGTTTCAACAGTCAGTCAGGGTTAATGCATGAGATACTGGGACAGACAAAAAGAAAACTCGATGCTTGAAATAGTTTGGAAGGTAAACAGGACGTGATTCTAATCAGTGTCCTTTGTTTGATCATCGTTTGATTGCTTAATGTATTTTCTGTATATGTATTCTCTTTGTCAAGCCAAAGTTTCATTCTCGTATCTTGCACTAGTTTTGTTGTGGCTCGTTGCTTAGCAGTGCCTGGCAGGAACGTTTGTTCTTCTACAGGCATGTGTCTCAGGTGCCGCAGTGACGTTGAATGTAAATAACAAAGGCTCTTCCGCCTGGAGTCACTTCATCTCGAGGTGTTGGTTATCGTACCCTCAGCCTCTGCAGTAGGTCCCTCTTCCTCTTTAATGCCCTGTGTAGTGCATGTTCCTGGCCGTCACAGCTCCCTGTGCCAAAAGGAGAGAGAGCTCACATTCAAACATTCTGATATCATCTGTATTCATCTCTGCATTCAGCCATGTTTAGAAAAGTACTCTGTCATTCATTGAGAGCTATTCCAATTCAGGATTGAACTGAGAGGCGACTTGGCATCAGCTGATAGATTGATGAGGTCACTTCTGACCAGCTAAAGTTATGACCAGAGGTTTACTTTCAATAATCAGCTGGAATCTTCCTACATTGACTGGACATTGAATGTATACATAGGTCTACAGTGTATACAGAAAATGTATTTATAAGACCGAACATGAATAAAAATGCTTCTAAATATTGCCAGCTTAGAGGTATGAAACACAGCAATCTCTTACGCGTGGAGAGGCCTGATTCTGCTCTCTCATCACTTTGGTCCCTTTCATTCTGCAGCTTCTGCAAATGACAACATGGATAAGTGCTGAAAATGTCAAAGCTTGAAAAAGAGGCTCTGTAACCGTAGCAACCCAGGCAAAATTGTTAAATATATATTTCTCTGTAGCCTTATGAATACTGGGACACTTAACATGTACGCTTTTTATCACTAAAAAGTGGAGAATTTTAATAAAATCAATTGAATCAATTTTATTTACTTTGCTTATTTTTTACAGATATGACTTAACGTCATATTGACGCCTAGCCACTATACATCTTGTCCACTGCCTCAGAGAGATTCACTCACCCTCTCTATGAGTCTCAGTTTTAGCCTGGTCGTCTGATCCAGCATTGGGTCGTCCATGGTGCTGGGCGAGATGGAATCAGGCAGCAGTTCCAGTGTGCTTTGAAACCAAGCAGACTTTGGTCCAAGTTGTTCGGGAGCTTTGGGTCACCTGTGACACTCCTGTTGGCTTTTCCCTGTATTTGTAACATGTGTGAGAGTGGAGTACAGTGGCTGGGACCATAGTCCGGAGCCCCCTGACAGTTTCTGGTTTGGCGTCACTGTGCTTATGTTTAGATCATTGTTTCCAGGCCAAGCCTAGCCATGCCACGCCCACCCTGTTGCTATGCCCACCGAGGCCCACAAACAACCATTCTCTGAGCAAGACAGAGTCTGCAGTGAATACCGGTTCTACTCAGACAAGTTCAAGGTGATATTTATTCCTTTATATACACAGTTGTGTTTTTTTTTAGTGTCCATAAACATAGATACATATTGTGGCCTACAGATGGCACTAAAGCCCAGTTTAATGGACAACATCTGTGCAAGGAATATCGGGTACCATACAGCACTGCCACCCCATACTGGATGCAAGGTGGATGTTTTTATGCAATTTTTGTAAAATTACATATATTACTATCAAGTCCAGTATCCAGTATTTTATAATGTCCATAAATATCGTCATTATTTTGTTTCATTTTTACACTCACTATACAGCTTTGTATTCTTGCTCATTTGTACAGCATCAAGCTCTCTCTGGTATTTCTAATCTTAAATCCATGTCTTTAACCACCACACTCCCTACTGTTTAAACTTGTCAAAATTGCCATTTAAAATAGCCTGCCTTATTAAATCTCAAATTATTTATATAGGATATCAGTCACAATTTATCCAAAGACGGGTAATTCAGGTCCAGAGACTAAAACTCCAGACCAGGATTTTGTGTCAACCAACCAGGTGATTATAAAGAGTCACAGTCACATAGTATGCAACTGGTTGGTTGAAACAAAATCCTGGACTGGACTTTTACTCTCTGGACCTGGAATACCCACCTCTGCAATTTATCACTATGAAATAGGTGAATATGTGTAGGGTTAGAAACCAAGTTATTAACATCACAGCTATTGTAATTAATTATATTGTAATTTTTTGGAAAAATCTGCATTTTATTTTACATAGATTTTTTTTTAACCATGATTCTGTGTACACGGAGAGACATGGAACTATAACAAAACCTATTAACCTTAGGTGGTTTCATTGATTTTTCTTAGAAAAATTTGTTAACATCTCCATTTAACACCCCTATAATCTGCATCAAGAGAAAGCACAAACACAGGTGCATTGTGAACATGCAAGGAAAATGATTAGGTCCATTATCTCTGGTCATTGCGTGCTAGACGTGTCCTTCATTTTTTTTTCCATTTAACTTGTATGAAAGGAGAAAATAACAACTGCCTTGATGAATAGTCACTATGACAACGTCTCTCTGAGAGTGGAGGGTCTCTGGTCCAGCCCAAGATGTGTAGCAGTTGAAGGTTGGCTGCCAGTTGGTCTCCCTTAAACTGGCGAGCGCGAACCCTGAGCCTCTCTCCTCGGGCTGCAAGAGCGCGACTCCCAGCTGTCTGTTTGTAACATGGGTGGAGAGCTTTAGTACGCACTCGCCTGTCTACACGAGCTAACTTCGTGGGAATGGGAATCCCATAGTGGGCCAAAGGTTTACTCTTGGAGACGGCTTTCAAGAGAAAGGTGCCTAACGGGCTGTACTGCAAACTCACTGATCTGTTGCTACGATGCTTCTGATGAGTGATAATTGGGCCCCCAACCATTCTGCAACTGCTGGACTATGAGACACAGGAATAGTGTCGGGAGGCCTTGGCTTTCCTGCCCTTGGACCTTGGGAAGAAGCCTTCCAGAGATATGCACCCAGAAGCCGCTGAGGATGATGGGAAATTACAGCAACAACACCAACTGATGACTAGCTAGGAGAAGGAGAAGTTTTGGATGCAGTCCTTGTGGAGAGATTTTTGAGAATATTAGGGATAATAAACTTTATTGTGTTTGGAGAAACGTCTGTATTAAAGCTTATGCTGGGCTGGGATTCCCTCTACATCATAAAAAACTCTTTATTACTAGTCGTGGATTTTGCTTTGGCCTGTTAACACTGGGATGCATCACCTACGTTTGTGGTTCCACTCTTCTCCTTATAGATGGTCCACAGAGTGCAAATGACTTTTTAAGATTTTGGGAATATTGTTTTGCGGATACCCTGTCAGGTGTCCTATGAGCGCTTGACCCTCAGTCACCCTGGATGTCATGCCAGTTCTCTGGGCCTGCTATTTGTTTCTCCTGTATCTTTCCCTCTACCTCTCCTTCAGCTTTCTCCTGTGCTTGCTGACGCTAGACAGCGAAAGGCAGAAAGTGACAGCGAAGATCCGCCGGAGAAGGCGGCGAAGGGGGAGAACGCGGCTCTCCATGCGAATGACCTTCCAACACAGGAGTGCCAATTAGAGGTCAAGGTGTATCTAGAATATGTAGCTTTTTTTAAAAAGCAGAACATTCATAAAGGTCCTTTTTAGAGTGAATGTGAAAATCACATTTTTCATTCATTTTATTTTTATGCAGTGATTGTTTTCAGTCCATATATTGAAGGGAATTCTGTTCTCTGTCTTTTTCCGGACAGTATATATATACAGCACAAACAGTCAAATCATTATTATTGGTCTGGTTAGAATATTATTGATTAAGTTCCCGTTCCTTTAGATTGTTCCCTGTGTAGCTGAATATTCTCTTATCCAAATATCGATTTTAAAATCATGCTGTCAAATCACTCCAGCAAAGGACAAATTGCAGTTTGAAATATAATCATGTATGACATCTTGTCTAACAGTGACTGTTTTTAACCTGATATTACTGGCATTGTGCATAGGACAACAGCCTACTTATATTTTATGGTGAACCGAAAGCTCGATCAGTGAGCCAGTCCTACAGAACACTGTGTGTATGGTGTATTACAAAGAATGATAGTGTAGCTGTTCGTCAAAATTCAAGCCTTTAGCCTGTTATGTCCCTCCATTGGGGCAGATGAATGTGACTGTGACTCTTTTATTTTCATTGAATAATGTCATTTTTTCAGGGCACTTAAAAAAACCCAGAAGCTTCAGTCTAAGGACTTGCATTTATAGGCAGAATGGAGAAAGAAAGAATGGAATCGAGCTGTCTGTTAAACTTTTATTCCACGTTTGGGAAACATCTATGTCATGTACTGTTATAATTTTACTTTTAGCTTCATAAACTGAAAGTCCGAATGCATCTGAAAATAAATGTAAAGCTTTCAGTATAATGGGAACCTGCTCAACATTTTTTAAAAAGAAACAGTCGTCATCGGCTAACTAATGATGATGGTACATTTTGCTATTTGCGTCCCACTGACATTACAGCAGTTCACCACATAAGGATTAAGAACCTCAGCTACTAATAAAAAAGGAAATGGGGAAAGAGGGCAGCCTTGTCTGATGCCCCTGTTAATTACAAATCGCGGAGAAGTGCCCTTGTACAAGGCTGCACTGCTATTTATATTCTTATAAAAAACTTGCATACTATTTTAAAATATATATCCAACATTATGAACTAATGTTCCACTGTGTCAAAGGCTTTATAAAAATCTAAAAATAATATAATAGCCTCTTTGTTGACCAGTTCTGGGTCAAAAATATCTAAAATAACACGCAGGCCATTGGAGATATTTCTGACTTTCATAAACCAGATACAGAAATGGAAGCCGGTGATCTCTGCCGCTCCAGCCAATCGCCTCGGTCGCTTTCCAAAATTCACAGCTAATCAGCTGCGCCGTTCTCCAACATTTCTAACACTCACGACCAATGAGCTCCGCCGTTGCCCAAATTGCCCATCTTTCACCAGCCAATCGGTGTTGAGAATCTCCATCTTACTGGTAAAAAAAAAATCGCTACCAATGAGCTCTGCCGTTGTCCAAAATTGCCCATGTCGGCCAATCGCTGCTAAGAATCCCTTTGTTAAGATTGCATAGTATGCAAGTGTTACCTGTTGTCACGCACTTTTTATAATATCAGTGATTATGTACTGCATTATTTATTTACAGTAGCCTATAACAACATGCTACAGCCGTCACTCGATAAGTGTATACTGTTTACCATGGACCTCGGGCCTAAATGCGATCGGACATTACTCGATAGGACATACCGGTAAGTTGACGGATGCATTTATTTATCTATATTTCATATTCTCTTATTTAGTAAGCTTTGCTTTTAGTCATTTAGTCTATAGTTTTCGTCTATGGGTTTTTCTGTAGTACAATTTAATATTTAACCTTAGTTTACTAATTGGTCTCATGTTCTCTTTATTAGACAGTTTCGGGAATGTGTCATGATTACATGTCACTGCATGTTGGACTTGCATAACTTGTACATAACAGATAAAATCTTCAATCAAGAGAATTATAGATAAAGGGAAAAAAAGATAATTATTCGACTGAGCTATGCTTTTCTTCTACTTATCTTATTTTCCTTCATTTTATTTTCATTTTAAAATATCAATTTTAATTTAATTTATGCTTTAATTTATCCTTTAACTTGTTACTTATTGGATCCTTTGCGACTAGGCAAAAGAATGACATATTTCTAGGCTGCATTTGAAGGAGCTTTCGTAATGGGACGGCCGTGTCGCGCTGCTCTGACGCGTTCAGTCTTCCATTGCAGCCCCTTGAATTTGGACACAGCCAAAGTCCATTTAAACTGGAGGACCTTACATCTGACAAGTTATCTGGCTAAGCAAGAACTCCTGCTTCTTGATAGAGGCCCCCAGAATGTCGTAAAACAGTACAGACTGTATACACACAAGTATCATACACCAGGCAGGAAACTAACACCAACATGATGGACTGCCTTCACTTGGCGTGGATGCTACAGTTTGATATCATCTACAACCCTCCTTTTCTTGGTTGGGTGGGGACCGCATTTGCTTTTTTGACAGGCACACGCAGGCCCTGACTGTCATCTCAGTCTTATGGCTATTGCATATCCTATTTTTGAGCAAGTCTCAATACCAACAGACAAGTTCCTATATTGTGGGACCGCCAAATTTCATTCATGACTGCCCTGTTCGTCTCTCATTGGTTGATACAATAATTCTGTCAGTTCTTCTGGTGTGACCTTCTGGTTTGTTACATCAAGAAGAAGATTTATAAACAGGGGTATGGTAGTTTGTGACAGGATTTAAAGCAGTCCCAACACCATCCTTCCATCCATCCATCCCTCCATCAAATGCTTATACTGGTCATGGTCATGGATCATGGTCAAGGCTAAATTAAGAAATGTTTTTTAAAATGGTCTTAGTTAGTAGTAGTAGGTAGTTTAGGTAATATTGGGTATTCACTTTTTATGTGGGTTACTACTAATCCTTTAGATGGTACCTGGTAGATTTAACTGTCCTCATTAGAGCCTGAATGAAATGTAAAAGTTATTTTTCAACAGAACAGATATGAACAAATAGAAAAGGGTAGTGAAGGGTTTTATTGACTGACACCATGTTTTAACACTGCACTACATCTAATGATTGGATCAGCTTCGACCCTCACTCTCCAGGGCAGCCCTTTCAATGGCTGCCATGTCCTAGGACACCTTCTGCCCCCCCAGCTCAAACATCTGTTGGGAAACAGAGAGAAATTTCAAACTAGAGAAAGCCTTACAAATGGTTCATTCTCAGACTTACTGCTGGGTATGCAGGATGGAACACTGAATCCCTA
>JAAGVU020000099.1:950562-962077 GCA_011763525.2 Mormyrus iriodes | reverse complement strand
TATCTATCTATCTATCTATCTATCTATTTTTATTTTAACAAGAAATACAAGTCACAGTATACAGCACCAGGCACAATCATAGAACCGTCAGAGTAAGGTGGCTAATTCTTACATGCAAAATAATAGCATACGTGTCACAAATCATTCTTAAATGTGATTCAAAATATGTGAGTCTATATTTCACTTTTAAACATATAGATTGTTAGAGGAAGCTTTAGTCTTTCTTCTTATGTCTACTGAATGTATGGTTGAAATCATTATGTTGTTGTTTACTCTTTGTATAAGAGAAATAGAAATAAACCACGAGGAATATGGACTTGTCTGTTTACTTTGTCGCCAGTCCCTGCTTAGATGATGCAGAGATAATTATATACTCTGGATTATAATATCATAACTGTTCCTGTCTTATGCAGGGTGTGGGACCTACAAGAAGACACATGTCAGCTGCTGCGCAATCGAGGCATGGAGGAGATCAGAAGTGAGAAAGGAGCACTGAGGAGGGGCTTCAGGGCCAAATGCCAAGCAATCACGGTGGATGACTGGAACTACATCCGATGGAAGAGCACAGGCTGAGACAATGCGAGCCACCTCCTCACCCGAACCAGCCAGACAACAATAAGCCAGGAACCATGTCATGCTAAAGATGTTTCCCGTCATCATGCGCCTGTGACAATGTCAGAAAAGAAACGGAATGGATAAGTAAAGGAAAAATTGGTACAACACATTTTAAAAATAGAATAAAATATAGCACTATGAAATACATGAAGCAATCTGATAAAAGTATAAATATTTATCCATCCATCATAATCCTGGAGCCTTGCACCAGGCAGAAGTACCCCATGGAAGTGATGTAAAGGTAAAGATAGTTTTTATTTAAAATGTTCATTATAGAAATATGTGTTCATGGCAACACTAACACTATATTGTATTAATTTGTATTAAATACAGATGCAATAGGATGTCATTGGTTTGAACATCATCATGTTCATACCAAATCTGTGGCTGAGGGTCAGCTCTGTGTACACAGCCCAGACTCTAGCTTGTTCAAGGACTGGACTTTTTTTTACTGACCTGGAGGGGGGGGTATGCCAGATGCCCAGTCCAGGGGTTCCCAAGACAGCTGGGAATTATAATCCATCCAGTGTTCCGGGTTTGGGTCTACATGAAAGTTACCCAGGAATAACTGGACTTCTTTGTCTGGAACAGGTGTACCAGAACTGACATAATCGGGTGATTCTCATGAAATCTTGGTTTTGAACATTTCAAACGTGAAGTTTTTAAAAAGACTTGCATCAACAAATTTCTTTTTTAGCCATTAATAACCGGGTCTGAAGTGTTTGTAGGGGTAAATTTAATATCATTTACAGAAAATCTAACATGTTTTTTAACATTTTCCAAAACAAGTCTTTAAAAATCTCTTAACCGCAACAGTCTGAAAACATCAAGACAATTAAGAAAGCCAATACATTTTTAAAATTGGCTTAACAGTCATGCACAGTTAATTGAAACTCTGAAATAATGTTTTTAAAGTAACATTTTTATTTGATTTTGACAGTTTTTTGTCATTTCCACAACACCTTCTAAAATCTACAACCTAATACTTTTTGTTTTTCACTGAAACTTGATATATTTTTGAAATAATATGGCAAACCTAAAGGAACACAACATATACATTCTAAACATGCGTTTAAAAGCGAACTACTATTTTTTGATTTATTAAATTAACATTAAATGGACACCTTTTGTAATGATACAGAGATTTCGGAAATGAGGTTGATGGTTTCATGAGAATCACACAAACCCAGCTGGACTCAGCCCAAAATGGCTACAGCTTCTGCACTCCGGGTGAAAGGTGGAAGTCAGGCGCATAGCCATTTTGGCGGAAGGACACAGACATGTCAGACCTTAATAAAGACAAATAAAGCAAAATGTTCTGCTTAGTAAACTTACAATTTATTAATGGATTTACAGCTGTACAAATGTATAATACAAATAACTCAAATCTATAAAAAGAACAAGAACGCATATATATGCAGTTCTTTTGGAACTCACATTTGACCCTTTAAAAGTATATTTGAATCAGGCTGATGGGAATCGCTAACTGTTAAGATTGCAGCCATGCATTGATCTGAAGGATTAATCTGGGAGCAGAAATAGGGCTTCTCCTTAACAGGAGCCTAAAAGGAACTGGGTTTTTCACAGGAAGGCCTTTGAACACTCAATTAAAGCAGTTTAGGTAAAAGCATGAAAAAACACAAACGTAAGAATAATGCAGATAGACTACAAGTCTAGAAAGCCCACAAGACTACAGGATCCGTCGAACAGCCCCCATGTACACAGCCCGTCAATGAATTAAGATCAGTGATTAATTTGAGCCTGATGTTCCCATTTTCCCATAATTCCTTGTAATACTGCAAAACATTCATTATTTTGTGTGCTTATGCTTCTCATGTTATTTGCATGGTTCTGCTCACATGATCTCTAAACCACAGTAACTCTTCAGGTATTTTAAATGCCCTAATTCAATACCCCAGACATCATAACAAGAAGGTTGGACTTTATTTGCAATAGACAGGCTTTGGTTATCTATTTATTTAAATTACATAAAGTACATTTTTCTTGAAATGTGGCAAACAGAAAATATAAAATCTGTTTTTGGTGATGAACTTATGCAATTTTTCGCCATGATGCATTATGAGGATAATGTTTGATTTCAACAATTATGGTTAATCTGTGTTTGCCAGCTTTTGTTTTTATATATGAAAATGTGTCAGGGTGGATTCAATAGAGTTCAGTGATTTCAATTTGCAATGAGCATTTTGAATTTTTGTGTTTGTCAGTCCGGAACACGCTTTTAGTTTCTTGTATAAATTCTTGCATACCATCTATAAATGTTGCTTCTTACAATGAAAAACCTTTGAAAAATATTGAGAGAAAAATGAGTGTGCATTTTGCTAGCAATCTGTGCCTCCATACAACACCATGACCTGCCTGACAGTCTTAGTATTTTAACTAGTGATGCAAGCAAAACTATCGATATAAAACAATTTTAAGTTGAATAAATAACTGTAGTGGTTTTCAAATCAGCATTATCTTTAAAGAAATGATGGTACAAGCCTGCATACAAGAGCAAAATCAGTCTAAGATTAGCAAAGACTAATATGAACAGTTCATGCAGAATTCACAAGGTTGTTTTTTTTATGAACATAATGTATTTTTTTACAATTATTCACCATTGGCATTTTATCTTCATGTTATTCCTGATCTTCTCCACTGTCCTTGTTTGAAAATAAAAATCTTTCCAGAAAGATTTTCTCAAAGTGCACCAATTGTGAGACAAACACACCTGTCAGTTTGAATAACTAGCACTAGTGCACACACACACACACACACACACACACACACACACACAAACACGTAAACCACCCCTGCATCTGACTCTCTGTCATGTTAAAGGTAAAGGTTCCATCCTACATTACCGACAGTACTGAAAATCATATATTCACCAAAATCTTCAGTCTACAGTGCTGTTTCTTTAAATATTTATAATAATTATAAATATTTTTTGTAATGCTTTCAGGACATCCATTCAAAGTACTCTCATAAATGAGGGTAGCATTAAAAACTGGACAGTCATTTGTGTGGGAGAAGCTGGCTTCTGGGTTGCACATTAACAGATCTCATCGCGTTCTCCTCTGCCCACTTGCCAAGGTTTAAAAAAACACAAACAAAAAAATCCCCCCAGTTTCCGCTTCCTTTTGGCAAAAATGACCAGGTAGGTGTGGCACTGGCCTTCTGCTTCTCCACAGGGTGTTTTATTATGACATAAAGTCTGTCTCATGAGGCTAGAAAACACCGTGACTTCCTGGATTCAGTGCAAGTGTTTGTCTTAGATGAAGCTCCATGTGTCAGTTCTGGGGACGGCCATAGATCCCGTGATGCATGTGGGTTATGTCACCTGTAGGGACAGAGGGACAAGCAAGGCTTACAAAGCAAAGCTTGAATTAGCGTTATTTTGGTATTTACCTGTCCTTTTGGCAGACGATCCACTGTGAGTCTCACAGATATAAGACTAAGAAGCTCACGATGGGTGGTGTTTGGTGTGACTGCCAGGCTTAAGCTATTATGTTAATCAATAAAGTAGCCAATAGGAAATGGGTTAATACAGATGGTGATTACGATGCCCAACGACCCCACCCACTGTGGTGTCCCCATCTGAAAGCATATTCCATGGTTGGGACTGGAACTGGTGACCATCGGTAAATCCCATTTAAGTGTCACCTTGTGGCCCATTTTCCCTGCACCCCCTCCCGTGGCATGGACCTTCTGAATATGTGGCGGCAGCTCATCCTCAGATGCCTCCTCTGGGACCGGGTCGTGGTGCCGGCCTGCTTGGGCTTCCTCAGCCCAGCCGCCCATGGGCATCCGAGGAACCCTTGGCACCGACCGGAGCCCCCCGCTCACAGACTCTAAGGGACAGGACAGCAGGGCTGTCACACTTCTGAAACACGATTCCTCCCCAAGGAACCAAAATGCAATCAATTCACTTTGATGCCTGTCTACAGCCTCTGGACCCAAATACCTACTGGGTACACTGATTTTTATAACAGCTGTTAATTAATTGGGTCACAGCAGGCTTTTGGATGGTCCTGGACTCCACCACTGGAATGTACTGTCTAAGCAGTTCTACTTGTGGGAAAAATATCCAAACTCCACACACAGAGCAGGTCATGATGATGCCACTAAACGACAGTGATGCCCAAACACATTTTCAAAAGAGCCATGAAAAAATAACAATTAATTAATGAACAAGTGGGAATGAAAACTAGCATGACTAGCATGGCTGAGAACTGCTGATCTGGAGTTTTGTCATCAGAGTTTGTTGTCAGATCGGTGAACTAGCTGTAGGTATCTCTCTTTGCTGCCTTTTATCTACAAGAAAGGGGACATACCCGCAGTTCCACCATAACGGCGCTGACCAGCGTGGTGCAACAACGCCCCCTCTTGGTGGGGCGTGGTAGCACAGGGGAAGGTGCTGGACCGGGGAAGGTTGCGTGGTCCCTCGGTATCGTCGGGAGCACCCTCGCTGCTCTCATCACTGTCCCGCCTGTGCCACGTGTGACGGGACAACTGCCCTCGTGACTGCTGCTTGTGGAGCTGCGTGCCAACACAGAGGATACATCAGAACACTGTACAACTTCATATATGGTTCGTCTGGGTGATTAGTGTAGATCATAAAACAAAGCAGTGCAGTGTGGGAGCACAGAGTCCATGCCTCATGGATGTAGAGGGCGTGGATGCTCATTTCAGTGGATGCATATTCTGATAGGACCATACTGTTCAGCTGACCCTCCCAGGCGCTGCTGGCAGAGCTGGCAGTACGGGCATCAGCTCTGTGGCATCAAGAAAAGAGAAGATGAGAGAGACGTGGGCAAACAAAATAATTAAGCAACTGCAGTTACAACCAAAAAATCATTCTGGAAACTCCTTAATGACAATGATGACTAAAACTTTCTGTCTTTCCCTGCCACTGAGATCTTAAAACAAAGCAGTGCATTGTGGGAGCACAGAGTCCACCCAGAATGGTTAGAAGATGTAAGAATGGATGGATGGATGGATTAATCAGTCTTTAATATAAATGGAAGAAAAGTGCCTAAACTCAGGGCAATAATATCAAATGAGGAATTTTGCTGTGGTTTAGGAATGCAAAGATCTCACCCCGACCCGGCCATGGCTCTACCTCCCACCAGTGCGGCGCCGTCACCGCGAGACAGGCGGGTGGAGGCAAAGCTGCCTCGGAGGTGATGGCTGCCACTGAGAGGAGAGAAAGAGCGCAGGGCGGAGGCCCCTTCCATTAGGCCCACGTCTGCTGTAGGGTTGGTCACCGAAGCCTCCCGGCCCAGATGGAGAGAGCCCAGAGGGGGTGGGCCTGCGAGGAGGTTGGCGATCAGGCTGTGGGGCTGAAGCGAGATGAAAGAGATGGTGTTACCACATCGCAGGGCAAGCCTGACAGCTTATTGCAGGAATCGCTGCAACACAGAGCTTGTGTTTAAACAGAGGGTGGAGGTCACCAAGCGCATCCATCTATTTGGCATAACAGTGACCAATAGCCTAAGGTGGGAGACATCATCAGCCAATCAAATGGATGATAACCTGAAGAGATAAATGCTAATGGTACCCTCCATCCCCCAAAAGCACCCCACCCTCCGCACCTCAGACTCAGACTGCATGGACGTGAGGATGTGGTTCTCAGCGAGGACACCCTGTTGGCCAGAGGCAGCCTCCCGCTGCACCTTCTCCTTCAGCTGGCTGATGAAGGTGGTGCTCTCGCGGGGCGGCTGCCAGCGAGGGTTGGTGATGGCAAAGTGCATCAGCGACAGCTCGGTCTTGCCATCCTCCGCCTGCTGGTAGATGGAGGCCTCCGTTCTCCCTGCCGACATCCACTGGCAGGCAGAACAAAACTCTCTCAATAGGGCAACCATGGCAACCGGCAAAAATAGACACTTTGATTGCACCTTAATGGATCTGAAATATTAGGGTGATGTTAAGCACCCAATTTTAAGTGCATTTTGAGGACTGAAAAAAAGAAGCCTCTTAGGAAGTGATTATTAATTACAGTACAGCATAAGTCAAGTGCTGAAAGTATTGCAGCACACTACAAGACGACCTGAGTAAGGAAATATAGCTTATGGTCAGGGGTGCACATAATTGGTGCGCAGGTGTGCATGCGCTATCAAAATAAACAATGCGCGCCAGATTTAATGTTTTGACGCGCGTTTGCGTACCTAAGATTTTAGGAAAGATATGTGCTACGCATTGGACTGCAGTATGAGCCACTGCTTTTATAACTTTCTTCATTCATCAAAATGTCCAAGAAGCAAGCTCCATTAAGCTATTACTGTGGTGTTCCTCCACCCCCAAAGAAATGCCAGACTGAACCTGAACCGCAAAAGAAGAGTGCGTTCTCGGAAAAATGGGCGCAGGAGATCAGCTGGCTTCAAACGAATGACACCCGCACTGAAATGTGGTGCAAACTACGCCGTGAAAATCCCACGGTGGCGGATAAAAACAGCGCCTTTTATATAGGTACTAAAAACTTCAATCATCCAGCTTTTGATAAGCATGCAAAGAGTAGAGAGCACCAGAAAGTACTGCAAGTGGTTGTTAACATGCACAGCCGGCCCAGTGGTCCATATGACAGATGTCAAGAAAAGTGGACTGAAGAACAGCATCAAGCACTGAGTAACGTTTTTTTGTTGGCCTTTCACAAAGCGAAACATGCACGTCCTATATGTTCATATGAGGAGGATATTTCGCTTCTCAAGAGAAAAAATTTATTTTAAAAAAGTGAGGACCAAGCAACAAGCCCAGGTTCTCCCCTGAGAACAAGACCAAATATATTATGTGCACCCCTGCTTATAGTTCATAATTACTGACTCAGTTTTAGTAAAGTACGTCCCCCCCCATGCCCTCACCGCTGGGTGCCCATGTTGACGGACATCCATCTGGGCAAACGAGCACGTGTCGCCCACGCCCACCACCTCCACAGTGAAGTTGCGGAAGAAGTCGATAATCTCCAGGGACTTGCGGCGCAGGCAAAAGATGAGGATGAAGGGTGTGATCACGGGACTTAGAAGCTCCTCCAGGATAAAAACCTGCATGGGTGAAAGGGTAGGTGCAGGCTAAATGCTGAATTCAGAGAACATTTTAATTCCATGGGAAGTCCATAAAGTTCAATGTGGTCGAACTATCGTATAGTCTGTAAAACTAAAAGTGTTTTGCATTAGAACCCCCCAAAAACTATGGAAAAACTGGGGTTTCCCTGAAAAACATTATTTTATGCATTTGGTGATTCTGATGGTTCCGTTAGTTTCTGATGGTACAATAAATCAAGGGTTTTTAACCCCAAACTAAAAAGAACCAACGTTAGCAATCTCCTATGGATGTGAGATCATATCCATATATAACAAAAGAGGACTGGGCTGGACCTGCTTTAATATTTTTTGCATTGCGTTAATCAGATGATTATTCTAGAATAATCAATTTATGAAACTATGCAGATTCCCACGGAGTCATAGACCCAGGGTTAAAAATCCCGGCTCAAAATGAATAAATTTTCCAGGCATACTGAACGAACGACTCACAGCCTTGTACTGGAAGAGCTGAGCGAACTCGTCTCTGGTCTCGTAGCGGTGGGCGTTCCCCTGCCAGTGGTCTGGCATGTAGTGGATGTGCGCCAGAATGACCTTGAGCAGCTGCTCTGGGCAGAAGACCAGATGTTTGTCTGGGATGAAGGAGCTGCAGAGGAGGGCAAGAGGCTGGACATGAAACAAAGGGTCTCCATACACCTGAACATCTCAGGGGATCAAGAACCACAGAGAGCAGGGAAGAGAATAAACATTTACAAAGGCACCTTCTATGATGTTTGGCCACACCAACAGTACCAGTCAACAGTATGAACACACCCATCCATAAAAAGGCATATCTGTACTATTCTCCACATCTCAGAACAATTATAAAGACATCAAAACTATAAAATAACATATATGGAATTATGCACCAACCAAAAAAGTATTAAACAAAAAAATTATTTGTTTGGGGGGGGCAGCTCTGTGGATTGGGACTCAGTTCAAATCCCTGGATCGGCAGGGTTACTCCAGGGTCTGGCTGACCCTACCATCTCCTCTAAGCCAGTTTCATGAGGTGGCCTCCTGGGATGCTTTTCCAGCAGTCCTGAAGGAGGTCCCACATATGCTGAGCACTCATTGGCTACTATTCCTTCACTCTCTGGTCATACTCCACCAAAACTATTTTTACTGTGTTTAGGTCAGGTGGACAGGTCATGTGATGCGATACTATCGCTCTCCTTCGTAGGCGGCTTGGTGTGTCCAAACATTTGACTGGTACATTTCCTAAACCACTTTTAGTTCCCAAACACTGTCCCTGCTGTCTTCTTCAAACATCCCCCCCAGTCCCAGTCCTCACCGGCAGACAGTAACGCAGACCCCCAGCAGGGTAATGCTGGTGAGGACGTGTTCTACGGCCAGAACGTCCTCGTCGTAGATGGTGAGGGCGATGAGCACCGCCAGGATGGAGCCCGCGAAGAAGGCGACGTTCTTGGCGACCACGGTGAGCAGCGGTGACATGAAGCAGTTCATGTACTTGGAGGAGGCCTTGTAACCCTTGCTGAGGCGGGACATGAGCTCGTGGTCCAGCTCGTTGAAATGCCGCAGGTAGAAGCGGCCGTACAGTGACCAGCAGCGGGCTCCCAGGCTGCCCGGCTCTCGCTTGATCACCTCCGTGTAGCTGAAGAAGGCGTAGAGGATCTGCCAGATGAGGATTACAGGACACAGCAGCAGGTTGGCGATGCCGATCCACAGGATGCGTGAGCTCAGTCTGTCGGCCAGCTCCAGCCGGCTGCCGCCCCGCTTGTACTCCGTCTTCAGGCTCCACTCGTTTTCGAAAAGCGAACTGGGGCCCCAGAAGAAGATCAGCTCAAAGTTGTACTTGAGCCCACGCGTGTAAAAGACGACATCCCCCAGCAAGGGCAGGCGGAAGCGAACAGGCAGCAAGGACTTGTTGATCATGGCCACCATGTAGTTCTTGAAGCGCAGTATTCGATGGTAGATGTCCAGCTCTGTGAGTTCCTTCTTGTGGATACAGATCTGGTGCTCCTTCTGGATCTCCACAATGCGTGCCTGCACCTCCTGCCATGTGAAGTACGGAAGGTCAGCCTGTGGTGGGAGAGCAAATCAGATTATTCATGCCCCCGTAATTCATGTTTTGCTGCTCAGTGCTGACAAAAATGCTGCAGGCAATAAGAACATCTGAGAATGGCCTCATGAGTAATTTGCAGGGACATATGCGGGGAGTGGGGGGGGGGGGTGGGGGGATAAGCGTGCCTGAGCACAGGGCTCTTTTGCTTCTTATTTGAGGTGCTCAGTGCTTTTTGATCCCCCCACCCACATCCAATTGGCAAATTTAACAGAGGGCGGCTCCCACCCCCCGGATCGAGCACCTGCCACTCTCTGCAAGTCCTTGGTTATTTGGAACAAAATGAAAGGTGGCAAAAAGCTATTTTTTTTAATTGAATTTGCTCAATTAACACCTAATGAAGTAATCAATTAAGCACAAGATGTTCTTTGGTGCTTCCTCCTGATGGGACACCAGAGAGGCAAGGAGAGGCATCTCTCACCATAGACATCTTCAGGGCGTTGATATAGAAGGAGCGGATCTCCCAATAGCAGCAGATGTTGTATATGAATTTGACAAGTCGGTGGAGCCAGAAGACCCCAGAGATGACGAGGATGAAGATGACAAACACATTGTCACGAATCCTGGGAGGGCAAAATTAAAATATATAGGGAGTTTGAGGTTTAAAAAGAAGAACAAAGATAGAACAGACTTTCTCTGGGATTGTGTGAGCTCACCTGGCACCACAGACATCCACAGGCAGGAAAGCATCAGGAAGTGTGACCTTCGACGAGTCAGTGTGGTTCACCAATTTGTTGGCAAACAAGATGTCGTAGTCCACGCAATTTGCCAAAAACACAGTGAAAGCAACGACAAATACTAACTGCCTGCAGAACAGGAATAAAAGAGCACAAATTTGAGCGTATTATTTCCTCCCAGAGAGGTCATCTAGCCACACTAACATTCTTCTAGAACAAAACAGAAAAGACCCCGAAAAAGAAGTCGGTGACCTAGATATTCAGAAAAAGGACTGGATCGCTTCAACGGAGCATTACCATCTCTGAGCTGGACCTGGCGTCAAATATCTGCCATACTCACACAAGCTCAAATATTTCCCCCAGCAGCATACATGTGAAGCCATTTTTCTGATGCAAATTATATATGTGAGGAAGGTTAAGGCTACAACACATATCAGCCAGCTACAGTCATTGCGACATAATAGCCACACCCTATATTGATACAGTCTGAGCCCCAAAAATTTATATTGCACAGTTTCATATCTCCCAAACAGACATGCAGGTTACCTTAAGTAAACAGTAAAAAATGTTTGGGTTAACACGGTCCTTGAGAAGTTTCACAACAAATGAAAGGATATTCTCTGGAAGAAAAGGTCCAGATTCTCTATATGATGCCACTGGGCTGGAGAGTTGAAACACAGAAAAAAGCAGAAGTTAGTAGAACATTATACAAAACGTAGTGCAAAAAACTTCAATAATAATCTAGTGCTTGATGGCAGGAGCTGGTACTCCCCTTGTTATTCAGTACCAGCAGATACTGAGAGGCGCCGCTACTCTGAAGAGAAAAGCAAAGAGGTGCTGGCACTGTGTACTGCTGAGTACTGGCCCACTTCAAGCACTGTAATAATCTAATTAATTACAGTATTTGAACGTACTACACAAATAACATCCAAGTCCAAAACAGCACCACCTACCGGCAGAGGCTGAGTAAAGCACAACTCAAAAAAGAATATTAAGGTGTTGTAGCTGCGACCGTGCACAAGAAAACCGGGTATGGAAAATGGATGGATGGATGGATGGATGGA
>JAAGVU020000099.1:922216-936739 GCA_011763525.2 Mormyrus iriodes | reverse complement strand
CTGGGTTTCCCTGCTGAGGCAGCTGCCCCCGCGACCCGACCTCGGATAAGCGGGAGATGATGGATGGATGGATGGACAACAACAACAACAATAATAATCGCATTCTCTATTGGAAAACAGCTGCTTGTTTATCGCTGTTGTTTTAGCACAGGGCAATGACTGTGTAAAGTGACCCACTTTGGAACACCGATATTCAGACTACGATCTTACAGAGCTGTGCTGTTCAGGATGAGTAAAGTTTGATGGCTTTAAAGAAGCTTATAGATGAAGGGGTGTGTTCTGGAAAACAGATACAGCAAATGATGCATATTTTGGAAAGGATTTCTGCAGAACTACAGAACTTCTTTGATGCAATACTGAATGAATTGGACGTCAAAAAAATCACACATCCTGGACTGCCGTTTGCTGTTTTCAGAGCTTAGCGGATTTAATGGATTATCTATTTAGACCTATGTGAGTGAATCATAATCAGCAGTACATTTCAGCACCAAGTCGTGCGTTTTGGTGACGTTGTGGTGACATACCTGCATCCCTCACACAGGCAGCCTGTTTCACAGCATGGACAGAAGGGCAGATGCAATGTTTTTATGATTACAGTATCTCGGAGGCTTTGCCATTGTGCAGCCCTGTCTGCATCTGGTCTGTTTTCTGCTGCAGGAAAGAAGAACTACCAATGGTGTCTGTGGGTCTGATGGCTATAATTTGAAGGCATACTTCCCGTAAATGTGGGGAAAAGGCAATGCGGTCCTGCCCCCGATGAACGCAAACAGGGGAACGTTAGGCCTGCAGACAGAACTACTACCGGTGAGCATGAAACAGGCGACGGTGACCTCACAAGAATCAGGGACAGGGGGCTGACCAGGGTCACCATGAGTGACAGGAGGACTGATTTCAGTAGCTTCATGCCGCAAAAAGGGCCGCAGAGATCCGGATGAGGTGAGAGCTGCGTGACGATAAGCCGGTTTGCTGGATTATGTGAGTGGGCCGAGCTACTGGAAACAGGAATGTGGATTCGTTCGGCTTAATCGGCTAATAAATATCAGCATAAATGCCAATTACACAATTTTGCAGATCTTATTTGCAGCATGAAAGGCACACTAGGTCCCTTTTCTCAAAAGTATGACCTGTACAGCCCTGTGCAATTAATCATAAAGGGAGACCATTTTCAAACACAGATTAAGTTGTATTATGAGCAACAACAGTTGATTGATTCAACAGGGATTCCAGCAACCTCTGGCACCCACTGATGACCATCCTGGTTCCCCTTGGTGGCTGGTTTAGGTGCCAGCAGTCATTAATGTCAGGTTGCTACCGAGGCAGCTGACATTGTCTGGAGATCTATCATCTGCATGATGGGGGGTTGGGGTTGGAGAGGTGGGAGCAGGAGAATGAAGTCATCCCTTCTAAATGTCTAATTTATTTGGCAGCCTCAGGGCTTCCCTGTAGGCTCCCTCCCCAAAATTTTAGCTTCCGGAATGAGATTAAAAGCGCCACAGAATTTGTAGTTCCATCTGTAACTGGATCAGCTGAGCTGCCAGTGACTCGGTGCACATCTGCCTGCTCGGCGGCCCCAGGTGCGAGCCTCTGGTACATTCCGTCATGCCGCAGCATCCATGAGCACCCAGTTTTGAGAATCCTGCTGGCCTCTTTCTCACACACACCATCAATACTGCAACTGTAGAACAAATCAGGCCTGGCTGACAGCTTTGAGGTTACATGTGCTTCTCAGATACTCTCTTATCACAAAGGGAGAGCTCTGGATCTGTGTTAGCTTATGAGGCTAGCACATTAATCCCCATTGACGTGTGACTAATTAGATTCCAGCAGAACAATCTGGTGTCACAGGGTCTAGGCAAAGTTGAGCTGGAGCAGTGAGAGGAGTCTCAGGTGTTTTAAGGAGATCCAGTGTCAGGCTGCTACGTGTTGTTGCCACTGCTGTTGTCATTGTTAAGGGGGACCTGCTATCGCATCCATGCCCTCCCCCTCCAGCCAGCCCCCCCAACCCCTTGCTCCAGCCTGCAACCGCCCCCCCACCCTCTCTGCGGGTCTCCTGCCAGGAAGAGGCTCCCTCACTCGTAAATAATTAATAGAACCCAAGTTTACCACACAATAACCTCTCTCCCACTGGTGTTTTTTTATCTACCAGTTCATAATTAAGACACACTCCAGATAAGGCACTTTTCATACAGCCCTTCTTGTCTTCATATGTACCTTCTTCCCAATTCACTCTATAGTGTCACAGAGGACATTTTTTTAATACACTATTCTCTTTAATGGTGATAGAGGCGCTTTTGTCAATCCTTTCTTTTTGCCTTTAATGGCGAATTTTGCATTCCAGAGGCTGAATCCTACAGTCCCTTCACTTCTTACTGTTGCCTACAATTAAAAACTCTTTTGTCTAATTTCATGAAACAGTCAGGAAGCCTCTCATCCTCGTTTGAAAAGGAATATGTCTAAAATAATTGTCATCTGGTTCTTCTAGTGTAAGCAAAGCTGCCTCTCTTACTCGTCATGGTGGCAGTGCCAGTCTTGCAGACAGCGCCGCTGAGGCTCTAAACCAATCAGGACTTAGCAAACCCCTCTTGAAAACCCAACATTTCCAATTTGTCTTTGTGAAGCTGGTGTCACAAATGTTTTCGTAAAGAAGAGGGCAGATCGCTGCAGCCTGTCATCAGTGTTTTATGTCATCACCAAACATAAGCGTCGTTCTTTGGATATGCTAGCTGTGAATTTTGGTCCTGCCTCATTAACAGTCACTTGCCTCTGGAAAATCTGGTCTAAGTTGCTTACAATGTGCTTCAATAAATAAAATTCGATTACTAGATCAATTTAATGAGGATCCGCCCATTTTTCATAACTGCTTATCCAATACAAGGTCATCACTGGCTTGGAACCCATCCATGAACCCCAGGATGTGAGCAAGGGTGTAACTTGGAAATGATGCCAGGCCTTTGCAGGGCAGATGTTATTATTAGCGATGTGTTTAATGACATGGAGTTAGCAAAAAGCTTTTGGTTTTCACAGGCTAGATGCAAAACCTTCCGAACGTAACACAGACACGTGCTCTAACAGTGTGGGGTGAAACACAAAAGCGTTACATGCTTTGTTGTTGCAGTTATTGTGAAAAATACATTTCCTGAAGTTCCATGTTATTTTATATTGTAAGAGCGGTTACATAACAGCAGGCCAAACCCAACTCAGCATCCGTTTCTCTTTCACCTAAAAAAATTCCTTGGTGACTCACAAAGGAGACCCATGTCAGAACAAAAAATAGATTGAAAATAAACAGAATGTAAATGAATTTCTGCTGGACGGTTTTCCCATGACACCCTTAAAGGGGAAAAAGGGGAATTTGTGAATGGCTCACGGCATTGTTTGTTGTTTTAATAAACAACCATGGAAACGAAGATAATGTGGAACAAGGCGAAGAACAACGCACAGAACTCCTGAGCAATGTACAGCTCTGCCCCGACTCCATCAAACTCCATCCTCAGTCCAATAGCCTCCTGCCACATGTGGGTAGACCATGGCACCGTGTTCTCCTCTGCCATACCCATGCAGATCCCCCCCCCCCCCAAAAGCACCAAGGCTGCAAACACTCAGCACTCAGTGGATTTTAATTGGCCAACAGGTCATGCACCTTAAATGGCAGTTAGGGGTGACTGTTTTGGTTGAGGATGGAAAATCGTTCAAATTGCCTAAATGAGTTTCGGAAATCAAGAATTTTTTTTAGTGTGCACAGTCTGCCCATGAAGCTGGGGGCACAATTCACATCAAGTGAAATTAAATCAATCAAAATATATTTATAGAGCCCATTCAACACAACAGAGCTAGGCGAAAGTGCTGCATGAAATCGAACGAGTCTTAGACAAATAGGAATTAAGAGCAAAAATACAATAAAAGCTGAAAAAAGTGCATGAAACACGAGAAACAGAGTAGCAGAAATAAGACCCAAAAAATCCTAGGAATGTTATTAGGAATGTGCTTCTCCCCCGATTAGGCTGACGGGATGATGGACGGCGTTTCGGAAAAAGCACCTGTCCCACTAGAAATGGGCAAACACATAGGCTGACAGGACAATCGAAGATCTTTGTTTTCCCAGGAGGTAAGTCTGCCCCCTCAGTCTTTTGGCACGAAAGCCCCCAGGGGATGTGGATGCATGAGGGTCTTAAGGTGAAGGAAAGTCTTTGCTCGGAATTAACTAGATGCATCCTGAAAAATAAACTTGATGTATGGTTTTCAACTACACAAAGCAGAACTTTAGGGAATTCATTAATAATCCATCCATACATCCATCTTCCAAGGTCACTTATCCAATACTGGTGCTCAAAGCATGGAATCTGTCTAAAGAGGTTTGGGACACTAGGCAAGAAATCGACTTGAATTGGATGGCCTTCAGTGATAAAGACTGAAATTAATTTATTATAGCTGAGTGCTTACGACTATTGTAAATGTAAATTTATGTTTACGTAGCGTTAATTGCACCCAATATAACAGAAGGGTGTCTTTCTGTTCTTACATGTTTTATCCTGATGATAATGAGCTCACAGATAGATCAGTGCTCAAGTCCTGTCAGTTGCACGCTTGGACACCTGTATGTTTATCTTATCTGCTTGTCAAAGCACAGAGACTGGTCACACTAAAAACAGTGTTTAGCAGGAAGGAGTGCATTGTGGGATTGAGTGTCTGTCTCTCACAGTCAGTACTGCTTTTTCATGAAACCTTGGTGATCAAACAGCCTATATCACGTTGTCGGTTTCTATATTCCACGTGAAGTGCTGGTGAAACCTACCCCTGTGAGTCCATTGTTCCACCAAACCAGTACATTAAGGGCACCACGGCATTTCTACACGGGTGTAGCTGTATTTCTTGGACCTCTCCTTCTCAGCACGCTGACGATACTTGACTTCATCCATCCAACAGCTGCTCTTGTCTGATGCACAACGCCCAGACAGGAAGATGGAGGTCAGAACTCAGGTACAGTTATCTGTGCAGTTACAGCTCTGCCGGCTCCCAGGTCCCAAAAGAGGCGTGGGGATCCCATTCAGGTCGTCATGCTGACAGGTGATAGAGTATTAGGCTGGCTGCATAGTGTGTATATCACCCCCACCGCTCTGATTATTACATTATGACAGCTTACTGAATAGCGTCTGGCAGTGTGGCCTGCACTGGGGGTGATGTAATCCCCCTGGTTTGTGCACCAGCAGCAGGGGGGCAGGTGGGGGTCAATACTCTTTTCCTTGCTTTTTTCATGCCTTCAGGGTACTGTATGCTAGTGATGAGGGAGAATGACATTTCAAAAGCTATGTGTACTCTCACTCACTGCCTGATTTAACAATGGCCCCAACAAAGCAATGGCTAGACGGTTAATTCAGTACTAACTGACAGCTTGCAGTCATCTCACCTAAATTTTACCAAGACCACTCCACACTTGATTTGCCCTCCCGAACATTAACATAGCATTTTGTGAAGGTGGAGCTGCTTAGGTCACGTTCTGCTCTTCGACTGAATAGATGTACATGAATCAGCAGAGACATAGAGGTTTGACTGATTCGTTGGACTAGACACCTTGCCAGTAAAAATCATGCGTGTCCTTGACAGCCAAGCCTGTTCAGACGACTAATTAGTCCTGGCCGCTTTATCTCCCAGTCCCCGGAGCCTCCTGAAAGGGAGAATCTTGCCTGATATTCTGCTGACCCTAAATCTAATTGCCGTCAAATTGCCAAAACCATGAGGTAGCACGTCTAGCAGCCATGATCAAAGCGTGTCATCTTATCTCCGTCGCTATACTGACAAATTGTGGAGATTTATTGGGGTTCAGCTGTGCCCATCCCACACCCTCCCTGTCACTGATTACCCAGAGGCACTTGCTTTTCCTGTGCTTGTCACGTTCCTTTGTTCCTGTAGGGAAAGAGAGCTGAGGGCTGGGACTGTGGATGCGTGTGAATGGGGATCTGTCATCAAAACAGGCCTATTAAACGGCCTGTCGAGAAATCAGATCTTTGACAGTACTTTTGTTCCTGTAGCACTATCTCATGGAAGACACTGCCCCCAGGACCCACCACCAACGTTAATACCAGCAACAGGCCACCAGGGTCAGCTACTGGTTTACGTATTTATTTATTTAGCTGGTGCTTTTCACAAAGCAAGTGGGGGTTAAGGGACTAGTTCAAGGGCCCAGCATTGATATGATCACCCAGTGGATTATGGGAATCGAAGTGCGAATCTTCTGATCACTGGCAAAGAGTTCGGATCTGCTGAGCCGCACGCCGCCCCCACACCAACCACACAAAGGAGGGCTATGTTGATTGTGTGCGGCAACATATGACCAAGATAGGGACCTCAAACCACAATGCTATTTCCAACCAGAGTCCCACAATGAGCCTCTGAGATACAGCATCTCTAAGCCACAATGAGCCCTAAGGCGACCAGCTACTGCAGACATAACACCCTTAAAACACTCACTCATGTGCTGCATAACAGCCTCATCAAGCCATCAAGCATCATCTGATTATTCACCTCACAGCAGAGGTGGAAAGTTCAGGTTCAGGAAGTACAAATCCAGACCAAGATTTGGTTTCAGCCAACCAGCTGAGAACTCTGTAACTCTTCATACTTAACTGGTTGGCCGAAACAAAATCTTGGTCTGGATTTGTACTTTCTGAACCTGAACTTTCCACCTCTGCCTCAGAGTCACCTGGGATGTAAGTGACCACTCAGCTTGCTTGGGATACATGGCTCTGACAGTTAATGAAGCATGGGATGAAGTCTTCCCTTTGGCTTCGCTGGTTGTCCATCGGCATGTTAGGGATGAGAAACTCCATCAGTTAACTAAGAAAACCATAGATTTCAGTCTTCTAACTTGTTTTTAAATCCTCACATTAAATTTCCTAAAATATTCAGACGCTTCCAGGTGAAAGCAGCTTGCCATTACTCAGGGCACTTAACAATCAATAAACATCTCGGATAAAGCATCTATAAGCACCTGGTCCTCAAAAAGGAGAGTATATCGACAGGAGGTGAATAATCCAACAGCGAATGCATGGGATATGGTCCATTGAGGTATTAACCAAATAGGTAGCAGGTTTCGGATTATGGGATGTTATTTGAGGACTTTTATCGTTTTAGCTAAAAAAGGTGATGCAGTCATGTGACTATTTGTCAAAACAAAAAGAACATGTGACATTAACAAATGTATTTATATGTTTGCTGACCGTAGAGGGTGGGATGGTCCCGATGAGAAACTTCAGGTAGGACCAGGGATTCTGTTTTTGCCCTTAACGTTTATGGTATGGAGCACATTTTCCCTGTGTTCTGTGAGGGACCTGTGCTTGTGAAATATTCTCTCTAAATTGCCCTGTGATGGACTGACATCCTGTCCAGGCTGTCCACTGTGAGGCTTCATAATGAATAAACGGTTGGAAGATGAATGGATTATTTGTATATGAATCTCTGTGGAACACACTGGTTTGCATTATACACAAGACAGGTTTCGTTTTATTTGAGACTTTCTACTGAGCAGAGAATCAGATGCCAGGTTCAAACTAGTCCTGTTGTCTGTTTCTGGTGGCTCCTCTGATGGACTTTGAGTTTTAGCAACAAGACAAACAGATGTCTTGAGTGTGGGTAGGTCTGGAGACCTGCTGGATGTGGCGTGTCTGCTCAGAGCTGCTGGTCTCTGGGCACTGAGGTGAATAGCTTCGCCTGCCCCAGACACTTGTGCATTCAAGACCAGCCCATATGTTGCTGGTACAGAGAACAGGGCAGTGTCAACAGCTCTCATTACTGCCTCCTCAGTCCCAGGCGCATTTATCTTCTTTCTGCTGTGTTATCTATTATGGTTGGGATTAAAAATCTAATCTTAGCTGAACCGGCTGCTGAATTGTCCTCCGTGGCACTGATGACGTCGTCTGCAGGCCAGCCGGCGCCGGGTGCCTCTTAAAAACCCTGTGGTGTTCCTTTATCTCGGGGCTGATACCCATGTCAGGGTATTGGACTATTCTGCTTTGTTTTCCTGTTCTTGATGAATGGATGTCAGAAGGGCCTGATGCTGGATTACACAGAATTTTGCGAAATACCCCAATTATGAATAGGAGATTGCCCAGAGACCTCCCATGAATCCTGTTTCACAGCACACAGTATGACTGATCTGTAAATCCCTGGTGGATACTTGAGGAACGTGAGGAGGTTCAGCATTTATCCCAGATGGTTGACCATCCTTGTTAGCAGAGTGCCAGTTGCTAAAGCTTTTTCTGGAAAATAATCCAGGGAAATTTATTATCAAGCCAAAGTGACAAATGATATAAAAATTAAGCAAATAAGATGAGGGCTGTTGAGAAAATATTAAGAGTTCCAGAAGAATGCTCCATTCATTTTCATGGTGGTCCAGAGCCTATACTGAAAAGCACAGGGTGTCATGCGATGCCAATCTGTCTGCCTCACATACAGTATTACTGCATCAACGGGAGTCACCTGAAGGTTGATACGGTGACACCTATTACCCATCTAGTAATGTAGTCCATTTGCAGAGATGGATAGTTCAGGTTCAGAAAGTAAAAATCCAGGCCAAGATTTTGTTTCAACCAACCACTTGAATACTCTGTGAGAGTGACTCTTTATACTCAAGTGGTTGGTTGATACAAAATCTTGGCCTGGATTTTTACTCTGGAACTGAACTACCCACCTCTGCCCATTTACCATCTATTAACCACTTAAGCAGTTAGAGTCATGGTCATCCAAAGGAAATTATGATCTCATCCTTGTTGAAGTTGAAAGTCACCTAAGAGTGGTTAGGCATTCTACTGCATATGACTCTGTCAGGGCACCTCTTCATAAAGACCTACTGAAGCCTCTTGTAAAGGTATTTTTTGGGAATGTGTCCTGAGCACTGTGACCATTTGTGAGATACAGAGAGCCAGGGAAACCGAATCATGGGCACATCACCTCAGTGAGACAACCACATAAATCATCCCATATTGGATTTGCATCCTCCAGAGTAAACCTTACCATTGATCCAGTGGACACAGAAGCCTCTTAATGTCTCCTAATGGTAAGCCCTGGGGTCTGAGGACAGATTGAATGGTGTAATGTGTGTTTAAGCCACAACGGAATTTAAAATTTAAAGGGGGGGGGTTCTGTATTCATGCTAATTATTTTCCGTATTTTATATTTTTAGCATATATTTTATTACATTCTTGTATACTTAGATACATTATATCTAGTATAATATATTCCCTATTTATACCGCGTAGTCTCTGCTATACTCTATACCAAGCCATACTGTCAGAACAAGCAAATCACTGTATGTTATATAAGTACGACAGCAAGTAACAAATAACAACCTTTGAACTTTGAAAAGTCAAAGCATCACATTGCTGGTCGGAATATGACCCTGGTATGTGAGGTCCTTTCAGGAGCAAGCATGTTACCTTCAGAATGCTTTTGTCTAAAGCGATATACAAGTGAGTCAAGCCTGGAGGCAGAGAACAGGGTCAGACATTATCTATTGCCCTGGAGCAGTTTGGGCTCAAGGTGATAAGATTACTCTGCCAGCCATAGGATCTCAAGGCACAACCCTCCTGATTTTGGCACAGATGTACAACCCACTGAGCTACACATTACCCCGAGAAGTAAGCAAGGGCTAATAGAAAATGATGAGAATGTATGCTTCTGAGGCATTCCACCTGTCCCCTCTCTTGAAGCTGAACGCAACAGCTTGTCAGAAGGATGCATGTGGACTTTTCCATTCCTACAGTCGAAGGGTGACTACTAAAAGCCAGCAACAGGTACAATGACTGCATCTTGTAGTAGCAGGTTTGAAGTTCTTGGCCAGTATCTTGGGTTTGTTTTACACAGCATTCCATGCTTCCAAGACATACGTGAGTGGCCACCCCTTTAGCCTGAACGATTGATAGTGCTCCCATTTTGAGGTTCTGAGCATCTCAGCATCTACTGAGAGTCCAAGTCTATCTTCATAACACCTGCTGTCCCAGCACAGTTTAACTGGGAGAAGTTATTGGGGACAAGAAAATAACTGCTGGCGTGTCCAAGGTATTTTTGGTGGATTTAATCAAATATATAAATTGCATTTAACCTGATATTCCAGGGATTGAAATCCTTTGCCATGTAACTTTAGACCTTCTAACATTGCTACATTGAGATCCTACCTTTAATCTCTCAAGAGCCAGGGCCTTGAGAAAGATTCAAAGTAAATGGGTCAAAGTCTGCCACTGCCCAGGGTGGAGGGTGTCCAAGAACGCCGGGAATGATGGGTAATTCTGCCACATCCTGCCGTTCAGTGAGACAGCCCCTGGCATGTGTTTCAGCGTCACCCTGCCTCAGAGTTTGCTCCCTGCTGACGGTGTTTACTTGCCGTTACCATCTCACCCCTCCCACATCAGCTCACTTGCTTCGGAAACCCCCGTGCCTGCCTCCCTCTACTCCTTCACAGATGAACTACTGATATTCACCGTGCACACTATGGTTTTTCCACATCTGACTTTAATGTGAGTCTGAATGTGTGCGTGTACCTGCCCTGTAATGTGCTGACATCCTCCAGGGTGAACCCCAGCCTAGTTCCCAAGACTGCCTAAGATAGGCTCCAGCCCTGTGACCCTGACCAGCATACTGTAAGTGGTTGGAAGATGGCTGGATGGATGGATGGACGTACTTATTTTACATATGGCCTCTTTACTTTCTGTTAAATTACATTGGTTCTTCAAACCTACCAGAATTCTTCACTGTTTTTTTGTTGTGGTTATTTTTTGATCTAACACTGAACATAAATATATTAATAATCCGAATCGCGAGTGAGACGTGAGTGTTTATGCTGAACCACAACCAGTCAGACACTCAGTGAGGCAGCTGTCTGTTTCTTCATGAGAAACACGTGGGTAGGATAGTTTTTTTTCCTTAATAGAATAAGACAGTCCCTCTGTCAGGTTGACCTTCTTTTTCCTTGCAAAAGTGCCTTCTACACCCAAATGTGGGCTGATTGCCTACTCCATCCATTTATCGTTTTTTTTCATGTCCGTCAGGAGTGACATTTCTGCTGCCATGGAAACGCCGTTGGAGTCTTAAGCCTTTTCTCAAATCGAGCAAGTGTGCTGCGGAACTGAATATTTGATTATATAACACTTTTCTGTAATGCTGGAGCGTGAAATCCGACTGAATGACGTTCGGCGCTAAAATTAAAGTCGATTATGTTGCGGAAAATATTTGAAAAGATTAATGTTGTGCGTTTTAAGTAAATTATTCTACCTCAATTGTCTTAACGTACCTGGCAACTCTTACATGACTTGTAGACACTAGTATGCTAAGGCCAAAAAAATGAGCATAGTTTAAAAAAACAACAGCATTAATAAAATGTTACTGAAAATGTGTAAACGAATGTAGATAATCCTGTCATGAGATGATGTTAATGTAGCGTTGGGAGTGGGCGTGGCCGGGGTCGGGCTTGTACGTGAATCACCGCCCTATTATATTAAACCTTCAGTGAACCGGTTATAAGTAATGCACGCTGGATTTACAGTCGTGCACTGTTAATGAAAGGGTGCAGGAAAGGAGGATTTCTGTGGACTAAGGAGGGTGTTCATTTTTTTCGGTCGCCACAGGGATAAGAACACGTTAAAGAAGACGGCAGTCTCACAAATTGCGGTTGTCCTCTAATAAAGTGCGGCTGTCTGCAACTCGCCCTGTTTCTTCGGCTGCTCACCCAACTGAAGGAAATGCGGATGGCAAATCGCCTGTGTTAGGATCGTGAATGGAAATCGCCTGCAAGCTGCACTGTAATATCACTATTCAGCGCAAAAGCCTTGGTATTGTTACCGTGTGATTACCGGAGCGACAGTCCTTTGGAAGCGGAACAGCTGGGAATGGATGCCTTCTTTGCTGAGGTAGAGTATGATTTTATATTTTGTATATTTTTTTATTTCGTGTACAACAAACCGTGACAATCGTGCCTTCAAAATAAGACGCAGAAACTCAGTTTTATCACATGTGGTTAAGGATTTGCAGCTGGTTAACGGTTTGCAGTGTGTGTGCCGAAGACATGGGACTAAAAATTAAAATGTTGATTGATTTCTATCACACGCGTTTTCGTGCAACCTTCCGTTTTGAAGAAGTGAGAAAATCACACCTTGTGCGACAGTTGTCGTGTGTGTCTAACGATCACAGAATGGGATAAACGCGTGTAAATGAAAACACACCCGGTTTGCTTACAGAAATTTGCGCTAGATCTGTCGTTTCGGGTGACTGGGATTAGGGCGCATCGGCGGTCCCCCCCGTGCGCCATCTCTCCCGTAGCCCCCCGTAACGCATAGGTTTTGCATCTTGGCGTGGCCAGGTGATCTGGATTGTCCGCATAGTTGGTAGCATGCAGGAGCATGCGGATCTCCGGGCGACGAGCAGTGGGGTGCCAGCATCCGTGCGCGGCGATCTGCAAGCATGTATCACGCGTGTGCCCGCTTCGGAAGGGGCGAAGGGCGCACGCCGCATGGAAAGGACAGGGCTGTTTTCCTTTCAGCAAAATATATGCAATCGTGTTTTGTAATAATAACGTCACCAGAGCACATATAGCCGTCCAAGGTGACTTTTCCTGGCGTCAAGTTTATAACATTTATGGTTACGAATTGCCAGCAGCAAGTAATAATTATATTAGATGATTGCAAAAGCTGACAGCATTTCTTACTTGCAAATGAAATATTTTTTCCGCATCATACCGCCATACGGCGGGCGCGGATTTTGATGACATTAGTATGAGCTGTTTACTCCCCTAAGGAAAGGAGAGAAAACAATGCTATACATAGCCCCCCAGATCGTCATTTTACTGATTTTGCACACTAGGCAGTGGGCCTCACCCAGCTTCACACCAACACTATTTTGTCTTTGCTGCACAGATTTTAAAATTGCACGCCTTATTTGCCCCCCCGCCTCCCCACCCACCAAGGAGTACTCTGCCAATGACACTGGTGGTGTTTGGTATAAAAAGAACGTTCGCAGAGCTAACTGAGTGGAACCCCACTATCCATTCAAGCGAACTTTATAATTCTGGCTGGGTGGTGGGATCCTGTC
The DNA here is from genome assembly GCA_011763525.2 of Mormyrus iriodes. Classification (NCBI taxonomy): domain Eukaryota; kingdom Metazoa; phylum Chordata; class Actinopteri; order Osteoglossiformes; family Mormyridae; genus Mormyrus; species Mormyrus iriodes. The sequence continues at coordinate 923,668 of JAAGVU020000099.1, read as the reverse complement.
ATGATGTCAGATGAAGATATACTCTCACGTTCTGAGGCTCAAGTTCAAGATGGTTGTTCTCGTAGTATTTAGTCTCCATACCCCAGGGTGCTGCTGGGACCCAGTTTAATCATCTCCCTTACTCACCTTCTTTTGCCCAGAGGTCGATCTGCCACTGTCTGGGGTGGGGTGGGATGGGGGGTGATGAGTTGGTTAGGGTCACTCTTCATATTAATCACAAAATTACGTCCTCTAATTGATGTAGCTTACACTGAACCAAGTGGGGTGTGAGATGCTCGGAATTTATGTTGGGGCAGTAATCCAATCATGTATAGCGAGTCGGTGAATTTTTTTCTTTGGGTGACAGTTAATTCGCGCTGGCTGCAGAGAGCGCGGGGTAGCTGTCAGTTTCTTGACTGGTCTGTGATCAGTGATACGTTTCTTCGGTTTTTTCGTAGCTCCACCTTGATGGAGTGTACCTGTTTGTCCTGCTGCTGCCCCTAGACAGAGTGTGCATTCTGGGGTTTGCATTATGCCCTTTGCTTTTTTTGCTCTTGCTTTATGCCAACATTGGTTTCATGCCAGTACTGGCTTCCTGCCGACGCTTCCCCGACACCTCCACGACCCACCTTGGTAACGGAGGTGTAGGGATTTGTGTCTTGGCTGAGCTAACACACCCTAAAAACACACCCGATCTGTGCGATTGCAGAATGTCAGCCTCGAGGACAGCCTGCGGGTTTCCTGTTCACCTGGGTCCTAGTGTCCATCGCACGTCAACTCACTGCAAATGAATACATGGTCATCAGTGCCAGACAGGGTGTAGACGTCGGGGCGGGAATCAATCAATATATTTTATTATCACTTTAGCTCTGAGCAGTGCTATGCTTTTCATTATGCTTCTCCTTTAATCAATTGCAGGGTATCTTAAGCAGAAACAAAGGTATCTACAAAACTAATAACATCCCTGGGAGAATCTTTAGAAGCTGTATATTTCGGTGACTGTGTAGCAGACCTAATGAGGATTAAATCATATCATCTATGTGACTGATGTTTTGAGGGCAAATGTACACAGGTGGTGAGTGCACAGCTCTAGTGAATATTCAGACACTATAATTCAGATGCAGCTTCTAATAAAAGTAAATCAGCAGTAAGATTGGATGCTCTTCAGAAGCAGTGGAACTCGCTGCTGGTGGAAACGAAAAGGAGTTTGTGTCTTTCTGGTTTTGTAGCTTTTTTTTGGTTCTGCTTCTGAAGAGGCACCCAGTCCCGTTGTCCCATGAGGACATCTGTGGTCGGGGAGGAACAGGGGGCTTCAGTCTGTGACCCTGGCAGGCGTGTGCTCTGGCAGCACAGGTCCAAAGCTGCGTGGTGCTGAACAGAGAGAGGATGGCCGTTACACTGGACCCCCCCCCCCCCCCCCCCACCCCCCCCGCCCGCCCCCCCCCGGCAAAAAAAACCCCCTGCCTTGTTGCA
>JAAGVU020000099.1:903107-922206 GCA_011763525.2 Mormyrus iriodes | reverse complement strand
CCCCCCCCCCCCAAACCCGCCCAGCCTGCCTCAGTCGCGAGAAGAAACAGCCTGTGCTTTGTGCAGATGCCCAGGGTTGGACTCATAGTGAGGACAGTGGGTGGAGGGCATTTATGGGTTGAAGGGGAGAGGGGAAGTGGCTGGGTGGATGTTTAGATTTAAGGTCTCTGACTGTCTTTATACAACTTAAACAGTCCCACCACATGGTCTTTGAAAGGCAGATGTGAAATGATGTGAGACCTCTAGAAAGCCACGCCCACCTAATTTCATCTATCCAAGCAGGCGTGGAAGCCCTGCATGTGGGTAAAAATCACATGCTGCCAGTGACCAACATCTTAAACCATCGACAACCAATAAAGTTCAAGGTCAAGGGTTAATCCCACTCTCCATGGGTTTCAAATCCTTGCTTTATTCTTTCGGACCTTGGCTCCATTTTCTGATCATTTGGCCAAGCAGATTGCTGGCATAAAAAAAGGTACCCGCAGCCATGTGACCACACAGACCGATCTGCTCCTGGCTGTGTGGGCATTTTTCTGTCACTAGAGGGCAGCAGGCAGTGTAGGACAAGGTCATAAGTTATGTCCACTCCAGCTGGTCGCCTGTTGCCTCTCCCCATCAGGGACACTGCTATTAGATGCTTGGGCAGGCTGATTACACAACGAAATCCAATTAAACCTTCCACAATGGTTTGTTTCACGTAAATTCGCGGGGGTTGGGGTCCCTCTACTCACCTCTGTTATGCTTTTATGCTACATACTATGCTAGATGCTGTTACACAAATTATACCTTTGGTGGCCCCAATCGCAGGTTTGTAGTCAGTTTGATTTACTGTTTTGGCTTTTGACACCAATCTTCTTTCTTGGGGGCACATTCCTTGCAGTTTAACTTAAAAATCGTTTAATTTGGCTGGAATGTGTGCGGGTTGTGCAGTGTCCTGCCCTCCAGTTGTCCTTGTTGACGTCGGGTAGTGCGGGTGGCTTTCACCCAAGGTGCAAGTGAATAAACTGGATTTAAAACCAAGCGAGCGAAAGGCCAGTGCTATACCTCCTTACCCCCACCTTGAACTCCATCTATCCTCTACCAGCCTCTTTGAAAAAGTTGGCCAAATTTGGCCGCTATTTGCTACCCCTGCTTCCAGGGGTCCATGTTATGGTACTTAGCATAATTGTATGACTTTGTACCATTTCTAGGAGCAAAGCAATTTTAATGTCCTGTCCTCACTGGATTAATGTCAGGAAGAAAGATCCTCTTTAGGTGGGTGGGTGTCAGTAGGCTTCTGTCAGCAGGTAACTGGGAATAAGAAAATGTCGAAATTGGAAGAGAGGATGTCAGCACTGTGCGTAAAGCTCACCCTCCCAGATGTTTTCCAGTGCACCAATTTCTGTGGGGGCCCCGACTTAGCCAGTGATCAGAAGAGCGCGGGTTCAAGCCCCATCCTCAGTAGAATAGTTACATCTCCTTTGGACCCTTGAGCAAGGCCAATAACCTCATCGAAATGCTCTATGGGTGCCATGTAAATGACCTGACCCTTACACTCGGACCCTCAACGGAGAGCATGATGGGATATGTGCAAAGGGCAAAAAAAACCATCATTTAATCTCAGGTGTGTAGTCTTCTGCTTGTCTGGGGTCTCGCTTTATTGTCCATGCTGACTTGTTAGGTGAATCAGCTTTATGCTGGTCTCTGAGGACCCACTGGAGATGCATGGCCTGCTTTCTCTTCCAAAGCTTTCCCACCTCAGCCAGACTGAAGCAGTCCTTGGATGGTGATGTGCTGCTTACACCCTGGTCAGCAGGCTGTGACACCCCCCCGCCACCTAGGCACGGTCACTTTACGCTGCAGAGGGAAATGCAGCAGCGTTTGTCCCTTCCATGTCCACACTGCTTCCCCCTGCAGTCCAAACGCACTATTTTGGCGTCTGTGGATTACTTGTTTTGAGTGAATGCTCTGTGCTGGATGGAGTAGATGTTTTCTCAAAGTGATACACAAACCATATGGATTCAGACATCTTTACATTTATGTGCTTTTGTCAAAACAGAAACCTGAATCTTTCCTTAACCACTATTCTACCTGCTGCTCCATATCGGAACTGCATGCCTTTTGGGATTTTCCCAGCTAATCCGACCAGAATAGCTATTATTGTGCTCGGCTCCTGTGGCTGGGTGATTGATGGGTTCCTGGCTGAAGAGCGTATGCTTGCACAGTGAAGAGTGAAGATAATCCTCTTCTCTACAGCAGTCTGTCAGCAACTCGTTGAGGGACCGAAAAAAAATAAACGAATCCCGTTGCCACTTTTCAATACATGCGGTTTGGTCACGTGCTGAGAAGTGGTTTTAATTTCCATAGTGTCGAGTTCAGACATCACTCTGACAACCATTTCCCACCTTCTCTGATGGTCACTTACAATATTCTCTGAATAATTCAGAAATAGTACAGGAGGCCCTTTTTTATACGTTTGCAGTTGTAGCTAGTTGAGGTTTCATTTGCCTCTTCACCTGCCCGACATCAGAAAGACCGTCACTGACCGTATTTGCAGCTGAGAATTGACTTCCAGTCGTCATGCTATCTGGGGTAAAATAGAAACCATTCACCCCCATTGCCCCCCCCCCCCACCCCACTGGAGTATTCTGGATTGTGATATGAAGTGTATGGGTTTGGAAAACCCCCATGAACAGTCAGGCTAGACTATTGGTCAAATTTTTATTTCAATTATGATTTCTAAAAAAAATTCGTTTTGCAATGATGCCTGAGTTATAAATCCAGTGTACCCCTTTCCAGCCACTTTTTATCTACTTGTCAGTTGAATTATATTTAGAGTTCAAGGAAATCCACTGTTAAAAAGACTGTTTTTTTGAAGTTCATTAAATGCATGATATTTCTAAAGTCCATGACTAATCGTGTTAAATAATCATGATCGCTGTATTGACCAAAATAATCATGATTATGATTTTTTCCATAATCGAGCAGCCCTAATGAAAGGTGCACAGACTAAATCATTATTCATAACTGCGTATCTAATATGAAGTTAGCGTGCGTGCAAAGCCTATCCAAGGAGGCCCAATTAGTCCAGCATAGGGCACTCACACAACGGGCAGTTTAAAGTTGCGAGTTCTCCTACACGACACGTTTTTGGACTGTAGGACTCATAGGAAAAATGCATACTCAAATCACAAAATTGGAGGAAGAGACAATAGCATTATTCACTGAGCCACCAGCCAAACTCAAAAGCCCCTTATCAAAGTGCAGGCACAGGTTCCTCAGCTTGTTGATCTGCAATAATATAAATTTCAGACAATAAAACTAATATCAGTGGATTTGCTTTGTATGCATCACCATCCCTTCAAGCAGCCCCAATACATTTTCAGAGGTACGATTCCTCAGTTCCTGATCAATGGTAGGGCTGATGTCTACACACATATGGACTTCAGGCCATTCGTCACCTAGGAATGTCCCCCAACCTCTGACACAGTGAAAGACGGATTGCTTGTACTGGCCTGTTATTAAAGGTAGTGCAGTCACGTTTTTTCGTTTCAGTGAGATGCCAGAAAATCCTGCTTGTCTCATCAAGATTTAGGCTTGGCTAGCCGCTTTGGGGAGGGACGATTAATCATCTTGTGCTGTGTTAATGAGCTGGTCCCCAACAGGAATCCTGGATTAATACAAAGGGCCATGACCACTGGGTGTTTTCAGAAGGGGCCTTTGTACCATCAGGGGTTAGTTTCATAAACCACAGGCGTAGGGAGTGCATGGCCGTTTCAGACATGCCTGATTATGGTTGGCACATACCGTTGTTTTCCTTGGGATATAGACAAATCACCAGTACATCATCGCTGAACCTAGCATTAGCTTAGCTGATGTCCAAAGTTTGTTCTCTTGTAATTATCAAGGGTGTAGCACTAAAAGGGCAATGTTTGTGAATCCCACTAATTAGAGGAAAGGGACAGACCTCTCAGAGTGAACAATGGGGGGTGTCAGGCAGTCAATGTCCATATTTTTTTTATAGCTTTGGGATGAAATAACAGCAATGTGTTAGCATGTGCTCAACAGGAAGTGGGGTTGAAAGATGTCTGTTTGTGAGGCTAAAATGTTGTTGATGGAACCTCAACAGTCTCTACTTCACTTCAGAAAGCAGAGAGTCTGCTTGGCACAGACAGGGAGAGCTCACCTTGGGTCCATTTTAATTTGGCCTACTTAGCATACAACTTCTTTTGTGTGTGAATAATTGATTTGAACAAATGACTCCAGGGAGGTTACTAACGCTGAAGGATGATATACTCGATGTTGTGTTTCTTCAAGTCGGCTTCATTTTTTTTTCTAAAACAGATGAGGGCAATTATTTTATACTTATCCGCCCAGTAAAGAATGAAACACGGTGGATATCTGGGAACCTCCTTTGTACCATTTCAGTTATTTTATGTGAGAAACTGTCCCTGTTGGCCAACTCTGTGGGGCCATCTGTAGCTAGTTGGATGAGAGCCTGATGCACGAGTCGGAGAGATGGCTTTGAAAATGGCATCAGAACTGTTTGGGAAGGTGATGATGGGAGATGAGAAGATCTTAGTGAGCCCGCAACACAAAGCAGGTGACAGAATTGGGTTATGGGAGACATTTTGAGGTACGATTGTTCTGGGGTTCATGCTAGGAGATATTTAAGTCTTGAGGATATGAAAGGCAGTGCCATGCAAAGTATGAACTAGCAGAAAGGTCCCCTGCTCTTATTGTGCTGCTGGGAGATCTGGGAAGTTGTTTCTTTATCTGAGAATTCTTGCTGTGTTGCTGAGCACTACTGGGCTACCCTGTTTCAGGAGCACAAGCTCATATACAACATTGGACTAGAGGTTCTGTTTTTAAATTATTGGAGGCAAATTTGTGTGAAAGACTGGAGCCATGAAAATCTAGTAAAGCTGGTGAAGCTCTTAGTGCACAATGCTTAGGTCAGCGACTGTCACACTCGTCAGGGAGAGGAACAGGGATTTTTGACAGTTACATAGATTGGATCCGCTGATGTAAATCTTCAGTGGAGCCATAACTCGGTTCTGTGAATTTAGGGACGCGTCTGGCTTCCTGAAGCTGATAGTGCTTTTCTCAAAGGAGCATAATTCATATTACACTGTATAGTAAGTCTGTGAGGTATATAGGCACTCAAGCGGTTGCTTTAAGGAGCTTTGAGATTGTATGAGTCGTTTGAGAGTGATGCACTGATGAGGAAATTTTGGCTGATATATTTGTGGCTAATGTTACAGATACTGATAATCGGAAGCAGTGAAGCTCGCCGATCGGGGTCCAGGGGCCGAGTCTGCAGTGACACATGCTGATTTTGCCAATGCTGATCAGGGGAATGATGTTACAGTGTCTTTTATTCCCTGTGCAAAATGATAGATCTGCAGGCTAGATTTCACAATGAATGAAAATCTTGTCGGGGGCCATGTAAATCTTGTGGGGCGTATCAAGCATGCAGGTCAGACTCTGCGACCTCGTCTAAGTGGTGAATGACCCGATATAAATCCCCCATCCCCCACTGTGGAAAACAGCTGATTGTCCAGTGCAATCAGCTCCATTATTTTAGGAGTTATGTCTGTAGCTCTAGTGCTTCAAACTTTGAATACTGATAAAGTTTAAATATCCATCCATCTTCTGAAGCCACTTGTCCCCTTCAGGGTCATGGGGGGTCCAGAGCCTATAGGTGGCATGGAACAACTCAGAAAGGCACACAATTCAGTAACTCTAATTAACCACAGCTTATTTTTGGACTGTGGGTGGAAACCAGAGGACACCCTACAACAACATGGGGAGAACATGCAAACTCCACATACAGGAATCCTGGCAGAGACTCAAACCCAGGTCCCAGAGGTGTGAGGCACCAGCGCTAACCACTGTGCCACTGTGCTGCCATACGTTTGAATGTGTGCTGGCAATATTGGCTAAGACTGACACATTTGACTAAAACCAATATCCTGATTTGTATTGAATATCAGCCAATTCTGATACAACTCTACTAAGACAAACTATTCAGTTTGTATGCAAGTTTAGTGGTAAGGATTCAAAGTTAGCGTCAAGATACTAAACAGATATTCGCTTTCTCCCACCTGTTTAAGATTCTGCAGATACATCTTGAATTTATGTGCAGTCCTGTTCTTACACAGAGAGTGATATCCTTCCAGGAGCTCTGAGTTTTGTCTACTCTTTATACACTTCATCTTTCTGTCAGTTGACTCCTAAACACTACTGCTTTGTTCTGGAAGCCCTTTCCAAAACGATAAACTCTGTGTCATTGTGAGTGTTATCTGTACAGGCCGTACTGATGATTATCCACTGAGCAGAGTCTCCCCACCCGTGTTCTGTGATGTCTCCTAATAACCCTCACCCCTCAAGCTCTGCTGATTCGTCATCCACAGGCTGGTTAAATTGTGTATGGTATAAATTGCCTCCTGATTGGCTGTGCCAAGGACCACCCCTTTTTTTTTTAACTGACGGTGGATTCTGCCAAACATTACCTGTAATATTAAATGTACATAAACTACCAAAGCTGAAGGATGTCGACACACGACACGGGACATATGAGGGGGGTCCAAGTTCAGGTAGCCTGCACAGGCTATTTACTGTGAAGGGGTCTCAGTGCATTATTGTCAAAAATACCAACTACTAAAGTCATTTTCAGAGTTTTCCTGAGGTGTCGGAATCGCTGCTTTTCCATACCTCTCGATAATAATGGTCTAATCATGATGGTTTAGCGGCTCTAACAGTGTGTCTGGACTCTACAGTGTAATGAGGACGCATAGGGTACTGTGGCCCTATGACCTGGATCAGATATGCGCATTGCTGATGGTGGATGGTGCCGAAAGCAGAAATTGCAGCTTTTAGCAACATCAAAACCACCTGCATGTATGCATTGCGAAAGTGGGAGCTGCAGGGGGCCACACTTTCCATTCATGGAGAGAAACGGTCTAATTACAAGGTTACTGTAATGATAAAGATGTGACATAAGGTTGCCTTGTGCATGGCATTCATCTTCAAAATACTGCTCAATACCTTTGTGGGCCCCTGGATAATCTGTTAGTTTCATTAAGATCTCATGTCCTCTGAATACCTGTGATTTTTCACATGCTTCCCTGTTTCCATGGTAGCAGCGGCGACAGACCCATTTATCTGGCGGTGTCACTGACGGATTACTGCACAATCCTTAGAACGTGGTTCTGAAGCCTTTTCTCCCCTTTTAGTTACTATGGGTGATTTCAGTTCCTCAGCCAAATACATTGAGGATTAAAATATCTTATGTTTATGTCCTTGTTCAGGTTCTTATTTTCCATCCCTGTGCCTATGCAACTCCTAACTGCTTCTCCTGGTCCTGGCTGTGGAGCGGGGGGGGGGTGCTCTGAAGCCTATGTGAAGCAGCATAGGGCCTGGGCCCGGGGTACATCTTGGACATTAGTTTACAAATTTTTGGCTCAGTACGGCTTCTTCAGTCTTTAAGCAGAATAAAAAGCTTTATTCACCCTGCAATTTATGCAATTCAATAACATTGCTTATAATAGGAATGAACACCAAATGACACTTATTTCATTAGCGTTTTTGTGTTTCATTTCCTGGCATGTGCTTCCAGGCTGAATGCAGTTGTGAATATTTCCCTGCATGGATATTTCGATGGGGGGAGGCTTATGGCGCACTGGGTCAAGACCCTGTGCCAGGGATTCAAAGGTCCCCAGTTGGAATCCCGTGCTTGGTAAGAATAGTCACATGGCCATTGGGCCCTTGAGCAAGGCCCGTAACACCCCCCCCCACACACTTTTGGGTGACCTTGCACTCGTGCCCCAAGCTTCACTTCTTCTTCAGAAGTGGAAAAGATGGGATTCGCAAGAGCGCAAGCATTCCAGTGTACAAATGGTGAATACAGTTACATTCCTTGACATAAATGGGAATTCATGGAAAACTACTGATTTGAAGATTTTAATTTAAATGTCACAACATATTAATGTTGGTAAAAAAGCTGAACATGCTGATTGCTGGAGCGCATACTGAGATTTGAAAATCCACATCATAAACATCAACTTGATGGGCAAGTGACGTCTTTCGATAAAACCAGTGGGGGCATGTCTCTGCACATCCAATCGGCAAATGTTGTGTTTGAAATGAAGTGCAGATTGAACCGGGCATCATTTTGGGGTGGAACTCCATGGTATCTTCTTGACATTCCCCCTCTTCCTTGGCTGCATTAGGGCTTCCTGATCCTGCAGAGGTGACACTGAATCTCAGAGGTTCAGTCACACGGGGCTGCCAGCCTAATAAACACAATGTCCTGTTATTTTGGCAACTCTGGGTATTTGCCGATTTAACCAGGGTTGCTCTTTCAGCTATGCTACCCACCTTGACTCTTCTCAGACCCCTAAGGACAGCCTGCAATGCACACGGCTGTCAGTTATGGGTCAACGAAGCATGCGGACCAGTGTTTCCTAATCCGTTCCTTGGGGACCTGCAGACAGTCCAAGTTTCTGCTCCCTCCCAGACAGTCCACATTATTGCATCACGTTCCTCCCACATTTCCTGCATTACTTCCCATCTCCAAAGGATTACACAAGGAAACAAATCAATGCCAACTTCTTTAGGATGACAGAAGAAATGCTGGGAGTAGAACTGGCTGGCTTAGTCTCATTATCACGTTTGTTGCTTAGATAACACTGCAGACCAGGAGCGCACATGTGCCACGTGGGACCTTCTCAGATTCTCTGAGACCATGATCAGACAATGGGAGAGGATGGGTAAAAGACCACAAGATGGGAGAGCGCAGGCTGTGGACCTTTGCCTTCCAGGTTTTCCAAACTTAGAAACACCTACGTATCTGCCTTGATACTTAAGCCAGTCCTATGATGTGTGCCTAGGGTTTGGAGTGGAGTTAGTCTGGCACCCTAACTTCACACTGGGATGGTGCTCTTAGCCTTTGGGTACCTGTGATGTTCTGGCTGATTTTAACTCTTTCTGACTGCAAAATTGTGTTGGACAGAATTGGCTGGAGAGATGCTGGCATTGAGCAGTAAATGAATCCAATCCGGGAGGTTTTTTGTTCTTAATTTGACTCCCAGCCGTGGAGCTCAGTGTAATCACAGTGCCACCAGGCTGGGCTGTTCCCCTGGGATTTGTAGTGAGAAATGACTAGCAGCCATTCCTTTTTGTGAAAAATGTATTATTTAGTGAGGTTTTTGAAGTTGGGACTGTGAGTGTAGATGGCTTCCCAGATGCTCAACGTGTCTCTGTCTTTCAGGGACTTTGTGTCCATCTGCGTTTAGCTCGTGTCATTTAACAGGCATTTGCCCATAGCGCCAAAGTCTATGCATTCGTGCAGATGGACATTTTATTGACTGCAGCTCGGCTTCAGTCTCAGGCTGAAGGGATCAGCAGCAGATTCCGCTCTTGTAACTTGAACCAAAGTCATTTTTGGTTCCAGCTGCTGAAGCTGTTATCCAGTGCAGCTTACACGGCCAGGAGCAGCAGTAAATGTGAGTGCATTTTAGTTTTACCACCGCGTCAACTGACACCTCCCCGTCCCCCGTCCCCCCCGAGGCTGGTCTGCGCTGCTGTATGGTGTATATCTCATTTCAAGGCTTGCTAACCCTTCTACCTCTTTTCCACTGAGGTTCACTTATAGAGTTTAGCTCACTTGCCAGATAATTTCCATAGCTAAGCTCTGTTGCTGGCCATCTGGTAGCCACTCTGAAGAAAAGGTCACAGTAACCAGGAGCTAAGATGGAGAGCTGTGAGCTACAGTCCCACTGGCAGTGAGACAGCCTGTGATTCTGTCTGCCCCTAATCAAATTTGCACATTCAGATGTGTGTCTCTGATGTTATTGACCTCTGTGGTGATTAAGAAGCCTGCAAGTTCCAATATAGCCTAGAAGTGGGAATTTATTTAATGAATGCTGAGTGTGTGTGTGTGTGTGTATGTGTGTGTGTGTGTGTTTGTGCATTGGTCCCCACCTGTTATTATGACGTAGTGGGGACCATCCAAATGAGATAGTCCCCAAATGAGAAAACTCAATTTTATAAAAATCTGTCACTGCAATCAAAAAAACAAAAATGCTAAAAGTCTTGTATTTTGTTTGGTTACTTGCAGTTAAGGTTAGGGCTGGGTAGCGGTTAAAGTTATCATTGTTGGGATTAGGGCTATGCCCTTAGAAATGACTGGAGAGTCTCTACAAAGATATGTATACAAAGATGAGTGTGCGTGCATGCGTGCGTGTGTGTGTGTGTGTGTGTGTGTGTGTGTGTGAGTCAGAGCTCGCAGTCCGTGTGCCAACGTCACTGACACCCCCACGGGCTGTCCACCCCGAGGACTGCGAGGGTGGCCTAATGTGTCTCTCAGGAGTGGCATGCCCACCATCCTCCTTTGTTTTGTTTCAGTTTAAAATGATTTTTTCAGCCAAGCTAGGCATTCACAAACCAATAAACAATTTGGCAATGAGAAATTTTATTTATGATAAGTTCAAATGTCTTATTTGCCATTTGGAAGTACATTGTAACATTTCTTTTTGCATGTCCCATCATGCTCTCCTTTGAGACACGCATATAGTGAAGCTTGGTGGATGGTTGGGTGGGTGGATGGAGGGATAGATGTATGGATGGTTGGGTGGGTGGATGGAGAGATGGATGGATGGATGGGCGGCACATTGTTGTGGCTTTGATGCCCCTCACAGCTGGGTCTGGAGCTCCCTAAGATGAGGTACACAGTGTGCAGAAGTCACCTATGCTTGCTTTGGAGTAACATAAGAGAAGAGGCGACTGCTCTTGCCTCTGGTACTGTAAAACCTAGTAGTATAGAATGATGTCCATCAGAGGAATGGCATGCCTTTGTAGCGGCTGTCAGTCGGTTGTGAAAGGAACACAGCCACTCCAGGTTCATCTCGGCAACGGCGATTTACTGAAACATATAACACGGTGAGCGCACTCCAAAGCAAGGCATGCTCTCTTTTTCAGCAACTCCCAAGCAGCTTTTTTCCGGGAATTAACGAGATGGCTTAAGGTGCGCTGCTCAATAAAGTGCCCCACCCGCAACAATATACAAAAGGAACCTTTTATAAATTAGCCAATGAAACAAATGCCCTCTGATAACTAATACTACTTTTAATAATATAAACGTAATTTATATGTGCAAAACTAAATTGTTCACTAAAATAATAACAATAATAATAATAATAAATGAGAAAGTTTTACAGAAGTTCAATAAAGTATTAATTAAGTCGGCTACACCTTCAGTTGACATTTTGTGTTGTAGAGCTGTATATGGAGATTGGATTTCAAAGCTGACAGTCTTTGTGGGTCAGACACAAGGGGACCAGCCCACACCTGGATGGCACAGAAAACAAGGTCACTGTGGTCATTCTCCAGCCTCAGTTACGCTACACCACAGCAGGTCCGTCTTGCCTTATTTCTCTCACCATGCTGCTCACGGCGTCCCTGTCAAGCTGAGGGACGGGATCAGAGGGGCTTTGATCTTCAGCGTCTCTATCACCATGACCAGACCACTTCCCTACTCTCCAAGGTCTCTCCAGATGCATATCACGTTCATAAGACTCAGGTTGAGTGTGATATCTCCCACACCCTGCCTGAACAGTAATCTGTGGTGTCTCGAGTCCAGGGGTCTCCAACCTTTTTTACAGTGAGAGTTGCTTTTACAAAGAAAATACCCCAGGGTACTACCTGTGGGTGTGTGTGTGGGGGGCGGGAAAAGTTTCCAACTGGGAGGGGACAATAAAATTAATTATTCTTTCACATCCAATGTACAGCACAGTCAAAGTCAAATACACGTGTATACACAGCATACTCAATTATTTTTTAATATGTCAGATTTCTATTAAGTATTTTGTAGGCTACTAATATTCAGTCATTGTCAGACATTCTGCATCAGGCATAATGATTTCAGGGAGGAAGATAATGGACAACCAGGAAGGGGTGGGATGCTGGCTAGGCTTGGGTGGTATGGTGGTATTATGATATTACCATGGAATTTTCATTCAAATACCCCCCCCCGCCCCAACTCAGTAAATTTTACTGGAAAATTCCAGAATAATGTTGCTTTTGAAAAAACCTAGATTGCGGTACAATGTCTGGAAGCTATGATGGTATTAAAAATTGGATGTTGTTCAGATCTAGTGCTGAAAGAGTAGGTCCTGGGGTGCCAGGAGTAAAATTTGCCGTTCGGGAGGGGTAGAGCTGTGGAGGGAAAACTTCTTGCCGGGTAATTTTAGCACCACTGAATAGCAGAACAACACATTTCTGGGACATTGCACATCATCCGTGGGTGTCAGGGAGCTGCTGTCAGATTGAGACCCCCAGAACTTCCAGAAGAGGTGAGATGTCACTAATATTCTTCAGTGTCTTGTATTCCAAGCAAAAATAATACTAACGCAACGTCTGTGTTCTAAGTTAGCTAGTGACCTGAGAATGCAGAGTGATGTGTGCTAAGTGACGCGACAGTCTTACTGGTTGATGACCACTGCTCCAGTTCTTGAGGACCTCGTTTGTTTATAATCAAGCGGGAGAACTCAAGATGGGCTCCTGTTCAGCGGTGGGTGTGGCTTGATGCGTGGGAATGATGTCTGATTCGGAGCTACGGAAGACATTCTTATATAGCATAACGCTAAGCCTGGTGTGTCATGCAATGCACATGGTACATAATCCTTGTTTGGAGGGTTTTAGCATTTTCACGAAGCTGAGAAAATAGGGCAATGAATGAAATAGCTGCCAGGGACATGAACTTGTAACCGAAATCACTGCTGGTCGTAGGATAGGATGGGCCCATGAGATAGATACCTCAACCAGAATGCTTGTCCAGGATATTACCACTACTCCTGGAGGGGTGACATTGGTGATCACCTGCTCTGTGTGCTTGAAGGGAGTTCTTTACATTGTCATTGTAATGTGATTAGCCTTAGGTACCTAAGCAGCAGGCAGAGTTCAGGAATCCGTGAAAACGCAGCAGGGAAAGTTGACGGCACAGCAAACCAGGACTCTGTCCCCTAATGTTAGACTATCCCGGGTCTGTCCATCCACTGCTGCAGGTTGGGATTTCCAACCTTGAGCCCCAAAGACTGAGAATGTGGAGATGGGTCAAGAAATGTGATGACAGACTCCGTAGATTAGCTTCCGCTTGTTCAGGACATTTCGAAGGCTCAAGTGGCCCGGGGACGGAGAGGGCAGTGCTAAAGAGACACCTGAACATTTAGGAGAGGTGCTTTTTAGCTAGGTGATGGTAATTCAAGACAGGTTCTGCAGTTCCGAAGAGCTGCTTTCTGGGTGTACCTTAATCTGCCACGTAGTGTCAGTTGCCAGGAAACACTATTCAGATATCCTCAATCCTTTTATTTCTTACAAGGTCCTTTCTAAACGGATCACCTTCAGCTGGCTTTGACAGCAAACTCCCCCGAAGCAGGTGTGTCGCGGGACCCGACAAATCCTGTTTGCTCGCGGCAGCCATTATCGCCAGAGTTTCCTCTACTCGCCATCCCTCAGAACACAGGGGGCAGGGGGCATTTGGTTACAGGCACTGACTTTCAGGGAACGCTGGAGGTACCAGCTCAAAATGCTTTTTGAACAATGGAGATGGGGGTGGTTTTAATGTGGATATCTCTTCATAGCATGGAAGCGTCAGATCTGCTTGAGCGTTGAAGGAGGTTGGGGTGTAGTCATCCAGGATGAGGGTTTCATCTCCCTACAGGCCTCGGCCGTTCCTTTTCCTGAAGATCTGTTGCACTTATGTGCCTGTGTCAGATTTGGTAGCAAAAGTCACAAGGTCGAAAACCCCACAGGAAAAGGGTGCAAACAAACTGTTAAAATTAGTTTCCTGAACCTTCCACTATGACCTCCACTGCCTGCATGTTCAACATCCTAATTCTACATTTAAGCAGGATGAACGGATGAAAGCGTCTGTGTTTTGACTCATCGGTGAGCTTCAGACACTGTGTAGGTGAGCCTTGGTTCTGATATTTTTTGCACAGATTTTTGCCAGAGACATCTCCATTGGGCAGTGCTGGGGAAGTTACTCACAAAACTAATCCAATACAGACAGAGGTGGAAAGTTCATGTCCAGAAAGTACAAATCCAGACCAAGGTTTTGTTTCAACCAACCGGCTGAGTATAAAGAGTCACAATCACAGAGTACTCAACTGGTTGGTTGAAACAAAACCGTGGTCTGGATTTGTCCTTTCTGGACCAGGACCATGTGAAATGCAGGTCCTGAAAATTGCAAGTAACCGATGACTAGAGGTGAAGGCCACATTTTTGTGACTACACGATAAAAGCAAGGGACTATGGGTAAGATTTACTTTTTTTTTCTTAGCTGATGCCTCATAACCTTTTTCCTGGAGAAAAACTGAGAATCAAAAGTACAAAACCCATAGATTACAAGTCCATGTCCTTAATTGCTAGGCTACCTGGCATTCCAATCTGTGAAATACTCACCTTTAATTTATGTTGCCACCAATCCAAAACCAGAGGATCTGCCGTTATCTTATTACAGAAACTGAGACTGGCAAGTACAAGATTGAGGCTAATCTAATTAACCGCCAAACCCCAACGCCCAAAACTCTCTCTCGAGGAAGCATCCCAGATGTTCGACCCTGAGTACATCTCAAGATCTCAAGTAGGGCACATGGTGCTGTGGAAAGCCGTGCCAGCACATGAAAATTCAAAGAAAGAAGTGTCTTGTGCATATTGAAAGATTTGAACCTGCAGCCTTTATTTCACAATGTTCCCCTCCACAGAGTCCTACACAGACCACTGTTGCATATTACTCTGCAATGTGATAACTAAATGACACAGCTTCAGAAATAATCTTCGGTGACCTTTAGATTGTATTTCCCCTGAAAGCTGTTTCAGCTCAGCTCTTATCTTCGCTGGATCTTTGTTGACTACCCTTGAATGATATTTACTGGTTCGGTCATTCGAAGTCTCTTCCACTGTCCAAATTCCTTCCTTCTAAGATGATCAGCTGTTTGACCGAGGATATGATCGCAATGACGCAATCGTGAGTTTCAAGTTAGCTTGATAGCAGCAGCAAGCCTTTACCTTAACAAAACACATTTACTAATTTTTTATTAATTATTATATAAAATCATTTACAGTTAGCTTGGTAGTATAAGCAACATGTTTTATTATATTACAGTTTAACCAGCATGTTTTATTGGATTATAATTATTAATCTATATTTAGCTCAATAACGGCACCAAGCGTTCACATTAATAGAATACGTTCTCTCCATACATCATTTTTGATGAGCACACGCCTGAATAAGTAGAATGATACTGGAGGACAATGTGGTCTTTCCTTAATGCCCAGAATAGTCACACAGCCACAGGGAATGGCAGCGATCCTCCGGTTTCCCTACCAGAATGTGGATCTTCTCAGGGAAGCCCTGCATAACGTCATATGAACTATTTCTTCAGCTGATTCTGGCCCAACTTCCCACACTGTGGTAACAACAGTTCGTCATCTAGCACGATGTCAGAAACATATGATCAGAAGCTGGACTGTAACTTCCTCTTTTGGGTCACGGTATCTCGGGAAATCTAGCAGAATGTGCCTGAACCTGAAAGTCCACTTTGTTACTGTTTCCAACCAAAAGCCAAAGTCTAGTGGATTTGTTCCAGGTCCTTTCACATGATGTCAACAGTCAATATTCCAGCATCGACACTCAGGTCTGATGCTGCAGAATGACTTCAGAGGGATAGAGAACTTTGTGAGTTGAGTGTTTGTGCTTTTACAGCACCAGCTGAGATCTCTGGATCCATGAAGGGAATCAGAATTATCATTACTGTGCACACTGCCTACTTGCATTAGAATAGCATGCTGGGATGGCCCTTATTTCAGTTCATTTTTACGGTGATCAGCTGTCTACCGGTGGAGCGTGCAGGTGGAGGTCCTTACTTGCTATGCCTTGAGTTGGCAAGGAGAGGGAAAACCATATAGTATCACTGACAGGGTCAGAGAGATGTTGCAGACCTGCTCTGGTCTCAACCTCATATTTAAATTGCTACTTTGCTTCGCCATCTTTCCGTTCTGTTGCTAAATAACAGCCTGATTAACCCAAGAGAAGCAGGCGCTCGCTACAGAGGCTCATGAGGACGGATCACACTTCAAAGTGAGCCTTCTTAAGGAAATGAAGGCACTGGCTTTAGCCCCCAATACAGCACTGAAGCACCGCCCACCCCAATACTGTAAAGCTAGAAAAATATTCGACCCTGACGGCCATGTGCCCGAGTCTCCGACAGAGAAACCCGTCGGCACAAACCCTGCATGAGATATCATTTACAGTATTTGTCTGGTGTTTCATCTTTCCTGATGTGTTAAGCGGACCACTGAATATGGCTCATAGTGTTTGCCATAACACCCCCTGTGGCTCCCTGTACCGTTTAATTCTTAATGAGGATCGTTCTTCATGAGCTCTGACCTTGCATCGGGTTTTCTCACCATATCGATCCCCCCCTTCTAATGTTCTGAGTGAGTGAAAAATTTGGGCAACGTTTCCGCTATCTGGCTATGAATGTTAATGGGTGACGGCTGGGGGATTTGGAGGTTGCCAGACGTAGCGGATGTCCCGAGCGGATGTCACACCTCACTTAGGGCAGCTAGGTGGCGTCGGCGAGCCCCATTAAGAATCAGCCACTGAATTCCATTGTTGTTTTTGAGCGGTGAAGCATGGCAATTTATTGGAGAACTGTCACACAGCGTTTATAACACCAGAACGCAACAGGACAGGAAACAGGCACCACAATAGTAGTTACAGGCGGTGGCGGACTAACGAGTTCAGGGGTGATGAGGCTCATAACTCATCGATCAGGCTCATAATCCATTACATGTAGGAAATAGTCTATGCATAGGCGTACCAAAAAATACACAATGGTGTAAAAACCCAAAAACACAGGTACATTAGAATTGGTCTCCCATTTCAGTTTAAACTAATCACCAACTCACAAACAACTAAACAACCAATAAGGATCGCTTTTAAAAAATAATAATATAAAAAAACACTAGATGGCCAATTGGGGCCCCCTGATCATTCCGGCCCCTAGTCTGCAGCCTGGGCAAGCCTGTTCATTAATCCACCCCTGATTACAGGAGGGGGTTTGAGGTCGACAGGCTGCCCAGCTCCCATGAGTAGGCTGGATGGGAATCTGGCTGGGTTTGGGTTTCTGGCAGTGTCTTCTCCTTCTTGTGTGTTGGGAACCATCTAACCGGTCCCTACGCCTCTTTGTTGCAGGGAGCTCGCGTCTGGGTGCGGGACAAGGAGCAGCTCCTGGCCTCAACGGTCAACTCCTGCGACGATGGCTCGCTTGTCCTCACCACGGACTACGGGGAGGTAAGATCTTGCATCTTCCTTGCTCTCCACGGCTCTGTCAGATCATTCCTGTCAATTGTTGACAGTCAAGGGTATGGATATGGCAAATGAGTTCTTCAATAAGGAGTCAATCTGACACAATGATAGGCCATTGATAGCATGAGGCTGGGTGGCCAGCAGGACCAGGGACGTATATCTATAGGATAAGCAGTCAGGTTTGTACCGTAATCGTGGGTCTGTGTGGGTGAATACAGCCACCTCTTTCTTCCACCCACCCTTGCCACCTGGGACAGACAGGCCCCGAAAGAAGAACAGAACCAGGGCCTTGAATGAACCAAGTGCTGTGGCCTCACTTATCTCTCTGACACTGAGCAAGACCTTTGTGTCTGGAGGAAATCCTGAGCCAAGCACACAGGCGGGAACAAAGATGGCCATCGGAGAGAGGAAACAGAGAGAGGAGGGAGGAAGAAAGGGAGGGAAAAGCAGGGAAAAAAACTAAGAGATAGCTTCAGAAGAGTAAAGAAAAGCCAGGAAGAAGGAGAAGAAGAAGGGACATGTTTTAAAAAATGTAAAGCAATAATATGAGCAACAAAAGAAAATATGGAATTTGGTGCATTTTGCTCATTGTTGATCCTGTCGCATTGCCAGATAATTGTTAAAAACTGAAACAGTCAGAAATGACCTTCTTGACTTTCTTGTCAAAACTTCAAACTGCAGGGAGTCTAACTGTAACTCTAGGATTCAATGGACCGATTTTGGAAACCGATGTTCAGCACTGCCAGATTTTTGCTGGTTGCTTTTATCTCCATTTTGATAACTATCCCGTTTTCATTGGGCTAATTGTCACGTCGAAGGGAAGGATGGAGGCAGAGGCAGGCGTGGGGAAAACCCAAAGGGGCTTTATTTAAGGGAACGGTAACATAGCAAGGGCAAAGAAACGGGACCACAAGGGGTCAAAATGGGAAGGGGAGAATCAGGCAGGAACACCAGGCATGGGGTCCATGGAGGAGGCAATGACACAGGCAGCAACATCAGTAACCGGACTGGGGAGTACAGGACCGGAGGGCACTCTTATACTCAACTAAGGAGGGAGCAGATGAGGGGCAGCTGAAGTGATCCACACGAGGGCTGGAATGAGAGGTAAGACAAATGATTAACAGGTGTGGCTCGTTGGAGCCACATTAGGGAAAGAACAAGGGGGCAGGACTGCAGGGCGTGACATTAATGACTCTTACTGCTGGCGATGAGAGTGCTGTCTTACATCACGAGTGTAACGACATGGGGGTATGCCACAAGAGTTAGGGGGCACTAAACTCCACAAAGGTGATTCCTACAATGGGGGGGGGAGGGTTAGAGATGTGCTTCATGTAGCTAATTTGTATGTTCATCTGCCCAGTTGACCCTTTTTCAAACCCTTAGTGACCATTACCAAAGGAGTCTTCATACAGCTGGTTATCAGTTGCCATGGAGACATATAAAATAATTAAAACCAAGCTAACTACCATTTAGTGGTGCTTCTTCCTGCTCACTTTCTTGCATCGGTGACAGCGATGCATTTGTGCATCTCTCTCACTGTCTGTCAAATGCCGTTGTGTCTGCAGTGTGCGCAGGTGTTTAAACCGTGTGAGCTGTTGAGCTTTCTGTGAAATTACCTACGCCTCCACGTCTGTTCCCTGACATTTGTGGGGTAAGATATATGGCTCCTAGACCTTTAAACCATGTCTTTGAACTTGGTGCTGGGCCATGACTTACTCAAGATGACTGCGTACCACATCTGCC
>JAAGVU020000099.1:831738-842997 GCA_011763525.2 Mormyrus iriodes | reverse complement strand
ACAAAAATAATTTTATATTTACTATAATATACAGTAATGCACTCGTTTTACTTACTTCCCCAGTTATATTAGATATACTATGATTATTCCTTTATTATTAGTATCGTATTTCTAAAATACGAACACCGCAGTCATACTGCATTAGCATTCTGGTAATGTTTACATTCTCAGCCGATTTCGGCCGGTAACACCTCCAATCGTTGCCAGTTATAAAATGGTATAACTTTTTATAACTCTTATAAAAATATAGTAAATGGTATAAAATACTGCTCTCCTTTGCTGAGTCAATCAGCACCCAGGATACTTAACCGCGTGCTCTGATTGGGTAGCTTCTCAGCCATCCGCCAATAGCATCCTGTGTATGAAATCAACAGGGCAAACCAACTGAGGAAGCATGTACCAGAAATAAAAAGACCCATTGTCCGCAGAAATCTGCGAACCAGCGAAAAATTTGCGATATACATTTAGATATGCTTGCATATAAAATCCGCGATAGAGTGAAGCCGCGAAAGTCGAAGCGCGATATAGCAAGGGATTACTGTACTCCTTAATTTACACTATTTAAAGTGCAGTGTGGTGCAAATCATGCTGGTAACCACATAATTAGTCCTGCTGACCAGTCCCACGGCATCACATTTATGTCAGCCAATCGTGGACAGTGGGCGGGATCAGAATAAATGGAAAAAGTTTGCCTCGGGGACCCTACACAGGCGGTGTGCCGAAGTGGTGATCGCCACGGTGAGATACGACATCGTATTGCTAAAACATCATTTTCATCTGAAGTCTACAGCCACCTTTATGCTGCAGAGCACTGACTGCATTTGAAACCCTCAGAGAAGAGTGGGGGTAGTCTCTTTACTTAGGAACTGGTTTCATGTAACCATACGATTTACAGACCCCCAAATTATACGGCATAAAACGTCAGATGCGTCACTACTGGCAATTTAACCTCTGCTGACCTGCAAAGGGGAAGGCAGTCCGTGCACTGATTCTCCGGAACAAACACTGGGAACTTGTACTGTGAAAAGAGACATGATAGCACAGTTCTTTTTATTTCCAATAAGAGAAAGATGTTTGTGGAAGGGAGTGGGATTTCACTCTGAATGTCTGACCAGTTTATTGTGTGTGTTTGACTGCAGGAAGGCAGAAATGCAGATGAGACATGATGAGATCAGAATGAAATACGGTGAGTGGTCTTTCTCCCCATTTTAGGAACAAGGCCTCTATGTATTCTTGTGTATAACAGGCAGATTTCCTGTGCCTCTGTCCTGTCTGTTTTCAGATCACGGGCAGCATGTTCACTGTATTACTAAACAGCCATAATGCACAGCTGTCACACTGGCTAAGATGGCCTTATATCACTGCTAATGTGCAGTCTAAATCTGAATTTACCAGGAAATATGACTGCTGCAATACCCCCAGCTGGTTAGGATCCTAGTTTTCCATAAAATATGAAATATGGTGATATTTCAAGCAGTGTTTATTTTGTTTTCATAAGTTTCACACCATGTCCTATTTCCAAATTTGTCATCACTTAGACTGCTTCACGTCTCCATAGCATTGAGGTTTCTTGGAAAAATTATCTTCCCTTAAAGGTGGAAATCTCTTCAGAAAACAACAACAGTATATTCACAATAGGTAGACCAACGGATAGACAGACAGCCTGTTTAAAATGTGTAATTGATATACCAAACAATTCATTGAATTCATAGTAATTTTTATTCCTTTTAGGTCTGACGAAGGAAAACCCATATGCCCGGTTTGAGAACAATTAAGCTGCATGACAGTCATTGAGCATTTGTATCTGTATCTGGCAGTGTGATGAATAAGGCCTTGCATTTACCTGACATCTGGATGTTCTTTCACAGCCGTTGAAGGAGAAGGAAAAGGCTTGTGGCAGGTTAAGCGTGTGTAAAATCAGAATAATGCTTTTATCCACAGTGAGTTTTGTGTGTGTGTGTTTCTAAATTTCAAATTTAGCAAAATTTACTAAAAGTACAGACAAAGTGCCTTAACAAAAAATTTAATTACAGGTGTAAAAATACCTCCCCACTTTTTCAGAATTTCATTTATGATCTTTTAGCCAAAAGGGTAGTTTTCACTGACACTTTGATTTAGTCATTTCAAAAAGAGGCTCCACTGTGATAAAAGTACAGAGTACTTTCTAGAAGAAGTGCTGACTATTCTCTTGCCTCCACACTTCCGGTGAACTGCCTCATACCTATGATATCATTTTATGTCGGCCACCACAAGTGCTGAATTTCTGTGGAATATGAATGTAAAGTGTAACTCATCTGCTCCAATCTTCGCAAGGCTGATTCATAGGACTGGAACATGGAAACAAAATGTTAAACTCAACAGCACAAATTCTGTCTCTGGCGATTCTTTTTGTAGTAGTTTACACTCTATTTAAGAAATAATACATTTTCACCAAGTAGTACAAACTGATTTTTTTTTTGTCACAGTAATTGCAGATTTAAACTTTATATTGTTATTATTCCCTAACTGACCAATGTGTCTGCCCTCCCACAGTGGACACTGTGAGTTTCTTTACTTCCATTAATTGTTAGTTAATTTATTGTTTATAAGTCATAATGCCACGTTATGACTGTATCCATACTCAGGTAAGGTAGGGAGCCACCTACCCCGTGTTTCGTGGGATAGGAGCACCGTGACCCTGCACTAGACGAACAGTAAGGAACATGGATGGGAGGATTAATCTCCTAAATTGCTCACTCTTGCCTTTATGCTACTGAATCCAAAAAATTGTGAACATTTCACAAGCAGCCAATACTTTCAACTGTTCAGACTTTTTTGGGGGGGCGTTGTAAGGTTATGGTAGCAAAGTTATGCCCCAGAATCCACATAAAGATTTTCTTCCTTTGTAACCATTACAAATTTGTGTTTTTGTGTTTTGTACAGCAGCACATTTGTGTTTCAAATAGTTTATTCTTTTTTTAGAAAATGCTATATTTTAAAGGCTTTGTAATAAATTGTGATTTTACCAGAAAATTGTTTGTATAAATGTATATCAGATTGTCTGAATTTCCTCTCTTTGGCTATTAGTACAATCCTCTAACCAAATTAATAACTTTGTATGTTTTTTAAAAAAAAAATCTACAACAAATGTAATGTTGGCATTTGTGTCACTTAAACAGTCCTTTAAGTCATAAGATTTTGCTGTATTTTAATTTCAACGTATTGGTTTGTACTAATTTACAGGCATCTTATATTTAGACTGGCTTGTCTGTCTTTTGGTTTTACAGTTTACACATTGATACACCTGAACTATATAACTGAAAACTATATAAATAAAATAATTTATTCAAATTGCTGTAGGTTATCTGTACACCCGATCACGCAGATTATGAAACGCTCCATTTTACATAATTTTTCGTCTCATATTCAGCTGCGTTTGTAGAACCAGAAAACTAAAACATGACTTAATTACCGACTGAAACAACGTAGTGACAAAAAGTTTGGTACGATGTTAAAGCATTAACAGTGAATTTTTATTACTATATCTTGTGCTTACAAAAAAAATGGTATACCATTCTCCCATTCACAAGGCCATGTACCTGTTTTCAAGACGCTTGGATGCCGATTCCGCGCGACCAATATATTGTGCGCGTTCACAAATCCACGCTCCCGAGAAAAACATACCACCTGACCCCGTAAAGGCCAATCAAATTGTGGGGAGCAGGCGCGTTCCCGATAGCTGCGAAGGAGACTAGGAGAGGTGGAAAGGTGCTTATCTTTATAAAATTGTCGCCTCCTCGCCTCTAAATATCGTCACTCAGCGACATGTCTGAGGAGAAGCCAAAGGTAAGATAAGTTTGCGTACGGAGCGTGGGTAATATTTTATTAGGTGAATTATATAGCTGCCCGCAAGGGACTATATGTGCGAGCGCGGTGTTCGGCGATGGTCGTATTCGGCATTTGAGCGGCTGGAAGGAGAAGCGAAAGGTTCATCGGAATGCGAGTCTGCCGACGGCGATGGCTGCGCCTTTTTAAAACGCCGGATGAATGTTTCCAGCATTCCCTACAAGCGTGGGCGGATGAAGACTCCGGTAGAAAGTGCGCCATCGTTTCTTTTTCCCGACGCGTCGTTTCCTCGGGATGCCGTTCGGCTGCCGCCGTTGCGGGGTTTCTCTTTGTGGGCAGCGCGGCCCGCGCGCGCCGCCTGCGTCGGCCGTACGCCGAGAGCGTCGCGAGCGGCCGCGCGGGAGGGGGGGCTGGGGACGCCGCCATTTGGAAGGGAAGTGCGGAGCTGCCCCGGTCGGTGGGCATGGTGCACGTAACGAACCGGCTGTTTCCGTGCGTGTGATGGAGCATTTACGTGGGCGCCGCGCTGGACGTGCAGATTTCCCCGGGGCATTAACCCTCTGCCCGCTGTGATCTGTCAAACTCAGGGCTTGGCCGCAGCTTGTTGTCGCCACTGCGTTTATAGTGGGAATATTTTGTTTTCCCTCCAGGGTTAATTAATAATTGGAAAACGGAACCGTTAGTTCGGTAAGAAATGGGTGCAGATTGCAAGCATCGAGCATCCCATTAGTTTTGGTGCAATGTTGCATAGACCGCGTTTTTTTTAATCTAAAATAAAAAAAGGAGATTTGGCTGGTCACCACTTTACAAGTGCCTGTAGACTTGACAGGTATACAGAACGCAAATAAGTTACGCAGTGGCTGGGTAACTGATACTAATAAATCCTCTAAAACGAAACTGAGCGGTTTGGTTTCAGTTTCAGAACTATTCCACCTCGTTTTGTCTACAGGAATAATGAATTTACACGGTCTTCTTTTAGGAGGGTGTGAAGACTGAGAATGACCACATCAACCTGAAGGTGGCCGGTCAGGATGGATCAGTGGTCCAGTTTAAAATTAAACGGCACACCCCCCTCAGCAAACTAATGAAAGCTTACTGCGAAAGGCAGGTGAGTTCCCTGCTGCTATTTCAAGCCGCATTACAGGTGTCATGTACTGAATTCAGTGGCTTGTAAGTGCTACCCAGGGATTGTCATCTTTTAGGAATTTAAAGCCACAGGGAGGTGAAATTTTAATCTAAATGTGCTTCAGTCTGAGCCCTGTTGGTCTTGTTTTGAAATCTGTCATCAAAGCTTATTAATCCTTGAGCTAAAAGCAATAATATGGACATTTTAAAATGGTATTTGTAATTATGTTGAATGTGAATGTATGTAGATGCCTTCCTGTGTTCTGTTTTGTGCAGTTTAATTTGTGAGGTTCGTGTTTTTTTTTTTTTTTTCCTCAGGGTCTGTCAATCAGGCAGATTAGGTTTAGGTTTGACGGGCAGCCTATCAATGAGACGGACACACCTGCACAGGTTAGTACAAAAGTAAAAGTTACTTTTTAAAGATTTGGTATCATTGTTAACAAGCACTAGTTTCAAATGTCTCTGAAACTAGTGTAATCAGTCTAAATGTAATTTTCACAAATCGTAGATGCGCTGTAGAGCTGCTTGTGTATAAACTGCCCTTTACAGAGATACGTTTTTTTTTATTAAACACTTGCGATGTTGAAATACTGAGATTGATCAAATTTTAGCTTAATTTGTTTAGTAGATGTTTGCCCCAAGGCTAAGCAAAGAGTTTTTTTTTTTTTTTCTTTTGTACCTCTGCTTGACCTCAGTGTGCTTATTTTCAGCTGGAAATGGAGGACGAGGACACTATTGATGTATTTCAACAACAGACTGGGGGCTTCTGCTAAAAGCAAGGCTGTCGTCCAGGAGAGCATCCACTCAACTTTTATTTTATTATTATTGTTATTATTATTGTTATTATTATATATTTTCCCTTCAAATTCTATTTCAGCTTTGTTTTGCTTTGTAACAACCCCTCTTCCTTCCTGTTGCCCAGTAACAAGCATTGGGCACAGCAGTCTATTTGTAAGAGAGAACAGGATTTTAGGTGGTAACCATGGCTCCTGAGAATATGGTAGGCTGTTGCTGCCCTGTGTGTGGATGTTAAGACTGCCCGCCGGAGTCAAAGCCACCTTCATGCACAAGCTTCTTGCTGGAGGTATTATTCTGGGTGGAAGGAGGTCACAGTTCAGGCTGAGTCAGGTCTGTCGGGATGCTTGTATGCCCAATTTCGATATCTCCGTTGAGATGGGAGGCTCCCATAATCCCTGCTGTCATTTTGGGTGCATTTTCAGAGAGCGTCCAGCTCTTGGACATCCTTCATATAATGTTTTCAAAGCTTCAAGCATGTTTTCAAAACTTCGCTGTACAGCTGGTTTATGGGAGTCTCTCGTTCCCCTGGGCTTGATGGCGTCAGGTTTATTTAAAAGGGTAAATATATCGGATGAAAGAATGGGATTGTGTCTGGACCAAATACGAATCAGGCAGTATTCTTGATTATCGCAAGAGTAGAGCTTACTTATGTTTTTAAATGTCTTTATGAAGAAAGGGTTACGCTGTTATTTTCCTAAACACAGGCGAGGATGATCACAAACATTTAAATTTAAACATTTAAATTTTTCACATCTGCCTCGTGAAGGGGGGAAAGGGGTGGTGGGGCAGGGCAATCCCTGATCTCAAAAATAGAGAATCCCCCCCTTTTTTCTTTTTCATTCAGAGGAGCTGTATTTCTGATCTGCATCATGTCTCTTTTCTGCTTTTTTCCTTTGGGGAGGGGGGGGGGATTGGCGGATGGGGAAAACTTGCCCATTGATCTTGTCATGTTTCTCTACTGATTTGTACATTATTTGTTGTCCTTTACTACTGTATACAATAAATATAGTTTGGTATGCAGGTTATATGTTTCTGCCAATGACTTTGTTCAATATTAAGCATGAAAATAAGTTGGCAATAAATATGCTGAGTACCTCTGACCATGGGAAAAAGCAGTGTTGCGTTTATAATTAAAATAAATATTTATCATTACTTATAAAAAGACCATGCAGTCTGTTGGTTTTGGTAACATGTCGGTAGGACTGTGCTATTTTTAGCATGGAAAAGACAACTGGTTATTAATGTCTCCTCCTAACGTCGTACGAAACGGGTAAGTCACAGAGGACGGATTTTTGTGTAATGGAAGGGTTTCAGTGAAAAAATATACAATACAAATGCAGGTTATATTTTACCAGGTTTATCATGTCATAGAACTGAGCGAGAGGAGTACGCGGGCGGAGAGGTGACACGAAGCGCCTGCAGGTGGCGCTCTCGCTTTTCGCGACAGATTTTATGTAACCGGAAGAGGATCTGAGCTCCTTGAGATCCGCCAGCGCATTAGTGTTATTAAACATTCGGAACTTTAGGTAGCTGGTTCTGGGAAGCCCGACCGGCTCATTAACCTGGGCTAAACTAATCAAGCGCATAGATAGTCTTTTATTTTATCTCAACTTCTCGTAGTTTTGTTACATTCATCACAGATGGCAGGTACAGCGTTAAAAAGACTGATGGCGGAATACAAGCGTGAGTGTTGCAGCTCTGGCTGATTTACTGCCGTCCACCTGGCTCTGGTGGCTGCACAGGGCTGCCTGCGCTCTTTCCCGTCTGCCCTGCATGCATATTAAGCCATTCGTATGCGACGTGTGAAAGCTTTGATGTTATAACAGACTCACGTCCATTCGTGTTATTTCTGAGTGTTTTAAGAGCTCCGTTTATTAGAAACTGCAGACTAGTTTCTGTAGGTTAATTTAAAAGCAGGGCTACAAGTGGGGCTGATTTAGCTAACAGGTAGCAACGTGGCAGTCTCTACTTATCTGCGTTATTAAGCATCTGGCTTCGGGTAACCTCTCTTTACTTTACATAACCATTTACACTGTAAAGCTGAAAATTCAGCCTTTGAATATTAAGAGCATGCAGCTCTTTCATAAATCATGCCCGCCAGATCATCTTACCCCACGCCATTTGTATTCGTCATCGTTTTTGCCTGGTGGATCCACTTCCTCACCACTGCCTTCAGTCCCCATGAAAGTGGCTTTTCTATACCTTTAAGTGGTTCGCAGTGAAATGTACTTAATGTACAGTTTATATTTTAATGGTACTTCTCTCTCTCAGAGCTGACGCTAAACCCACCTGAGGGCATTGTGGCAGGTAAGAAGTTCAAAATACTGTCACACATTTGGCAACAACCTGATCACTGAGCATCCGAGGTGGTGGTCAGTGATACCTGCCTTGTAATTAACCAAGCTTTGAATGATCATTGTACCTGAGGCCTTTCGAAAGTCAATATTAAAAAAATGTCTGATTTTTGACTACCTTTGTAAGGGTACTTTTAAAGTTCCCATACATAAAACACAATAAAATGACTTCGTCATTGTGAGGGAAGGAATATTGTAACTCAGTGTTTGATACTCTTCTGCAAAAACATTTTATGGTGTGAATATTATTTAGGGTTTGGACCTACCAATGTCTCCAATTAACCTACCTGTAAAATGTCTCTCTGGACCACACCATCATAGTCCCTTCTGTCTTAATGTTGTGACAGAGCTCGTATGTAACTTTCATTGTGCAGGGGGTTAGATAAATTGCGTGATTCACATTCCATTAAACTGATAAATCTTCCATATGTGTTCAGTGAAATTTGTGTTAATAGAAGAAAACAAAAGAATCTCCATTTATAGTAAATGTCTTTAATCAGTCATTGTTTAATCTGATTCGGATGAGGGTCTGTTGGGGCATCTTATCAGCACAATTCTTCTTTTATGTTACAATTTATGAAACAAAAGAACAATTAAGTATCTAACTTGTATCAGTCACACCAGTCTGTTCTTTGTTTCAATGCAAGATTTAAACATGAAGGAAAATATTAGGGACTCCTCAGCTGATATGCGGAGAAAAAGCTCCCAGAGCCATTATTTGGGGCAGTGGATTATCAGTAATCGATGTTTACCTGTTTTATCTAAACCCACAATACCCTTATGTGACTAAGTACACATTATTTTAATGAAAAAATACTTTTGGTTCACTAGTAGTATTTTGATTTGAGGGGCATATTAGCTATACGCTAATTATTACAAATGTATTCAAATTTTATGAATCTGTGTCAGGATTTTGTGAGAGCTTTCTGTGCTTTTCTAAGTTTGTTTACTCAAACAGTTCAAATCTCCAAAGATGTGACCCACATTTGGGTTGATGACTTTAACCCATTTAATCTGATGTGGCCCGTTTTCTCCCCACAGGGCCCATTAATGAAGAGAATTTCTTTGAATGGGAGGCTTTGATCATGTGAGTCCTGCTGATTTCTCTTTTTGGTTTATTGTATGTTTTTTAAACATTCATTGCGATTTCTATTGCAGCTGGGTGTAACTGGCTGTCTCAGTTGACCTGTGCTGTGTGTTGGTGACTTGTGGTTCTGTAGAAAAATTACAGCCACTCATCTAGTCAGTGCCAGCTCTGATGTGAGTGAGGAGAGCAGCTGACTTGCAATATGAGTGTGTTAGAAAAGCATTCAAGGAGGCCACACCCATGACCTTGGAGAAGTCTGGCTGGGCGTTTCCCATAGAAACAAAAATATAAACGGTGGATGGTATGGAGGAAGTAAACTCAGCGTATCCTTATGTTTAATAAATGTATCCGCCATACCACCAGTGTCTTTTTACCGTGCTTATCCACAATATCTCCTCTTTCAAAACATGTTGTGGCTGCTGAGCTGTCCCTTTCTTCACCGCCACTTCAGTGCTTATCGCTTCCATGATGTACCAAAACAGTTGTATGTGGCATATTCTGCTAACCGAATATAGTAAACATAAGGAAACGCCAAATTTATACAGAATACTACGTTTTTGGCGCCACAATACCTCTTTCATTAATATTTTAGGCATACTTTTACTCTGCTTATCAGATTGTGGATGAAACTAAACGTCCGTATAGTACCGAAAAGCCGGCGTCCTGTCAGATTGGCATGTCTGATCTAAAGCCGTTTGGTGGTCACGCAAGTCCGAGGGTAACTGCTCTTTTGTGTATTACATTGTACTAGAGCTGTCACGATTACTCGATTACGAAAACGCATCGATTAAAATGTTCCTTCTCGATTACTCGGGGATATGGCGGAAGGGAGACCGCGCTTAGTGGATGCGGGTGAAAATAAAGAGCGAAAACCATCAGTTGTGTGGAAGCACTTCACATTAAAAGTGAATGAAAATGCTGTCGTCCGTCACTATTGCAAAGCATAAGTTCATCACCACAGCTCGACCGTCGGTATCATCACTTTGACTTTAAATCATTTCGATTAATTTACTTTATACGATTCCTCTATGCCTAAATAATCGATGCTAATACAAATGTTAACTCTGTTGCTTAGCCGGTAATGTGCACATAATTCGTGTGTTTTTTAGTACGGTTTAATGATATTTTAAGTTTTTGTGATATTTAAACAGTTGAAAACTTACTATATAGCCAAATAGAACATATCAACAGTCGGTCAAATAAGTTGGTGGTATTGTCGTTAGTTGTGCAAACAGACACAAAGCAGTGCCGATAACCACTTTGCATTTGCTCAATATCGTAAAGTGTGTGTGTGTGTGTGTGTGTGTGTAATATATATAATCTCACACACAAAAATAATATATATACAAATTCGCCTTCTGCTGTATGGAAATAATGTCTTTTCGTCCCGGTTCTAGTTCGCTTTTCTGCTCTTTGCTCGGTTTGTTTAATTTCTCACGAACGCGCCGCGCGCTCTCTGCGTGAATCAGATAACAAGAAGGAGAATCATTATATTTGTATGCCCATGCAGAGCTCATGCAAAAGCGGCAAACTTTAGACTGATTTTTTAATAAACATATACTAGATAATTATAAAATGGAACCATCGTTAGAATTGCCAAGCTTGCTAAATTTTCTTTCCTTTTACTGACCAAAAATGTTTTAACGCAGCGTATTGATGGTTTAAACCCTGCAGACTATTGCGATCCTTGCGATGTCACAATTGAATGTGCATAAAATGTCAATATTAACATGGGACATTGTGCAGGCCTATCAGGACGGCGCATTGGGCAGCGCTGTCGCTGCGCACCTCCGCTTTGTGCGTGTTTTACCCAGGGTGGGCGCGTGGCTTTTTGACGGTCTTCGGTGTCCATCCACTGTCCAGAAACATACAACTTTAAGTGAATTGGGTCCTGCCTCACGCCAAATGCAGTATAATATAATATATAAACTGGGCGATATGATCAAAAATTTGTATTACGTTAGATTTTTTTTTAGATTCTGTTGGTTTCATGGGGCGGCACGGTGGTGCAGTGGTTAGCACTGTTGCCTCACACCTCTGAGATCAGGGTTCACGTCTGCGCCCGGGTTC